>OW052221.1:178364144-178478307 GCA_932526605.1 Nephrotoma flavescens | reverse complement strand
TATATATATTATATATATATATATATATATATATATATATATATATATATATATATATATATATATATATATATATATATATATATATATATATATATATATATATATATATATATATATATATAATATATATATATATATATATATATATATATATATATATATATATATATATATATTATATATATATATATATATATATATATATATATATATATATATATATATATATATATATATATATATATATATATATATATATATATATATATATATATATATATATATATATATATATATATATATATATATATATATATATATATATATATATATATATATATATATATATATATATATATATATATATATATATATATATATATATATATATATATATATATATATATATATATATATATATATATATATATATATATATATATATATATATATATATATAATATATATATATATATATATATATATATATATATATATATATATATATATATATATATATATATATATATATATATATATATATATATATATATATATATATATATATATATATATATATATATATATATATATATATATATATATATATATATATATATATATATATGATCTCGCCTATTTGTTTGGTGGGCATCATTCCGCGTGGTTGGTTACTTGCGCGAGAAATTATTTCAGTAGAGATGGACCATTCAAGGGTTAGGCGAAAATCTTTGTTGTACACCGTTAAATTTACACAATCTAGGTCGATTTGACAGGGCAAACTACTTGCCGCGATTTGTTTGGCCGACAGCTTCACCGATATTGGCACATTAAATTTGGGTCACAAGAAAATGGCCAGACATACTCAGTATCAGAAATGTAACTAATCTGCGACGAAGAATGCACCAAAATCAGAACAGAGCAAGGTGAAACTTTGCAAATGGTTTAAAACAGGAAATTGGATTTTTAAATTCCATTACATATAAATTGCGGAATTAATCACCAAACATTTAGCCGAAAATTCTTGACAAACGAAGCAATATAATATCTTCTTTCGTGTTTCTTAGAGAAATGAAGTAAAACGTTTGATAAAATGGCGTTTCGATTTTGATATGTGCAGCCATCTGAATATATAATTATAGGTAAACTTTTTCCTAGACAATGTCTTTCCAAATAATCTATTACACAAGAAACAAACGTTGATGCATCTAGTGGGGAATCAATTTCCGTAAACCAATAACATGTAGCTTGCAATGATTGTAAATTATACATAGTAAAATTGTGATTAGTTAATTTCGTTTTATAAAAAACGGCGCTGACTTGTAATGCGGGACATACTTTTACAGACTGTAAGTCCATCATGAGCACTATGGACAAGTCTTTTTTTGCCAATTCTTTATCCTCGGACTATTGTTCCTGAGCCCTGTTCTTTTTTCGAAGATGATCCTCATAACTTTCCAATGGAATTTGTTTTATTTCAAATTGCCAGCAGGTGTCACATCGATCTTTTCTCAAAGTGAACAGAGCGATGTTACGTATATCCATTTCCTGTTTAAACACCGTTACTGATACAGATAACTTGTTTTGAGCTCGGCATTCCTGAAAATAACAGTTGTATACATCCTGCATTGAGTCGAAACTATGCTCAAGAAATACTTTTGACGAGTTCTGTCGACTGTAGTGCGATGGGAGTTTTGGAAGTTGTTCTAAAAAACTGTGAAGAAATACGATTTTTTGTGACGTATTACGTCTAAATGACGTGGCAGATTTTTTGCTTGCGTTGGCTACTAAAGTAGAGGTTGACAAATTATGTTTTGGTTTGCCTGATTTGACCCAACTTTGGACTGTGTAAGAACCTAGCGACAACGTACTAAGGAACATGTTCTTGCACACGGGCTTCCTGCCTCCATTAATTGGTAAAAAATAAAATATCGAATTTTTTCTGCGTGAATCACCTTCAGTCTGTATTTTCTTTGCCGTTTTAAGTTCCGTGTGGCTACTTACAAATATCTTACGTTGAGTAAAATCAGTGATAGACCAGAAGGTATCAAATATAGATTTTCTTGCGATTTCATCAAACAATCCACACTGTCTCTCTTTCGAAATAACACATTTGGCTGAACTGCATGTGGGTCCTAGTTTTCGTTGGTTTCTCGGGGTGTCTTATTTGATCTTCCCATCTTTTCTAGAGTAGCCTAAGTAAGCTTTTCCCTCTAATCGTAACAGTCTATTTTTGTTCTTTTTCCATCTACTGGTATCAACAATGCGACGCCTCTTTCTTCCCTCATCCATATTTCCATAAATTGGAACATCAACAGATTCTATATCAATTTCATCCAAACACAAAAGTGGATCAATTTGATTTGAATTAGATATATCATTGTCCATGGAAGCAAGTCCATCGGAATCATCATTGTAAGGATCCTGTAATTCTGTTGGTGGTGGTAAACACATACTATTGGCTGATTCGATCTCCAACTCACAAATAATTGAGAATTCGTCAACTGCAGTTAAACTAGTATCTGCGCCGAGAGACTTTGTTTCCATGAATAAATCGATTTCAATGGGAGCACCATTTTCGTTTCCTTGAGCAATGATAACCATTCGAATATCCTTCGTGATCATTTGAGATTTGTTCTATATCATAGCATTTAATAGGTTCGAATGCATTTCGCACACATTGAATATTATTTGGAACCACTTCTATATTAGTTTTTGCTTTGGCTAAAGCCATATCTACCATAATTAGTCCTCTGCTTTTCATTTTAATTGATGTGTAAAATACCTCGTATCAGAGAAACAAAATCGAACAATAACGCCTATCAGAAAAAGTAAATTTAAATCGACATTTCAATGATTAAAACTCAATAAAACTTAATTTAAGTTGTTAATTCAATTATAAATAAGTTATACTATATTTTTAAAATTATTTTAGAAATCAATTAATTAAATAAAATTAATAAAACTAACAAACTTACCAGAACAATTATTGCCTGTCACTTTTGTTGGCGGGAAATGGATGATAGAAGTTGTTGCGCATGTCAATATGTTACGAGGTTTTAGAATTAAATAAAAAGACGTACTAGAATATTTTCAGAACATTTTTCGTTCAGTGCATTCGATTTGTTGTAAAAAAATGGACGTAATAGATATCTCAACTCATTTTTGACAAAAATGGGTGATACGAGATATTGGTCCTTAATGAACGATATGTAGTTAACGGCGTCAATTGTCAAGACTGAAGAAGATGGAAGAGTTTATGGAAAATTCGCAAAAACAAATATTTAGAGATTGATAACAACACATACCAGCGGCAGCTGAACTTCAATGAATATTTCTCGAAAGCGAAGGAGCAAAATGTTGTGTAAGACAGAGCTGACAGTTTATATAAATCGCACAAGTGATAAAATGTTACTATTTACTGTAATATAATTGCAAGTAAATCAACAAATTTTGAATTTCTTGACTAAGTATAGTGGTACGGGTGTTTAATTAATAAAGATTGAGAAACTTTATATTGAATGTTTTATTTAGATTTGTATAAATTTCTAATCTGAAAATTAAAATTAAAATTATGGTCAAAATATTCAGCACAATTCCGATTAACTTTGTATATTTTTGTTACAATTGTTGGTACAGTATTGTAAATTGATAAAAAATTACTCAACCAATTTGAAACAGTATGGCATTCACAGTTACCTGCAGTAACCGACACTTCTGTTCTACTAACCTATTGCTACGTTTATACCGAAGCTAAAATAGCAATGCTACAGATGTCAATATTATTTAGCTTGCGTTCATACCATATGTTGCTATAAATACCAAAAATAGAAAATTTCACGTCATTTCACGTTGCACGTTTTCGACCTTTTTCATTTTACGGTTTTGTTATCTAATTTTTTTTTACGGTTTTGTCATCTTCTAAATTTTCCTAACGAGCCAAAAATTTAAATCATTTTCAGCTACAAAATATGTAAATTTATTCAAACTTTTTTGTAAACAATAAAAAGAACTTCTATTTTGACATGTGTAGCCATGTTGCTTGTTTATACCGTAGCTACGTAGTATTGCTAGCTACGTAGCAGTGCTAAATAGCAGTGCTATTTTAGCTAGCTAGAGCTATGAGTATGTCGTGTTTATACCGTTGCTACAGCTGTCATTTGCATTTAGCATTGCTATTTTAGCTGTGGTATAAACGCAGCATATGTTACCTAAATATTTTCTAATATATCACCATATGCAATCTTTCTCTAGTTTAGAAGTTAGTTTTATTTTTGTAAGAAAAATGGATATGTGTGGGAAACTACCCGAGGATTACCATGGATGGGCTTTTTGTAAGTTAAACTTGAACCAAGACAGCGGTCAACAAAAGACTTCGAGTACGATGTAACTGAGGTTAAAGAATTTTAGAGCGATATACACTTTAAAAGTCGTCGCCGACAAATCGCCAAATATCCAACTCCTGATTGGAACCCTGGAGCAAGATCACGAAATGCGTCTAGAAAAATCAGTTGTTACAACATATTTCAATGGACAAACACAAAAAAAACGATAAATCATCAAGGTTGGCCTCGGTATTTTGTATGAAAACACAAAGTTTAACGGCAAAATTGTACTCGACAACTATTTGATTATCGACCAGCTTTAAACGGAAATGTACTACCAGATTAGTCACTATTCTTAACCCTTTCATTACGGATTATTTTCAGCGATTTCAGTTATGCAACCAGAATATCCCTTTTTCTGCCTGCCATCACAATTGTATGGGTAACGAAAAAGAATCATGCCAAACATTTAGTTTTGTATGTATTTGGGACCAACATACACATTTGTACATTCCACTTAAATCGTTTTCGTCCGAAGAATAACACTATACCATATATTAAATAACTTATATATAGGACGTTCGTGTTCTTTTTTTCTCTTAGCTTCTCGCATATACCGTAATTAGATTTTTTGTCACGGTGTCGCTTTTGTCGTTTTTCGAACTTTTTTCGAAAAATTGCCGTTGTTTGTTTACTTTTTTGTTTAGACAACTAAGCATTCATTCGAACTAACTATAATGAATACGATCATGGTGTCATAATACAGTTGAAACAGTTAAACAGTTGAAACAGTTAAACAGTTGAAACAGTTAAATTTAGTTTTACTT
This sequence comes from Nephrotoma flavescens, assembly GCA_932526605.1. Taxonomy (NCBI): domain Eukaryota; kingdom Metazoa; phylum Arthropoda; class Insecta; order Diptera; family Tipulidae; genus Nephrotoma; species Nephrotoma flavescens. The sequence continues at coordinate 178,473,152 of OW052221.1, read as the reverse complement.
TTTCACCAGCTGTGTTGTTTTTCGAGCTTTTTTCGAACTTGTACTAAAACAGCTAACTTCACTATAATCTTATAGAAAAAAAATTCATTTCTAGTAACGAAGGGGTTAAAATATTATAGAAATAACTTTTATGTGTCGCCCCACATCCACTAAAGCAAATTTTAATAAATTTAATCGAGTAGGTTTGAAAATATTTTTCAATCCGTTTAAATTTTTCGTTCGTAATTCATCATTCAGTGGTCTACGATTATCACACCTAATACACAACATAATTTAAAAAAGTGTCTGAATAGAAAACCCAAAAGTTTGCAGCACATTGATAATAAACATTATCGATCGCCACTTATGTATAAACAATAAAAGTAATAATATGAATGTCTCGATGTTTTAACAAAAACATAAACAAAGTTTATTGACTCCCTTATGCTGTATACATACTTGTGAAAATTTTGCGACACTAATATATCGCACTCGCTCCGCAGATATGAATATATACCTGCGGAAGCGAGTGCGATGTGTTAGTGCCGCACTAATTTCCGCAAGAATAAACGCACAGTTATGGCAAACATACATAGTAAGAAACTAGCTTTAAGTTCAATGTCAGTTAAACTAAAAGTCACACAATCACAAAAGACCGCACAATACATCCAATCTTTGAATTAAGTAATAAATTTCCACTTCCCTTGATTTACAAAACGATTCTCACATGAGAAAATAAAATTTATATTGCATCAGTCTGATGTAATACTAACAAATATTGTAATATACCATGCTAGTTTGTTTAACAAACCCGATCGTGAATTTAAACTGTTCGCTTTATAGTAATCGTGAAATAATATTATTAGGGTGCATTCAACTTGTTGATCGCATAGCGCTAGTATAACGAGTCAAAATACGATATTTCCTTCATATTATACGAAATTAATTATGTCAACATAATCATAAAAAAATTAAGGTCAATGGAAAATATTTGTTTACCAATGCAAAAACAAGTGTTATTATTTTGAACCAAACAATTCTACCGAAAAAAGTTTATTCGTACGTCATATCGGCGGTAGAAATATCTTTGTTATAACGTCAAACGTGTTATCATAAACGATAATAAACTGTCGCCTAGATACGAAAACTTATTTATAAATTAAAAATATGAGTTGTTCTACTTAAGTTAACATTGTGTAAGGTAATGATTGAATTGCAACAAATAAAAAGATTAATATTTGTTTTTGTTTTTTAAATTTTGAAGATCAAAGATTATTAAGAATAACATTGAAAATACAACAAAAATAATTAAATTTTATTTTGGTTTTTGTTTTCTAGTGCACTGGCATGACGTTAAAATAGAAAAGAAAGAAATATGTATAACAAATTTTTTGTGACAGTGTTTTTGTTTTGATAAATTTAAGATTTACGAGGATAGATATCGGAACCGCAATTAAATCAGGAAAACATATTATAATGTTGTTGTTTTGGCTCAAGTCATGTTGTTTTTCATGTTTATAAAAATATTCAATTGAGTCATTTTTATAATAAATTAATTAAATTAAAGTTACAGCACCTGTTTAAATGCTGTATGTTACTAAATACTTCGCATATACATGAGCTTAATGTAATGAATTAACCCTAATTCTGCGTATGCGAATCTAGAACTACATAGGTACATAATTATTAATTCAAGCACCCTACCTGTTATGCTCTAATGATCTCTATGTTTGTGTAATTACTTAAGTGGATTTACTTGTAAAAATAATTATTTTATTAGACTGATTAGGTATTGATTTGTTTTTTATCAAAACACAATTACATTTTTTGGCTTTCTTTCATTTTTTGGCATAATTTAGGCTTTAGGCACAGAATAACTACCGAAACATCATAACGCTGTTTTTGTATGGAAAAATATGGATTCGTGATTTGCCTAACAAATACATAGGAAAAAATCGTTTTTTTTTTAATATTATTTCAAATAAATATTTACGGACTCATAAAGAAATTTTGACAGTATATTTCGACAATTTCAACACAAAAAGTTAGTTAAGATAAAATCACCAAAGTAATTATAAAAATTCATAATTAAAATTTTGTTTTCTATAATAAATTTAATGTAGAAAAACATTTCTTGGTCTACGCAATGTCTGTTCTGTTTATATTTTTCTGTGCTTCAAGTCTGAGACTTTCATCATGATTCCTCAAATTCCTCTGAATAAAGGTATCATGTATCAAATTAGACGCTTAGTCTCGTAATTTGATAATTTTTTGATAAATGGTAAACTAAAAATATTAAATTTGTTTTATTTAGATTAAGTATTTTCTCACTTAAAGATTACTACCCAATGTGCTTACATATTAAAGGCCATTAGTATCAATAATCACACAATACATAAATTTGTGGTAAAAGTAATTTAATCGCATAATAATAAACGGAATCAACATAATTCTTATCAATCAATAAATGGAAACGAAAACATCGCCACGCGGCATAAGTGTATAGTTATAATAAAGATAATTCGAAGACACGCACACACAAATAAAAATTTCATTCATTATTAACAAAATCAATTTTCTGCTGAGTACTATAAATACTGAACCGTACGAACGAAATATAATCAGTTAATAAAATAAGTTCAAACAATAAACATGTGCGGCATATTCGCGATATTTATAAAAAATAAAACAAAACCCGTGACACGTGGTATAACCAACTGTAACGGACATCATGCTAATGGCAATGGATACAGCAATGGTGTGATTGAGGAGATTAAAAATAAAAAAAATTTACTTCGAACAAAATCTGAGGTTGAGGGCAGTTTGGAAAATTTACGTGAATTGGGCTATCGATATTCGGGAAGACAACGCCACCGTGGACCAGATTCGACCGGCGTAACTATAATCAAAAATGAAAAATCAGATGAATACGATCATGGTGTCATAATACATGAACGGCTGGCGGTCTTATGTGTACGAAGTGGGAAACAACCATTTGAATCAGAGGATGGCGACATAATAATGGCGGCTAACGGTGAAATTTATAATTATTTGAAATTATCGAAAGACATTTCAAAGCGTTGGGGATCCACATATAAGCCCCGAAGTGATTGTGACGTGATATTACACTTGTATCAAGACTATGGCCTCGAGTTATTCGATCACATCAATGGAATGTTTGCATTCGTGTTGTATGATAAAACCAATAGTAAAATTTTAGTCGCACGAGATCCAGTTGGAATTATTCCATTATACACCGGCGAGGATGACGATGGAAATTTATGGGTGTCGAGCGAGATGAAATGTTTAGTGGACAAGTGCAAAACTGTGAAATCATTTGAGCCGGGCACCTATAGTTATGGCGAGATAAACAACATGAATACAGTGAAATACTATCAACCCAATTGGACCAAAGAAGTTCCTACTAACAAAGTAATTTTGAGTGAATTGCGTGAAAAATTAGAGTATGCAGTACGCACACATTTACAATGTGATAAACAAGTACCGTTTGGTGCACTTCTTTCCGGTGGTGTGGATTCGAGTTTAATCGCATCAATGGCAACGAAAATTAGACGGGAAGATAATCCAAATTTCAGATTAAAAACATATAGCGTGGGATTATTCGGCGCACCAGATTTCAAATACTCTAAAATGGTTGCAGACTTCATCAATAGTGATCACACTGAAGTGGTTTTCACAGTTGAGCAAGGACTTGATTGCATCCGTGATATTATCTATCATCTCGAATCGTACGACGTCACAACAATTCGGGCCAGTATACCAATGTTTATTCTCTCACGATATATAAAAAGTGAAGGATTGAAAATGGTGTTATCGGGCGAAGGTGCTGACGAAATATTCGGTGGTTACTTATACTTTCACCAAAGTCCAAATTATAAAGATTTTCATCATGAAACAGTTTCACGTGTCAAGTGTTTACATTTGAGTGATTGCCTTCGAGCCAACAAATCAACAATGTCTTGGGGAGTTGAATTGCGAGTACCATTCCTAGATACCGAATTTATAAACTACGCAATGAACATCTCACCAGAAGATAGGGTACCAGGAAAATTAAACAAACTAGGAGTGGAAATTGAAAAATATATTCTACGGGCAGCGTTCAATGACAAGTATTTACCACATGAAGTGCTCTGGCGACAAAAAGAACAATTTTCCGATGGTGTCGGTTATGATTGGATTGACACCATTCGGTCGTATGCTGGTTCACATGTTACTGACCACGAAATGTTAAATGCACCAAATACTTTTAAATTCAACACGCCAACTACAAAAGAGGCCTATTACTATCGAAGGCTGTTCGATAAAATGTTCCCGGGTGAAGAATACTCAAAAACAGTAATGAAGTGGGTGCCACGAACTGATTGGGGATGTTCAGCAGATCCATCTGGACGAGCTCAAAAAGTGCATGTGGCACATGCATAGTTTGTTATTATTATTTTTATAAGATATATCATTTAATTTTAAATAAAAAATATATTATTGCAATGTTAAGTAAAAAAAAGTACAAATAATTTTTGCTTTATTTAGTTACATATTTCCCTTATCGTTTGAATAGCTGAACCCAATACAAATTCGTTTTTCATGCTTAAGAATTGCAGTGCAACGTTGCATTAATTTACTCGTTATGAGATGTGTATAATAGGTCAACATTACTATTTTGTCGTAAGTATTAAAAACTAGTTATCACACTAATGAAAACAGGTAAAAAGACATAATATGCCGAATGCGTAACAATATACATCTCCTTCCGCAACAAATGAGTTTTGTTTGACCTTTGTAATTTATGTTAGAAACTATTGTCTGTCTGGGTCCTTTTGCAATATTAGATAACGCGCCAAACCGATTATATATTTCCGTTAATTTCGTTATTTCAATTTATTTGTTGAATTAGGTTCAATTACTTATCTATTATGTTCATGATTATTTGGCAACAACTGTGTAATGGAAAATTTTTGTTATCAACTATTTTTTAGAAATGATTAATGGGGTTCCTCAAGGTCGTCTTTTCCTGAAGAGTAAGCACCCTAGCTAATAATTATGAATTCTTGGACGCTCAGCGATCATTGTTTAGGGCTATCGCTTATTAAGGGTTCGGTACTTATCTGACTGCATTCATAATTAATATTATATACAGTCGTGTGCAACGAATATTTTTTAGTTATCACAAAAAATAGAACAGTTGAAATTTAGCTTAAAAAGCTATAATTATTTGAAATGTCCAATCTGGCAGCTGAATAACATTAATATTTTTTTCTGGGACCCATCTGCTACCAACCCACCACACTCACGAAGGGGCACGTTGTCCTTAGCAAAATTAAGGATCATGCTGCGTAAAATGCTGGATATTTAAGTAAAACTCCTTTGTCGTGGTTTCCTCAATCCTCCGTACTCAACAAGGTGAACGGATTACGATATATGCACGCTTGAAAATATCCATCTTCTCTTGGGTGCGGCTTTTATTGGTAACGTTTTGCTTGGTCACGTTGAGCTTACATCTGGAAAAACATATCAATTCATGTGCAGAACATTTCGAAACCATGAGTTTGTAGTACTTGAATACCATTCTATAAACTATGGAGTAAACAACCCCATTAATAGGTTGTCTAAATCATTCAACATCATCGATGACATATTTTGCTTTAATTTATTAAAGGATAACTTCAAAATCCTAAAGAATTATTTTTAAAATTTTTAATTATAATTAAAATTTGATTTCTATTTTTTGTTCTGTTTGTTTTGGTTTAAACTTAAACTTATTTAATTTTTTTTTGTTTTTAAACTGAATGTTCGGTTTTATAAATAAATAAACAAATAAATAAATAATCCTAACAAACGGGATTATGCCACTATTAGAAATATAGTCCCATATCATAGTATTACCACCTCGAATATTTTTCGTTACTTTCTGAAAGTACCTTACCTTATGATGACGCCGAATTAAAGTGTTAACTTCCGAATTTAATTATTATTTCTATTTAGCTATTATATTTCACAAGATTGTATATGGTTTACAGAGAATCAACTACCCAACAAGACAAAGTCTTCCGTAATACTCTTCCTAATCCGGTTTTTCTCTTATTTTATCAAGCTATGTGCAAGTTACGCAACCGTAATTATTCCACGGAATAAAGCATAAGAAAATCCTAAATGATTCTCATTCTTTATCGGCCCGAGCATTTTTGAAAAAACTTTTCTTTAGAAATCATTTAGATAGCTCGCGCTACTCGTCCAAGACTTGAAAACACAATAACCAGTTAGATAGGTGATTCGCGACGCAATGTCTAAAGTTATTTAACTTTGCGATCAGCACGTACTTATTTGACTCTTGGCAATGATACTTTTTAAAAAAATGCATTTTATATTTTGTATCTTTTATTATAATTACCATATACTTTCACAAAAGTAAGTACTTACCAATTACAATATGGTTTTTGATCCAACTCCAAGTTTTCGATATTATTGGTCGCATCTCGAGCTAAGGCAATAGTACAGTACGCAGTTAGCTACAGTTACGAGCTAAGGTAAACTTTCCACACAAAACTAACAACTTCTCAAGTGTAAGTTATGTGGTTAACTGCTTCATATCGAAGATTACTTATACTTTCCATAGTATGTGTTCCATATGTAAGTGAATTTCAATGAAAAATCCATATAACTATACAACAACTAAAAGGCAAATTGGTATTTAAAAAAATAGCACCAACGTAAATCTTAATAGTACAGCGCTAGTAAATAAAATATTTCTCATTGTTCTTATTCGACGTACATAATTAATAAAAGCTTTTTTACATCCATATCGTAATTCGTAATTTTGTAGCCAAAGCACTAAAATAAGACAAAAGCAAAAATAAACACAAAATATTTTGAAATCATTTTCCGTTAAAAAAAACCGATAAGCGATTGGAGCGACATTTTCAGATTTTACACAACAAGTTGCGAGTTGTTATTGCGACAGTTTAAATACTCTGGAAAAAATTAGCAATCCCCTTATAGTGATTCTAGTTATATGGGAATGTCTGAAGATGTCCCTCTTTTAGTGCAATTCAAGTACAAATTAAAGTTTTTATTAGTTATGCGCATCGAATAAACAAAAACAATGAGTAAAATTTAATTTAACTTTTTAGTGCTGCACTGTTATGATTTGACGTTGGCGATTTTTTTATACCAATTTGCTTTATAGTTATTATATCTCTTGTCCGGCCCGCGATCAAAATTTTACACGTTACGAAAGAGAATCATGAAAAAAATTATTTTTGGATGTATTTTGGACCATCATACACATTTGTGCTTCCAACTTACATCGCTTTCGTCCGAAAAATAACACTATAACTATAGTAATAATAAAATTATTAATTCGTTCTCAAAAACAAATACATAATTAATATGTTATATAATTTATATGTTATCAAATTATAATGTTTTTTCCAAAAATAATTCCGATTTAACTAAGATCTGTTAATATCTGGAAGACATTACAACCTATCATTTTTACGTACATATTTGTGTACTCTCTCTCTCTCTCTGGCACTATATCCCATCAAGGGATTTGGCCACCTCAAATGAGGTTTCATAATCATATTTTCATTTCGGATAATGAGTGATTAATTCATTGATCCTAAACCAGCCGTGAAATTTTTTCACCACCGGGAATCGAACCCGGGACCTCCGGTTGCTGGAGCAAGCATGCTGACTTTGCCACCGGGGCGGTGTGTACGGTTGATATTTGTGTACGATGGACTTAAACTTAAGGAAAAAAATGTTGTCTGTCGGAAAAGGATGGCTTCACTACTAAAAGCTAAGTTTAGGGGTTATAATCAAGGTGGCAGCAGTGGAATATCTCCACAGTTTTCGAAACAAATTTATCTGCGCCGCACATTAAATAAGTTATATAGGTACACTATAATGACGATTATAGTCCTGGAAGATATTGATAGATGGCAGGATAAATATTTTCAAGAGAACATATTTTTCTAATTTCTCTGTTAGTTTTATTTTTGATATAAATATGAATTTGGCTTATTTATAAAATATTTATTTACTTAAAAGAAAATTTAAAAATAAAACATACATAATTTCTTTTGTTCTTTTAATTTTTAGTTTCGATATTTCGACCTTTCTGTCATCATCGGATAGTAAATTTTATTTATTATTACCTAATACATTTTAAAAAATACAATAGATCACAAATATTTTATTACATATTTGCATACGCTATTTTTGGTCACTAACATAAAAAATTATTTTTAATTAATTAAAATTTTAAAAGAATAATTGGTTAAAACCTCAATTACTTGTTGTATAAAACAAATTAATTAAAAAATATATTTTATCTTAAAATTAAGATTAATCTCACAAACGTAATACAACATTTTAAAATTCAAACGTCAAGATTGTAGATGTAACAAAAAATTAGATTTACCAAATATGTTTTTTTTTTTTAATAAATTTATTTATATAATATTACAACTGATTCAGAGATCATCTAGTAATTTATCTATCTTGAATTAGTTTCTCGGATTATGATAAGATGAGTAACCTAGTGGTTACTTATTTTACAATACTTTCTTATTCTAATTCGAACTGCCCAGCTCCAGCGGTTTCTGCCTTTGGACTCTCCTCGCTCCGTTGGTGGTATCCAACATACGACGACTATCCGCATTTTCATGTCAAGATAATCGCTGCACGTGTTTCCTTGCTTGGTTCTTTATTCCATCGGTGATGTATTCCGTCTTCAGGTCTCTATGAAGGTTGTCGTTCCTAATGTACAATGGAGCATTCACAATCCCTCGCAACACTTTCGTGTTCATTTCTAACGTATCATTTGAACATTGGTTTTCTTGGCAAAACCCCAAAGTTGGGTACCATAGGTCCATACTGGTTTTAGCATTTGCCTGGATAGAAGCAATTTGTTGTGCATAAGAAGAAGAAATAAAAAGAAGAGTTCATCAAATACAGGAAAATATATTGGCTTATGGGTAGAGAAATTCTGAGCTCTCAGAATTTCTACCCATGAGCCAGTACATTTTCCTATATTTGATGTTTAACTTTTCTTTTTTCTTCTTGGTGTGTTCTTTCCATCTTAGTTTAGCATCGAGGGTCATGCCAAGGTATTTATCTGTATTTGCATATGGAATTTTTGTTGAGTTGAGAATCACGGGAATACAGTTTACATTTTGATTTGTAAAGTTGACGTGTGCTGATTTAGCTTCATTTAATAAGATGCGCCATTTCTAGTCCAGTTGCTCACAGTGTTAACTGCATTTTAAAGTTTGCTTGTTGCTACCGAAATATTCTTTCCAACTGCTAGAATAGTTGTGTCGTCTGCAAATGTTGCTACTGTACTACCTTGAATATTCGGTAAGTCTCTCGGTAACCCTATTCGGTAATGCTACGTTCTGGTGTACCTGCTGATATTCGTTTTATTTCAGAGTACTCATTTTCAAATTTGGCTCTAAAGTGTCAATCTACTATGTAGGATTTAAGAATTTGGTAAAATTGCTTAGGTAGGTCTCGATGCAGTTTAAATTCAGGCCCTTGGTGCGAAACTTTGTCGAAAGCTTGAGCTGCTTTTGTGTCTAAAAAAATACTGGAGCATATCTTCTTATTCTCAAGTGCATCCTAAAAAACATCCGTTATTCTGTGAACTTGTTATGTGAACCCAAATTTATGAGGAATTAAGCATCTCTCTTCTATTATAGGTTTGAGTCTCTTCAGCAACAGTTTTTCAAATATTTTTAATCTGACTGAAAGTAGTGATATCGGTCTATATAATTTTTTATCGTTTCCGGTTTACCTGGGGGTCTATTATGAAATTTTTCCATCTCGGATTTTTCCGTTAACGGATAAATCCGTGCTATTATGAACCTAAAATGCAAAATCGAATCGGATTTTTCCGAGTACACTAGAAAAAATCCGACGCTATTTGGTTGACGTATTTTGTATTCGATTGAACTTATTTTTACGTTTCATCAAAATATAGTGAAAAGTGATTTATATTTTATAATATTAAAAAAATAAATAAATTAATAATATTTTATAGTAATTCTAAATATGTAATTATAATTTTTTTTTAATAAATATAAATAGATTTTGTTTATTACCAATTCGATAATACAAGTTTCATAATAGGCTAAATCCGTGTCGAATCGAATATTTCCGTTAACGGAAAAATCCGAGACGGAAAAATTTCATAATAGACGCGCCCTGGTTTAGGAATCATAATTACTTCGGCCACCTTCCATTCTCGTGGAACATATTTCAATCTGAAGGCTGCAATAATTATTTAAATTAATTTACGTAAACCGTTCTCGGGAATGGCTTTCACAATTTGCCCAGTAATTAACCTGGGACTTTTCTGATACATACTTCAGCTATTATTGATTTCAGTTTTAGGTTCCAATAAGGTCACATGTCTTATGTTAAGATCATCTACTATGTTTACAACCGTTGCATATTTTCTTTTGCTCTTTCTTTCGGCAACGGTTGAAAAGTCTCTTCTATGCACATGCATTTGGTTCCTTTTAGTCCGATCGTTGCTTTCCAAAGCGAGTAATCGCCATCCTTTAGTTCAGAAAAACCTCGAAGATGCTTACTTATGTTTTCGTTTTTTATTTCCTTTATAACTTAGTTGTTTTAATTTATTACACAAAAAAATAATATTTTTATGTTGCGGTGCACGAGTGTGCTGCCAGATTTTGCGAGCTTTTCGTTTCTCTTTAAGTAGCTCTCTAACTTCAAGATGAAATTTTTGTTTCATTGTGGTGTTGGTATGAGAAATTGATGAACTTTCCCAAGCTGCTTGTTGGATATTGTTATTAAATGCTTCTAGTTCAGCTGCATCTTCGTTCTAGTTGGTTCACCGAGATTTGTTCGATCTTTCAATAAGTTCTTGAATAGATCACAATTGGTTTTATGCTGCTGTATGATTGATCTTCCACAAAAAAACGTGCGTTTCACGAATTTTTCAAACTTTTTCGATTGTATAGTTCAAGCAAAAATTTGCAGATGGAACTTATTTTCCCACGCAGGCCACGTTCATTAGAAATTTGGTAATTGATGCTTTCACACAAAAATAGAGAAAAGTTTGATAACATACAAATTTATGTTATGTTGTATTTGTTGTTGTATTTATGTGCCACATGCATGGCTTTAGTTTATAGAGGGTAAATACGAAAACTGGGGCCTATTATGAAAATTTTTAATTTTTTATATTTAAAATACAATCCGCCGCAAATATTCCTATTATGAAACTTTTTTTTGATCGTAAACTTTAAGTTTGCTATTTTGTGTTGTTTTAGCTAAAATGCCAACCATCAACTGGTTTTCCAGGTGAACCGACTGAATTCAGCTGGTTTGTAATTTCACTCCAAAAATGTTACCGTCTCTTTATTATGAGGCGCACATAACAAAAAAATCCGTAAAAGAAATTAAAATGTCAAATTGGCGATCATTGGTAAATGGTAAATGATCTGCAAAAAACGAGATAAAATAAGTTAGAAATAAATTGTAATAAGTTAAACTAGTTAATTTTTATAAAATAATTGAGTAACTTTCATTTTAAAAAGTAATTGAGGCATTTTATTTTAATAAAAAAAATAATACGTATACATACTCTTTTCTTTTCGTAGATTCGATATGTCACCTATAGAGCAGTCGAATTTTGACATTTGATTTTCGTAAAATTCAATTTCGATTCTTTTTGGTTCATAATAGAGCGGCTTTTACCATTTCGAATTTTAAGAAAGGAAAAAAAAATCATAATCACGTCGATTATAGAATCCGCGGGAGCGAATCGATTGTGGATTGAAAACTGCATATAAAAATCATATAAAACAAAATTTTAAATCATAGTAACTTAGAAATTCCTATGGATTTTGATACAATTAGTAAAGTAAAATTTGATTTAGATCCCCAACTATTTTATTGCGTTTGTGCGGGGAATCATGAAAAATGATTTGTGTGGAAATTAATACATATTTTCCACGCTACTTTGATTTATAGCAATTGTTTTTTATATGCAGTTTTCAATCGATTCGCTCCCGCAGCGGCGGTACGAATTTTGCGAAATCGAAAAAAATTTCATAAGAGCCCCCCTGTTCGGAAAATGTTGAGCCTAACAATGAAACCATTTTTAATACATTTCTGTGCCTACCATTAATTTATTTGCCTTTCCTTGTAATGTTCTGAACTATTGAAATTAATCGGACCTTGGATATTTCAATTACCCCAAACTTAAAAGAGGTAACACAATTTTAAAGAAAATGAAAAAAATCGAAATTTGAGAGAAAAATCCGATGTTAATTTGATATTAAAATTAAAATGGATTTAATAAGTGATTCTTTTCCATCAACAGCAATACACCAGAACAACCCGAATGGATATTTCTCAGCTTTCTTTAAAGAAGAGAAATATCCATCCAGTTTGACGGAGCTATTAATAATGCGAGCGGCCTAATAGCTTATTGAACTCAATTCGTAGCTCCCAGTGACTACCACTTATTTATTTCCCATTTCCAAATTAATGGGCTCGGAGGCCAGAGGTTTCTAAAATAATAATGGACTATCAGCTTTAGATCACTGATGGAACAAATGCATTGAGATGTTAGATTAAATTCAAAAATTACTAAACTAAATAGAATTTCTGAAGAAATAAAAAGTTCATAATTTAGACAAAGAGCGGATAATAATTTCATATTTAGCAGCCCTACTTCTAGTTAAACCACTTAGAGACAATTATAAAGATGATAGAATAATAATTTAGTTATTTTTAAAAAATATATTTTTTTATTAATCTTTTCTATATAATTTTTACAATAAATTTTATGTATTTTGTTTTCTAATTATAAGTACAAATTTTAAATTTAAGGAGCATAATAACTAAACCAAATTAATCTCTAAGTTGGAAGTAAGTAGAACAAAATAAACGGCAATTAGCGTTAATTTGGCCTCAGATTTAGTTCTTATTTAAATATAATTACAAAACTAATATGTAATAGATCAGTATAAAATAATGGAAAAATAATCTTATTTAATAATTATTATAATAAATGTAAATAATATGATCATGTGTTTATGTGTATAATATAAAATAATAAATTTAGGTATGTATGATGAAGACTCTGTTGATTCCGTCTCGATACCTTAGAAGTAGAAATTATAAAATTTTAAAAAAATTTGCGTGCAATTTTGCTTATAATATAAAAAAATAATTCCGCACATTCACAATAATAATATGACAATCTGAACACTTGTTGTCACAAAAATTCGCATTCTATAATGCCGCGTCCACTGCAAGTCGACAAAAACAGGAACAAAACAAACAAAAAAAAACAGTATTTTACGCAGAATTGTAACTGCGATTTTTGATTATCTTTTTTCGCTTTGTATTCAATTTAACTAACTTTTTAATGTCCCGTCACTAGTCGGTAAAGATCGAAAGGTTTTTGATTTGTCCCGGTAACTGCAAACATCATTTCAAAAATTTGATAAATTGTTTGTATATCCCTTTTTGCTCCCCGAAAACACAATTGTGTGGGTACGGCAAAAGTACCATGTCAAAAATTGATTTTTGTATGTGTTTTCAACAAACTTACACATTTGTGTTTTCCTTTCAAACTTATTTTCGTCCGAAAAAAACACTATAACTATACTCACTGTTGGTTGTACTTCAAATCAAGCGAAATTTTTTATCAAAAACGCCATTACATACTATGATTTTTACTCACACATTTGGGATTGAGCCATTTTTTTTTTTGGTTGAAAAGGAATATTGTTTTATCCGTAGCTACTGTCAAAATTTGTCACCAATTGGTCTCTTTTTAATGTGGATGATTGTTTGTGTATTATATTGTTCTCAAAATTGATTTCTATTTCAAGTTTTTGTCTCTATTTTGTCTGCTAACAATGTTTCTGCTTTGTTGGCTTGATGTGAACCCGTCATAAAATTTAATAATATCACAATTAATCAAACTAAAAAGAAACATTGAGTGTTATGTTGATTACATAAAATATGGTATTTTAAACTTTTAAAAATAGAAACTTCGAATAATTACTAAAAATCACAATATTATCACAATAATTATTTAACAAACCACTATTTTTTTAACTAAGACAGTAACTCCAATTGAAAATAAAACCGCATAAAAAATTAAACTTTTGACATTTTACTTACGTTAAAAATGTCAAAAATTTAACTTTTTATGCAGTTTTAATTTCAATTGGAAATTGGAATATAACCTTAGTATTAAAAAAATTGAACAATAATAATTGTAATTATTAATTGATGTCATACTATCAATATTCTTGTAAAACGGTAAAAGCAAAAGAAAATAATACAGTTATTTTTTACATTCAACTACTATTTCCAGATAAACTGTCACAAGTTGATTAATAGCCCTAGACTGCGGTTAAACCCGATTTATCATAACTCAATGCAGACATGAAATAAAATTGATTGCAGCTCGACACACTACGGAAAAATGGAAAATCTAACTCGAATTTTTTCATAGGTTGGCAGATGAACTTTGTTGTATTGGTTTTACTAAACCTACTACATATACGAGTAAGATTCTATAACAATTTGAAGAAACGATACATTTATTTATCTTAGAAGTATAATGAAACGTCAAACTATGTGTATAAATTATAGTTTGCTTTTATTCCTAGCTTTTAGCAAAGAGTATCTAATGTTATAGAGTAACGAAACCAAGGAAAAAATTGCATGCAATTTAAATGGATTAAACAATATACTTAAACATCTTTATTTACTGTAATTTTTATCGTTTTCTATCAATAGTCACGAGTATGATACTAATAAAATAAAAAATGTTTGTGCAAGTGTATTGTATAACCCATTTAAATTGCATAACCAACGTATTTTTTTTTTTTAAATTCATTGCCCTTTATAACATTTCTTACTTTGTGCTAGATAAATACAATGATAACGATAGACGTAATATTATACCGTATTACGTGGATCTACATAAAGTGGAGTTTGAAACAAAAATTGTTTTCTTATATCTTTCAAGTTATCTGTGGCTGAAATTTCGACAATTCCTTAAATTTTAATAAAAGTACATTAAAACTATAACTATTATTTTTAGTTGTCACACTATTATTTGGAATGTGCGATTTGCACAATTGCTTTGTCTTGTAACCTTTTTAATTTCTACATTACATACACACGACACCAATAAATTTGTTTATATTTAATATAAAATATATTTTGCTTTTTAATTTATTATCACTTAAAAAAATTATACTTTTTATTTTTGGTATAAATCATAAAAATTGTGATTTATAAGAAAGTCGATGAAAACTTTTAAGATTTCTTCTCGCTCGTATTTTTCTTTATTAATTTATTTTAAATACTAAATATAAATTTAATTGAGATATTTATATAAATAACTTCCTTCATTTCATTTATTTCTAAAGTGAAAAACATATATGTGCTTACACAGTTATCTTCCCCCTCAAACGTTTCGCTATTATTGCTGTGCTTGTATTTTAGCTTGCATTTGCGCTAGCATTTCTGTCATTCGTTGCAGCTCAGCTTCTTTTTCTTGAAGGATACGGTCTTTCTCGTTAGTAGGCAATGGTTGGTCTGTATCGCCACTGATTGATTTTGACATGCCATGTTGTTTAACACCCTTCGCAAGACGTTCGGATCGGTAGTTTTCGTAGTGAACTTCTTGTGTCACCTCTTGTAGATCTTGCATATGTGTACTGTAAATAATTGTAATTTAAAATTTCATATTCATTAAACTTTAAAAGCGTTAACTTTAAAGCAAATCCGTAGCAATATTTATACCATGGTTAGTTAATATTAAACTTTGGGCTATTAATTTATTAAACATAGCATAACAATAATTATAGGTTCATTAAGTAAAACCATCAAAAAGTCGCTTTAGCTTGTTTCCGAAACCTGACAATGATTTTGATCACTCCATCCTCTGATATCTTTGTGTACAACTTCATTAAATGCGACTTCGTGGCGGTTACCGAAAACTATCGCTTAAAATGGTTAAGCTAACCGTGCGAAGGTTGTGGGTTTCTACAAGGGATTTGCATTGGGTTAACAACCTAACCACAACAGAACAATACTTTTAAAACCTAAACATAAGCCTTGGATAAATTTACAATCACAAATATGATTTCTGACTTGAATTAAGGACAACATTTTAAAACTTTGAAACATGGAACGTATTCAGTTTGAACTGCACGGAAAACCTGGTTCAACTCTTTCAGTAAGCATCACACTTCAAGTCCGATGTCCTGGATCTACTGGAAATAAGAATTATCAGCACGTAATACGAGTAATGATATTTCTTCTTTTACCGTCATTGTAAGCAAATTGCGAAATCGCACTTAAATACTACGGCAAGTAAAGGCGATGATTCATGTAGAAATTTTGTCTGACAGACATAAATAATTACTCTGGTTGGTTAATATGTTTTTGTCTTATACGATAAACTAAATAATTGATGAGACACACATTTACCACTAAAACTGGATACCCCGACGTGATAAGAGGGCCATATAGACATATACAATAGACATAAATCAATAGCCGCACATTAAAAAATTAAAAATTTGTCGACCGCATAAATATTCTACGGCCAAATTAAAATGTGTCGCCAAATTAAAAAAATCGTCGGCCGCATATTAATCCTACGGCCGAATTAAAAATATCCATCTAACGGCCGTCATTAAAAATATCCATCTAAATAACATCATCATTATTCTCAAACATCAGCCGTAACGCTTATTTTAGTCATAGAAAATTTTCTTTTTCTCTTTAAATCATTTTCAGCATTACATTTCTTGACAACTTCTTGTCATATTTATACTTTACACGTCATTCATTTGCAGCGTATTAAGGCAAGATTTTAATATTGTTCCATAGGAACCTATTTTACTTTGCAGAAACTTACAACCGTTTTGAACGATTACGAAAAGCTAGCTTCAGCAGTACAGCTATGCTTGAAAACTCCTTCTCCATTACCAAAAGTTTTCATTTAATTAGTGTAGTGTAACTTACATTGGAACCTATCGTAGCAACATTTTATGTCATATGTAAATAAAATTTATCATATATGTAGTGGATAATCAGCATATGAAAAGTTAATAATTTCAACATTTGTATGCAAAATATTTTTCTTAATTTTTTTTGCACTCGTTTTTTCTATTGCGTAAATCATTCCTGATTTACTGGAGGGGAGGGAGTATTGTGGGAATGTCCTATACTTTTTAACTAACATTTGGCTCTTTAAAAATAAATTTTTGGTAGAGTATTTTTTTATAATGCATTATAAAAGTATTTTTGAAATCTTTTCGTTTTTTAATTTGAATTGTATTTTTTTGACAAATCTTTCTATTTTTATGTTTATATCGCGTTAATTATATTTTTTGATGTTTTAAAATAATAAAATAAAATTAACATAAATTTATAAATAATTAAAATAGGTAATATATAAAAAAATTAAGGCCCGTATTTATAGTCGTAACTAGTGCTATAAGTCTAGCTGCTATTTTATGAATTTTTATGGGATTTTCTTCCTTTATTTCATAAATCCATTTTCCATTCTTCCTTGCTTATAAAACAAATTTCACCCTTTAGAAAATGTTATAGTGAGATTTTTTAATACGAAATTTGTTACTATAACATGACTTATAGTTGTTGTTCGAGTACCGACTATAAATACGGCTCAAAATGTTTGTAATTTTGAATTTATTAAATGTGGTTCCCCTTATAAAAATAAATTAAAATAATTGGTGAGACACACATTTACTACCAAAAGGTCACCCACTTGAATGTGACAACGGCGAAAAAATTATTCAGTAGAGAAATTTATTTATTATTACTTTATTTCAAATTTTAAGATGTATATTTTACTCAATTTTGTATTTATTTTATTTGAAATAAAGATTACATAATAATAATAATAAATAATAGAAATATCGAATCGCTATTTACAAAAATAATTTTTTTGTTGCAGTGGAACAGTACAATGAAATTGTGGGGCCAGCCTTTGTGCTATTAGAAAAACATATCTAGAAAGCAAGGTTAACATGTATATTTCAAATCCGAATAATTTATTCAAAATTTTGATTTACTGATAGATATTTATTACATTTATATTATAGGTAATAATTGTGCAGTGGCAAAATAATGGGTTTTCCCTAGTATTTAGTATAAAACTACATCCATTTTAGGATCACATTTCAATATAATATAACCAAATTTTTCATCATCAGTTAACCCTAATCAGCATGGGTTGAGTCTCGGAGACTCATTTTAAATTTATCTACTAAAAAAGCATTTAAAAAATTATTGCTATGTGAATTATGCGGTATGTATTCCAAGATCCACTATTTAAGATTCAGAGGACATAATCATATTTTTAATTTTTTTTATAACACAGGCCTAACTGAACAATTTTAGAAAACAAACACTAAAGCATGAGATGAGTCTTACAGACTCACAATGTGTTTCCACAATAAAAATATAAATATTTTTCATTTTGATTATTTTTTAATATTTCTGATGTCTATTGATAAACTCCAAAATAATGAATGAGCAATATACCTTATATTGATTATTCATTATTTCGGAGTTTATCAATAGAACAAATTGTTTCTCTTTCTGGCTATAACGAATTTAGTTAGAAAGAGACATCAACATAGTTGAGCTTTATAATATTGTACAACATAATATAGTGTAGGTGTTTGTTTCAATTCCACTACAACAGCATTTTTGTGCAGAAGACTAGAGCGAGATAAAAATTGAAATTGGAATAAGTATCCGTCTCCACAAGTAAAAATCCTGCACGTGATTTGATCAGAGGCAGTATTAGCAAAGTCAAACTTCCACCTGGAAAATATATCGGCAACACGGAGCACTTTGGGACCCAACAGATGCAATTCTTCAAACTCTGTTTTATCGGCTTATTGATTAATGCTGGTGTCAACAAGCAAGGAGTATCAGACCTCCGGCACCCTCTGTTTGGTAATGTTTTGTTTAGAGTAAGCATGTCTTGTAACAGATTCTTGCTTCTCTTTCAGTTCGTGAGATTTGATGATAAATCACCAAGATCAGCCAGAAGGAATCCGTGAAATTTGGGAAAAAATAAATACTAATTTTTTAAAACATTATATTCCAAGGGAAAACGTTACAATTGGCATGCCTTGACAATTGAAATGCCTTTTCGTGGGAGAGTATCCTACAAACAATACATTCCATCCAAACCGGACAAAATATGGTGGATCTGCGATAGTTTGAATAGCTACCCTCGTATTCCATATTTAGGAAAGGAGAGTCATCAAAGAGGAGCCAATTTGGCGTCGCATGTTCTAAATGAACTATGCATACCATTTTTCTAAAGCAATATAAACGTCACATTTGATAACTACGAGGGCTGCCTTTTATATTTCGGGATTAGAGAACAAAAACAAATATTAATCATCGAAAATCGCTTTATTGTTTTTCAAAATATTCCCCACGAAGATCTATACACTTTTGCATTCGTTTAAACCAACTGTCGAAGCACTTTTTCCACTCTGATTGAGGTATCTCCAAAACATGCATTCTGAACGCAGCAACCGCTTCTTCAGGTGTCGAAAAACGTTGACCTCTCAGTTTGTTTTTTACGTACGAGAATAAAAAGAAGTCATTTGGTGACAAGTCAGGACTATACGGCGTATGACTCATCAAATCGATGTTTTGAGTGCTCAAAAATGCAGTTCTTTGAGCCGATGTGTGACAGCTCGCATTGTCGTGAAGAGTAATCCGTCTTCGGCAGTTGGTTTTCCTGATTTCTTGGAAGACAACTGGCAAACAAATGGTTGTGTACCACTCAGAATTGACTGTTCTGCGTTGTTCTAGTGGTACGGTTGCGACATGTCCATTTTTTCCGAAAAAACAGGCGATCATTTGCTTGCAAATGCTTCGTGCGCGAACAACTTTTGTTGGATTCGGTTGGACCTTGAAACACCCATACAGTCGACTGCTGTTTACTTTCGGGCTCATACGCGTAAATCCACGATTCATAACCTGCCACTATGTCATTCATAGACGTGTTTTGAAGCACCGCGATCGTATTTTTTGAGCTTTTCTTTCGACCAAATTGTGTGGGATCCAACGCGAACAAATTTTTTTGACATTCAAATGTTTATGCAATATTGAATGTATGCTGGTCCCACTAATGCCTAAGGTTGTCTCAATCTCACGATAGGTCACATGACGATCTTGCAACATCAGTTCACGCACAGCATCAATGGTTTCCGGAACAACAACTGATTCTGGACGACCTTCACGAAATTCGTCTTGGAGTGAACTACGACTTCGATTGAACTCACCATACCATCGATAAACACTAGTCCTTGATGGAGCTTCATCGCCAAAAATTGAATTAAGTTCATCCAAGCACTGTTGCTGCCTTAATCCACGTCGAAAGTTGTAAAAAATAATCGCACAAAAATGTTCACGATTTAATTCCATTTTTTCGCCGAGATGTTGAGTTAATGAGTACTGTAAACAACACAAATAGCGCTCGAATGTCAAAACGTTCTGAGTACGTATAATCTCAAAAATGTCAGACTTTACGATAGAGCTGTCAGTTGCCAGATTGCAACAATAGGGTTGTCCAATACCGAAATATAAAAGGCAACCCTCGTATTTCGCAAGTTTTGAATTGGCGCAACGACTACTGAGTGTTGGATTGACATGTGTTGGCACACTTCGTAAAAATAAAAATTGGGCGCTTTCAGGTCACCCAACAGTTGGGAACATGTTGAGTAAATTCGCAGCCAACGTTATGAAAATGATTAGCACTATGAAATTTTCAAATCAAATTGGCGATGACTTCACTAATCATGATAGAGTACCTGAAAGCGCCCATTGTATTCCCAAAATGTTTTACCTAATCGTTAACGTTTAAGGTTCAAACAGAATGTATCCGTTCCGTCCGCTACATTTTATGAGAACTGTCAATTTATAGGAAAAAACGAAAATATGAACACAATGAACGGAGGAGAAAAAAACGGAGCGGACACTAAACCCAATTTCAAATTTTTGCGGACGACATAACCTCACATAGTATTTGACATATCAGAAAAAATCTTAAAACGGGAAGTTTTTGCAATAAAAGACGTACTAATTGTATTAATTCTATTAATCTCTTCTAATAATCTCCCGCAAATAAAAATGTTCAAAATATAATATATAATTAATATCTATTTTTGACAAGCGGAACGGATATGTTGTGTTTTAGGAAATCAAACGGACGGAGCGGAAGCGAAATGAACGGACCGGAGCGGATCTATTCTGTTTGAACTTAATTAAATATTTTTGAATATCGAAAAAATTTGACAATCGTCAATTACGTTCCTAAAAAAATCGGGCTGTGATTTTACTGTCATCTATGCACTATGATGATAAAATAAATGCAGAAATCCATAACAAATCGGTATTAATTTACGTTATAATTCAACGAAAGGAGGAGTTGATACTTTGGACCAGCTGTTTCACGCATCTCCAAAAGGAAAACTAACCGAGGGCCACAGCCCAATTTTTTAATATAATAGATGTAACTGGCGTTGCCAACCATAATATGGTTGAATATTTATCCAGACTAGAATGCTAACAGGAAAAATATTCGCCGCAAATTGTTTTGCAAAGCCTTATTCAGGAATTGGTTATGCCCAACATACAAAGGCGTAGTATTGCTCGTCTATTTGCCGTTACAAAGAGGTTAATGACCGGGTGAAGCTGAACAAATATCCAATAGTATAATAAAGCGTAAGTGCTATGTGTAATTCAGCCCTTGGACGAATGAACCGCCAGGTTTGTAACATCTGCCAAAATAATGTTTGTAATACCCGGGAGGTACTGTGTTCGAATCCCACCAGAGGCAGAATGTAAAGCGAATTTTCTTCATCGATTACGATCGGTGATGATAATAAACACAACTTAGACCCTCATGTCAGTGTGCATGTCAGTGTGCAGGTTGACATGGAGCTTGCAACGTGCAGGTGGTATACTGTAATTGTGTGAGTAGGGGGGGTATGTGCGTGAATGAAAAAGGAGAGTATTAATTGACCTTTAAAGGACCTTAAATCCACTGGATGATTAATACTTTCTTTTATACAATAAACAAAAAACAATGAACGCCCAGAAAAGTGACTGTCTGTAAGCGCTGCGTCAATAAATAATTAATTTCTTAGTAAGCCTTAGTTTTTATGAAATATTATTTTTGTTGTTGAATTTTATAAATATGTAAATAAACATGAAATTTACAATTTTTTTGAATTTTCCTCTAAAATGCTTTTGGGTCTGAGAGAAATTTTTGCGCAAGGCAAATGACCCATGCTGATTAGGGTTAAGAAATCGATTAGCTTTGAACGTTGTTTTTAACCTGATGCATGTGATACTTTCTCATTTGAAATATGCATTTTATAAGATTTAAGTATGAGGGACACACGATTTGATTGGTTTTGTTCCGCTCCGTTTTTCACACAATTTTTTCAATGCATAAAGAACTAAGTTTACGTTTTTCATATGAGAAACCTAAATACCGGTACGAAACGAATCTTATGTGTCCCGGGCTTTAAAACAACTAAAACATGTGCAAAGGGGATATTAATAAGTTCGGATATACAACTGCGCAGACGACCGTTCCTATTCGTAAAAATTTTCAACCAAAGCAGGGTTTTAGACAAGCATATAATCTGATAGATGTGAGCAGCATAAGCTTAAGCACATTATAAATTTCGTATAAAGTAATAAGTATATTACCCTCTATAAAATATAATTAAAAATATGTAACTCCGTGGAATGTAGATTCAACATAAAAATAAAAAAATAATAGCGAGAGTTTTAATAATAGTACAAAATGAGTTAATGTAAAGTTACGAAAAACGTAATTATCATTAAATATATATTATGGTTGGATTTTGACGTAGGATTTATAAATCTTAACAATAACTTCAAATATATACTCTATGTACCACTATATGTAATTATTATAGACATATGTAATACATATATAAATATACTTTCGAAGAATAAAAATCACCAATAAAAGATATTTTGCGAACTCGTCTATAATTTGCTTTGATAGCAAGTATTTTCTAGGTAATACTACATTGTGCCCTATATTCTATTTTAAATGCCCAAGTCTTATCTACTTACATATTAAAATATATCGTTCTATACAAATTTTCTAAATAAATTTTATAAGAAACCAAAACCTAATTGAATGTAAGCATAAATAACGATACTTACATCAACATTGTTCTTAGTTTAATAAAATCACAGTGTTCAGGATTCTCTACTTCGACTACACCCCATGGATAAAGCCGACCTCTCACTTTACGTCCTTTTACCTCTAATAATGTATTTGCACCACACACTGCAAAAGGGACAGCTTCTTTTAATTGACGAACCTATTCACCAATATAAAATTAGAAACTGTGGCAAACCTTAATAAATATAATAAATACCTGTTCTTTGTAATCTTCATCTTCATCACTATCACAATCGGGTAATGGGTATATTTTAATTCCATTTTCTTCAATTTCTTGCATTATACGTGTTTTTAACCGTAGAATTTCCTTTTTTGTCAAACAATCGGCTTTCGCAATAACAGGAACAATATTTACTTTTGAATGTAATTTTTTCATAAACTCAATATCAAGTGGTTTTAAACTGCAATTAAAAATCGAAACGTTTGCTTATTTAATACATTTTGTAAATATTACTATAGTAGTATCTTACCCATGTCCAAAAGGTGAGATAAAATAGAAACAGCAATGAATACGATTGTCGACAATATTCCGACGGTTTAGCCCACTCTCGTCGCGTAAAAAACGTTCATACTGTTCATCAATGTATTCTAAAATTGCACTGAAACTATCAGAATTATCGATGGCATCTCCGAAACCAGGTGTATCGACTACTGTCAGACGTAATTTAACACCCCGTTCTTCAATTTCTACTGTGGATGCGTCTAATTTTACTGTTTGTTTTTGCTTTTCTATAAATTAAAAATAATATTATTTGTCGAATACATTATAATCATTAACAACAAAGTGATTAGTATTTGAACCCTACCTACTGCATCTGGTATTATTCGTTCAGGATATAGATCTGTCAAAAATAAACTATTTACAAGTGTTGATTTCCCTAATCCAGATTCGCCCACTATCATTAAGGTAAATTCAAATCCCTTTTTAACTGATTTTCGATGGACTTGATTTGGTAGATTTGCAAAACCAACGTAGCCTGGGGTCTCTAAACTTGAAAACTGAAAAAACATATTAAAATTCATCCAATTATTCACAAGCAACGTCAGAAATGATTAATAAATGTAACTAAATAAGAGATGTATTAAAAAAAAGCAATTTACTCATGGCTATCCGATCAAAGTGTGTTGTTTGTTGCACTAAATTTAAAGATAAAGTACAGTGTGTAAAAATAGTGATGATAGGCTAATAGTTGAACTATATCAAAGAGAAAATGTATACAATACATATCAAGTTACATACTTTGATTTTAATTTAATAGCAGAAACAAGGTTGAATTTAAATAAAATAAAAACAAAAAATTAGGTAGAGAAAGAATGCTAAACATGCTACCCATTAAGTAGCATACAAAAATGAAGATTATGGAAATATACCCTCGATTTTGTTCAGTACTTTTCTGTAATATTAAATTATAAAATCGGAGTGTTCTATGTATATGGTACACGGTTTGTATAAAATAGGGGTATGTATATGTAATCAATAGTTATTTTCATAAATAATTGCTAAATGCATAAGTAAATATTCAATTTTGGGTAAGAATATTGTTTAAGCATTAAATAAACGATGTTTCTTCAACATACACATTACATTCAAGAATCGCCTCAGATAATCATGACAACTATCAAATTTGTTTGGTGTGCTTACATTCTAACATAATCATCACTGGAAAAATTAAAGTTTCAAATAAACACTCAAGTACCACTGGGCGGCTACCAGCTTGTGTTTTTTTTATTCGCAGCGATGGCCGATAATGTGATAATTATTCCCTAGGTCCCATACAGTATTCTAAGTGCGGGATGCTACCAAATGATGAGTAAATAAATGTTATCAACCACCCAGTTAAAGTCAACATTAAAACTAATTGTATTTATTATTTACGGTGAGTGGACCAATAGTAGAAATGAATCTGATTACATCGTAATGTAACTAGCACAATAATGACGATAACATTACTAAAAACCAGTTGTTATAATTATATTGATAAGATAGCAGGGCAAAATTTCCAACAATAACCACATCACAATCGTTTAATAAGGTGTTTTACTTTACTCTTTTACACATAAACTCCTTCATTTTTCAAAGTGTAATTTAAAACGTATTATAGCATTTTTTTGGTTTTGGAAAGTCTGTCGTAGTTTTGTACAAGCACATATAAAATTTATTTAAATCCGTAAAGCAGACAGCAATATGAAACAGTGACAAAATAATGTCAAAAATCTCAACCATTTCAAAAAAAAAACATTAGGTAATTAAATTTCGATAATGAATTTTGTTAAACTATGTCTAGCGCATAATAAATAACTGTGCTTAGAATATAATTTATTCTACCTGCATTTAGAAAAAAACAATAGTTCGCACGTTATTCAAAGAATACATACATATTGATATTATTACATTGTTATTAGTTTTTGCCAAATAAAATCCAAGTTTTACCAAATAGGTCGCGTTATATTTGTCCAAATTTGTGTTGGTCGTAAATCAAATTCAATTTTTATTTTAAACGATTCTACAATTTTCAATTTATGCATCATATTTTGTTAATTCAAAACACAAAAGAAATATTAATCACATTACTTTGTCGATTTTTAATAACAGTTATTAACTTATTAAGTAAAATGGGATATAAATTGAATGTATTCTCAAAAAAGACACAACAAACCTATTAGATAGTCATTTATAAATAAAGTATCAACAGCAATTCTGAATTTTGAGTATTGCCTTACTATGTAGATGTAATCTATTCTTACAAGTTGTGGAGAATATTTTGTTGTGGGTCATATTTTGTAATGAAACATAATTGGTGACGCAACTTTTTCTATAGGTTTTTGTAACCGGGGGCCGTATTCTTGAAATCTGTGGAAATTTCAACAATCGGAATACAATTGCTATGAATTTCTTTATATTATGGCGTTTTCTTTTTACAAAAAAATGGCAAAAAATTTTGGAAATGTAGATTTTTACTTCCATTTTAACTACCACATACACATATGTATTTATATACATATAATACGTCAATCGTAAATATTGTCAAATACGTCAAACTTGCCATTTGAATTTTTTTCAAAATGGTTTGTTATTGTTTCGGCATCCCTTTCGGGTTTAGGCACACTACGATAAAAATACATAAAATTTTTTCGTATTCTTTTTAGCTATCGGAAATTTGATTTACATCAAAAACGTAAAAGAATTCGCTATTAAGTTTTATTTTTCGCCGGCTACTTTAATCATTTTTTCAAATTTGTATACAAGTTGTCTATTTGTTCGAAGAAATTCATGAAAATTTCAGCCAACAAAGGTGACAGAGGGGAGCCCATGGGTAGACCATCAGCGAATTTGAAATATGTATTATCAAAACAGAAATAATTTTGTTTAATTCAAGTCTCAAAAACTAACTTCAGTTCACGACGTAAGCTCTCATCTACAACATCCCTATCTAAGTAACTACAAACTATTTGGGACAAAGTATTAATTGGAATAGAAGTGAAAAGACTGGCAACGTCAAATGAAACTAGTTTTGAATGTAACGGAATGTCGACGTCTTGAATTTTGTTAATCAATTCTACCGAGTTCTGAGCCGAGTAAGCCGAAGAGAAATTAGTATGACAATTGGAAAAATTTATGAAACCCTTACATAGCTTGTAGGCAGGAGCATTGCAATACGCTACTATTGGTCTAATCGGAATGCCTTCCTTATGGATTTTTGCTAAACCATAAAGGATCATGGCAGATGGATTCATGACAGAGTACTTCCAACCAGTTCCATCAAATAACTTCTGGCATTGGTTGATACACTTACTAACAGAAGTCTTAAAAGACTTAGTTGGAGTATATACCAACGGATTAGCAACATCGTGTCCAATTATACCAATATTAGTTTTGCTTTTTATAATAATAACACAATAAAGAAAATGATTTTTAACAATAAACCTAGAGTTGATCGCCTTTCCAAATCTGGTGTCTATAGGATCAATTGCAATGATTGTAGTTTCTCCTATATTGGTCAGACTGGGCGCAATTTTGGAGTTAGAGCTAAAAAACATTTATCTGGTTGCAATCAATCAACTTCCCATAACCATTTAACTTCAGAAAATCATACAGCTAGCTTGAACAATTTAGACATATTACATATACAACCCAAAGGCAGACGTTTAGATACCTTAGAATCTTACGAAATTCGAAGATCAATATTTCTTAACCAAAATATCCTTAACGAACAGAGAGAAATCCGGTTCTCACCAATTACAGACCCCGCCCTTTTCTATTCTCACGTACGCAATAATATACCTTGAATTTTGTTACTCAACATATGACTCATCGCCTACCTATGCGATCCGTAGATTAATTTTTATTGCTTATTTTTTATTTTTTTTTCCTCCTTTTATTTATATTTCGCTTTTTTCTACTATATAACAAAACTTTTACTAATACAAATCAGTAGATACTCCTGATGATGACCTAACAAGTCGAAATCGATCGAGTGATTTTTTAAACTTTTTGAAAAATATTCAAAATATTTTGCGAAACAAAAAACAAGTGATTAATAAAAATGTGTGTGATTAATAAAAATGTGTTTATTAAGAATTGATTTTAAATTGGGTGCCCACATTTTTCCTTATAGAGTTCAATTATTTACTGAATCGGAACACACAAAAACTATACAAGTATGAAAATCATAAATTCAGTACAGTCTGACAAATTCCAAAGCGTTTTAATAATATTTAGACTACACGTTTTATAGACATTAATTATGTGGACACATAATTTTTTATGCAAAGAATGATCGTCGAAATTTTTTTTTAAAATAATAAAAATAATGAAAAAGACAATATGATTGCATGACTATTTTATTTTATTTATATATATGTGGACACATAATTTTTTATGCAAAGAATGATCGTCGAAATTTTTTTTTAAAATAATAAAAATAATGAAAAAGACAATATGATTGCATGACTATTTTATTTTATTTATATATGTGTTGTGGCGCCTATTGCATTCAGTTTTATTTTAAACTATGTTTTAGTCATTTTAATAATTTAGGTATATTTTTATTATACAATGACTTAGTCTTAATACTGTATGAATGTACCTGGCGTATTGTGCGTGTACTTACTCTTACGTGTAAAATACACATACATATTCAAATAAATTGAAGATGCATATGTCATTAATTTACATTATTAACTTACACGAGGAATTAAAAAAGTTCAGACAAAACGCCCTTACATGGTACCATTCATCATCATTATTACCCGGATACCAACGCTGCCATATATGATGTAAAAATAAACTCAATGGCAGGACGACAATTTAATTATAAAATCGCTAGATATACAATTTTAATTACACTTAACCTTGACCAATTCTATATGACTTTCATTTATAAGTGGAGTGGTACAAAGGAAATAATTAAGTTCCATGTCGCGAACAAGTCGTAATAATTACATATCTTCTTCAGTCAAGTGAAATAAAACGAAACTGCACATCCACATTCGTTGTTCAATAATATATAAAAACGACTTCGAATACGAGTATCGCACAATAACATTAAACTTGCATTTAATAATATTTTCAGTTTTCTTATCTAAACAATATAAATTGTTTTAGTTAAATAGTATGCATATTATGTATTCACATGAACACACAATTATTTTAAACGGAAATAAGTACACCAAACCCTCATTAAAATGTTCATTCAACCAAAAATATAAATGGGTCAATTTTTGAATTTATCTTACACTAATGTATATACATATTTCTAAATTCCTTTCTTAAGATTCATAATAAGTAGTTATTTAAATTTTTGTTCCACTACACGAATATACCACAGAAAATTGAAATAAATATTTATGTTACAATTACAGTACATATGTGTAATAATAATATGGCATATGCATTCTCTTGCCCCATTATTCTAATAAAAAACGTTTTCATTTAATAAAAGTTGTGTGTTTTGTATTTAGAGTAGATCGTAAACAAAATTATTTTATTACTCATTTATATGTTCGAGCTGTCTATATACTTTACTCACATGAATATCTGGGCATATAAAATAATTGGGTGGTTATGAATTACTTACATACACACTCGTATCGATTAATAAATTAACAAGAATTATAATATGTGCTCAATGCACTCAAAATTATAACGATAGATAATACAATCTAACCGCAAATTATTTCATTTTCTGCATTTTCTTCAGACGTGTACAAAAACAAATGTAAAATTCTGTGGTTCTCGCACAATATCCTAAACAAGTAACAAAGTTTCAAAAACTATCATTTTCTAAATACTTGTAACTTAGACAAAGTAAACATTCCTAATCTTCATTTAATTTTTAATATGTATTTCTGATACTATTTTCGAGTGTACGTGGCACTAAAGGATATTTAAACCAAACAATTTTTATTAGCAA
Source organism: Nephrotoma flavescens (assembly GCA_932526605.1). Taxonomy (NCBI): domain Eukaryota; kingdom Metazoa; phylum Arthropoda; class Insecta; order Diptera; family Tipulidae; genus Nephrotoma; species Nephrotoma flavescens. The sequence goes on along the minus strand of OW052221.1, from coordinate 178,443,437 downwards.
AATGAATTTCTTATCCGATGAAAATGCACATCTCAACAACAAGTAGACGGTAATGCACAATATATTTTTATAATAACCATCAAGGTTTATTTAGTGTAATGCGAGATATGTTAAGCATTCCATGATAATTAAAATTGTCGAAAGTATTTCTTTGTGATACGTATACACGATAATAGCTTATCGGATATCGTATTTTACGGCTGCTAATTAAAACGATTACTAAACAACATTAGTTTTCTTGAATACTGTCGGCGGAATAATCTTTGAGGGACCGAATAACTTTCAAAGACAAGCACGTCACATGTTGTAACATAACGTTTTCGATGTTTTCACTGTGTATTTTGTTTCCCATATATGAACGAAATTCGGAAATGAGATATCTCTAAAATTTATTCTGGGAAGATGTGATCGCAAGAGAAATCACATAATTTTTCCTTTTAAATGAAAACAAAACATATTTTGTCATATTATTATCTTTTAGAACACACGGAAAGAAACAAGTTTTTCGGCACTGCACTCTATAGTAAGGAAGAGTTTTCTTTTAAGTTGTAAGTTATTTAGAGTTCCCATGTCTCGTAATAATGTTGCAACGTGTTAATTAAAGATAACTTAATAACTTCTGGAGGCTGCGATATTTATCTAACTATAGATATAAATTTAAATGCCAACGTTGTGCTTCGACCGCCTTTCCCATTTGTTACATTTTCGAAACAAACGTGATATAAACCCTCTTGTAAAAGATTGCTAAATTTGTCTCTCTACAATGAAACAGGTCCGAATAGATCTACCCAGAGAATTTCCTTCCTTAGGAAACACTCGCGCTCAAAGGGCTCCGTATTTATACAACAAATCTTATTGTTTTGTGGATTGCAGAGGGACGACGCGCAATATATTTTTAGGATGTTAAAAATCTCCATCAGCCAGTTGGCCTCTACCTAGGCTCTGGCCCATAATCATCGATAATATGATAATTCGTCGGGAATACTCACCTTTTATTAAATTCTTGACCAAGATAATTACTTTAATTTAATTTAATTAGATTTTGAATTAATTTAATTTAACTTAGCTAACATTTCAGGGCTTGCACGAAAATGACACGAAATAAATATTGTGGGAGAAACTTGTGTAAGGTTACAGTAACGGTATGAACCAAAGTGCTATAGACATTAAATATTCTCTCACAAAATCAGTGATCTCAAATAATAAGTAAATAGAAACAAACTGCAATAGTAAAAGTATTCCATTCAGCAGGCCGTCAAAGAAAAACAATTATACAAAGTGATAGACGAATCATCAGGGCTGCCAAATGATCCATTCATAAGTGCGAATGAGACTAAACGAAATTTAAAGTTGGAGGTTTCTGAATATAGAATCAGAAGAAGATTAGACATGGCAAAGTTATTTTAAAGAAGACCAGCCAGGATTGCTTTTGCTACCCGTCATTTGCCCTGGAATGTTAGTAAGTGGAAGACTGTTCTATGGTTCGATGAATCTAAATTTAATTTAAGGGGTTCGGATGGACAGAAGCGAGTGCGCAGACCAGTAAATACGAGGAAGAACAGAAAGTATATAATAGGAACGATATAGCATGGTGGTGGAAAAGAAGTCATGGTTTGGAGGTGTTTTTTGAGTCTTGGAATTGGACCTCTAATTAGAATAAATGGCATTATGGATAGGTTTGTGTATAAAAACTTATTATCAGAAGAGATGTTACCATTTGCGGAAGATAATATGCCTCTTCGGTGGAGATGACGACAAGATAATGACCCGAAACACACGTCGAAGCTTGTTAAACAATAGTTTAAATATAAACAAATTGAAGTTCTTGAATGGCCAGCGCAAAACCCTGACGTGAATCCAATCGAGAACTTCTGAAAAATTGTGGATAACAAAGTTAAAACCGGTTGTGGAACAATCTTCAAAAGGCTTGGAATGAAATGCCTCAAGAAACCATTGATAAACTTATTTGTTCTATGCCCAACAGTGGCACTATTCTGGTTTTCCCTGGGAATAGGGAATTGGCCTACTGTTGGAATTAGTTGGGTGTAAATATTTTTGAAACAAAGATATATTGGGAATTATTTTTCTCTATAAAAGTTTTGTGGAACAAAAGCTTCCCAAACAATTTTTGTTTCGAAACCCAACTAATTCCAAGAGTAGGCCAGAAAAATATAATTTAGAGAAAAATGCTATGAAAATATTTTTCTCAATTCCCAATTCCTAGGGAAAGCCCGAATAGTGCCACTGTTACGAAATTAAGTTCCATGTGAATTTGACGTTGTGTTTTATTAAATTCACGTTGAGCGACTTCCTCTCTATGGACTAGGAGGCACAAATTGGTCGTGAAACGATACGGTATTTTGATGATGGTCTTCCCAGCAAACAAACGCTGATAGCAGAATGAAATAGATGGAAACATTTGCACACGTCGAAGCGAGAAAACAAATAAATTTACTTCGGTTTCTTCTACGTACTGCATTTTTACCCCCACCTAATCTCTTGTTTATCAATTTCATTTCAAAAATTGTTATTTCATTTCTACCAGTTTCCAGATTTCAGCTGAAGGTAATAGACGTTTGTAAATGTTTTTCAGGTGGAGATACATGGATAACATATAAAGTAAGTATACAAAATTAAAAAAATGTGTAGTTGTATCTGAATGACAATACACATTTGGTACATACAACAAAAACACAATCAATAATATATGATTGTGTTTGGTTTTGATACAACAAAATACATTAAAAGAATATTTCTGGTAAACCAACGGTTAACAACAGTTACATATTATACTCAAATCGAAGTGAAAGAGAATATAATAAATTAATTTGTAGGGGAAATAAAGCCGAGTTTTCGGTCGACAACAATACGAATAGCATGGAATTAGGTGCATCAATTTGAAGTAAAAATTGAGCGCTCTAATTATATGCTGTTTATGCGCTCTTTGTGCGCCACTACTGGGTTTGGTGGCTATCTCTATTCGCTCGTTCGTTGATCGTGTTGAACCTATTTCCTCAACGTAGCACGATTTTATTCTGTTGAAGAATATTTTGCATTATTTTAGCAATTTCCATACAATGTAAATAAAAAGTGATGTGTTAAAATTATAAAAAGCAAAAGATATGCTATTGACTATCGTTGCGGACCAATGAAATGAAATTAATGTTTTTTAATTTCTTATATATTAGTAATATTTTTTGTGATATTTGTTTATAAAAACTTCGAATTAAAAATGAATTATGTATTAAATCAATAAAAAAATAAGAATTATTGGGTAAACGGTAAATTTTCAATAAATGCATTTCTTCTAAAATTAGTTTCCTTAGTTTTGCATGACAGTGTAGATTATGCTCCCACCTATCATAAAACATAAACCCAGGGTAGTTACAGGGGATTTTTCTAATGCTTTCGTTCAAAAACTGAAATCATTTCCGCATTATCGACGCAGGAGATTTTTTTTTTTGTTTTGCGATGTATTTGCATTATGATGATTATACATACGCAAATATGTTTTAAATAAAAATTAACTTTTTCGTTTCAAAACGTGTAAACATATATTTTCTCTTTTGTTTCATAAATTCTTTGATTTTTCATAAAACTTTCTGCTTAGAATTATTGATTTTCAAAAATTTACTGCTGGTTTCAACAAGTACCAGCAGAAACACTTTCATTTTTGTAATAGTGATGCCTCTAGCGGTGTATATCAAAAACACATTTTTTCTGCTGGAAATGTTCTGCTATCTTATAGTCCATTTACAAGCGACCAACACTTCAAAATGAAAGAGATATAACATTGACTTTTTACACATGAGAGACAAGAAAAGAAATACGAGTCGATTCCGATAATCAGAACACCGGTTAATGGGGACAGCCGCTTAATCGGGACAGCCGCTTAATTGGAACAGCCGCTTAATTGGGCACCGGCTAATCGTGACAGCCGCTTAATTGGGACACCGGTTAATCGGGACAGTCTTAGAATATGATAAAAGATAATACAACGTGATGTTGCTTCATGATGGGGCACGGGCTTGCTGAGGAGCACTTCACTTCCTACGAATAAAACTCGATAACTGGTTTGCCTCAAAACAAGAACAGTTTTTGGCGTGGCATCCACGCATTGCCCAGAAAGATGGGAAAAATGTATAAATAATAATGGGCAATACTTTGAATAAAATACTCTTAATCATTATCATACGATGAACGTGTACATTTTACTAAAAAATTCCGGTTTCATCGGTAGAGCCCGGCTCTACGCCAATCGAAATTTAAATAAAAAGCTCCTAGGGGAGTTACGCGGGAGTTGCACCGATCTCAATAAACCATTTTATTTATCTGTCAAAATCAGTAACGTTTTAAATTTCAAACGAGCATGTATGGCAACGAATGTTAAATTTGTTTGTGATATTTACTGTTTATTTAATAATAAACGATTGTTTTCTTGTGTATTTTACAAAAAATGTATGCTAAAGTGACATTCTTTATTGAATTAAAATACCCGTGACATGTTCAATGTTTAGTCTGTGGTTTAGTGTCAATCGAGAGCAATTAAGAATTCTGGAATAAAGTTTTTTAGATTTCCCGCTATTCCAACACGATATTTGAAGAAAAAAGTTTTGGCAGAACAACGGCAACGAGCATGGTTGCCTGCAATCAATCGCAAAGATATAAAAATTACTTGATTAAAGCATGCGTTTGTTTGCTCTAAGCATTTTTTATCGGGTAAAAGCGCTCCCCATATTAAATTCTGACTGGATTTCTTTGGTTGAGTTAGGACATAAGAAAAACACAAAATGCTCCACGCCTAGATATGACAGAATGAAGAAAAGAACTTCATTGATGGTAAAGCAAGATCAGATTGTCACAAAACCAGAACAACGCCGTTAGGATTGATGAAAGCTTGGGCGATGTACCCGCGGTTTCAATGATTCATGAAAAAGCATATCAAACTGAAGGTAAAATAATATAACTGAACGTAATACATTTATCATTTGTTTCGTAATTCGTAGAATTCTATTTTGAGGGTGAAAAAATGATGATATATAAATTGAAACAACAAATTACTGCAATGAAGGAGGAAGACGCAGCACTGACGCATACAAATTTAAGAACAAAAACCAAATCAAAGGTGGATGATCTTAGAAATATTACCAAGAAAACAAAATACTTTACTGGCTTCGAAAAGTTTAATACACTCGAAGTAATTTATAACGATGTCGAGCGTTTTCTTCATGTTAACTTCAATGGCAAAATGACCAGCAAACATTTTCTTCTTATAAACATCACCAAACTCTTAAATATCTCATTTGCATTTCATCTTTTGGAAGTGTAGCGTTTATCTCAAAAGGTTACGGTGGACGATGTAGTGACAAATTCATTGTTCGAATCCTATGGAGTTTTAAATTTTATTAGTGAAAACGATATTATTCTTGCGGAGCCGAGGGTTTCTAATCGAAAGCGCTATCCATCCAATTAAGCCAGCTTAAAAAAAAACTAACTAATAATTAAATCACATTTCATTTCAAACTGAGCAATTTAGCTGTCGTATCGTCGTCTTTCTGCTCCCGATAGACTCATTGCATATTTTGATAGCATGGTGCTATTTATTTTGTGTAAATTTATATAATTTCATAAAAATAATTTATTTGGAGCAAAACATAACCTAAGTTTATTTACAAAACCATGTTAATTACTTACTTCTCACACAAATTTTGAAATATGGTAATCAAAATGATTTTTGTTAACATTAATAAATTATGTAAATATAAAAACTAGATTTTATTTAGCCTAATTTAATTAATTATCACAGTATAAAAAAACAGCACAAAATTGTTGTTTGCCATACAGCATCAAAAACAGCTGATTGAGAAATGTCAATTTTTTTTGAGGAAAATGGTCAATTAATCAATTTTCCATCAAATATTCCCGTTCACATGTTCACTCGAACAACACTTCTAGACAAAATTGCACCCTTTTTTTATGGTCAGTAGGTGAAAGATCTTGGACATGTCGCACATGATGATAGTGTACCGTGGAACTCTCGAACGTAATGATAAACGACAAACACATAAGCCTTGTAGATGACGCGTGTCACCATTTCAATTATACTATATTCGTCTATATCAAATGGCCTGGGCTCTCTAGCTCTATTGGATAACAAGGGATTTCGACTTTGTTTACATTCTATGCACGTTACAACAGGATACAAAAAGGATTTTACATCAACTGATTACAATCGGTGATGTATAAGTCAGACCGCAGAATTCATGGGCCCGACCCATCACCCATTCCAGGACTATTATAGGATGGCATGGAGCGGACCTATAACCGGTAAGTCCTGGATTTCGCCACTGCGTAAACTAGGACGTGAAAACCGAACCGTGAAAGAGTTGGGAGTGCGTTGGCTCCAAAACAGATTACAAAGAAAGATAAACAAATAAACAGACCGCTTTGCATCGGATTCCAGACTTTCCTTTACAATTGAGCCAAGTATTTGTTTAGCCCGGACGCTATTAGAGAATCCGCGGCTTCTGCGGCAGGAAACCGAAAAATCAATAAAAAAAACTATCTAATATTATAATACTATTATCTAATATACAATATTTTGTATCCCTGGAACTTTCATACAACTAGTTCATGATTCTATCTAACCTCAATGCGAATTTTTAGATGAATCGTACGAAAATCCTTGAAGTTTTCGTTGAAACTGATTTTATTACCTAATCAAAATAAAAAAATGAATCTGATATATATTCTACTGAATGCAACTACACCAATCCCCTCGCTTAGCGAACTAATTTGCTCCGATAACATGTACGTAAGTCGAAATTTCGTTAACCGATTTTTTAGTATATGTATCCCTTTTCAAGCCCGCGATCACTGTTGTGCGTATAAAAATCGTGTACGAAAGATAATCATGTCAAAAATTTATTTTGTATGAATTTTGAACCAACATAGACAGAAAAATCTAAAATAGAATAATTATCTAATCTAAATTAAATGATAATATATTATATAATTTTATTTAATATTTTATTTGGTTTAATTATTTATTTAATAATATACGAAATGCAAATTCAATGATATATCGAAACTTAATTAGATGGTTTTGTGCATTGCAAATTATATAATTTATTAAATATTTGGGAATTTTAAATAATATAATTCGCTAAACATTAAAAATAATTGATAAAGTTTTTCTTGCGGTAAATTTGTTAAAACATCACGTTGTTGTTTGTTTTCTACTAAATTGATTAGCAATTGTTATTTGAATTTACAAAACAAATTTATAAATCATCTAAATCAATAGCAAATTCATGGAATTAACATTATTGGTAATTCATATCAATGAATGCAACATTAATTTGAGAGTTGTTTACCAAAATTATAATATTTCGCTAAGTCAAAATGTTTTTATTAAATATATATTTTTAAAGTATTTGCCATTTAATTGCAATTTAATGTTTAATCCTTTGATCACACTGCTGACTGCTGTCCACACTCCGCAGAGATGATCGAATATTTAGACTAAAATATTTTAATATTTTTAGTCGAAAGCAAAATAACTGCCAATGCCAAACTTCTGGCTTGGTATTTTTTGACTGTTAATTAAAATAATTAATGACTGTTCTAATATTTAATAAGGAAATAATATTTAAGAAATTATTTGGTATAATTTATTTAGATATCGTCGGGTTAGTTCTTTTTTGTGCTATCTACCTAAATTCATGTTTTGAGTTATTGCAATTTCTAACTTCAGTTAATTTTTTTTCAGTTTTTTAATATGTTATCGGTAACTTGGTTATCATTTTTAAAAATTATGGGTATTTGCATTCTTTTCCAATTATCTGAACTTCTCTACGACAATTAGTTTTTCCACAATTTGGAAAATTTCAAGTTGAGGCATAATTCATTTTTGTTCTATACCAGACACGCGTGAAATCGTTTCTTATTCCTTTTTTGTTCAATAGGTGTTTTCCATTGAACCTTACGGATATAGAACAAAAATGAATCTTGATTTTCGAAAATGTTTGTTTGATATACATAGAACAAATATGCTCCAAATTTTGATGCCATTTTTAAGGTGTTTTGGAAATTTGAAAAAATATTACAAAAAATCCAGATTTAATTTGGCCGTTCTTGATTCTATTATTTTATTTTGATTTTAAGCTTGAAACTGTACCAGGGTCTTTAAAATGTATTTCTTTTAAATAATTATATAAATTTAGTGCACTATTCAATATTCTTCACAGCAGATTCACCTTTTCACAGCGATATATTTTTACAATATAACGGACGTTTTTCTTTGAAAAAATGCCTTATTTGTTGCTATTAATACACCTACACTTGAAAAATGAAACGTGAAAAATCACTATGAAATGCTAATTAATAGACAGCAGAAACCTGTAGGTAAAATTATAGGCGATCATTATGAGACGGAATTGGCTGGGCACATACTGCTTAATCAAGACATTAAATATAAATAGTTAAATAACTCCTATATATATATTTTAAAAAGATAAAACAAATTTTCAGAATTCAGGGTATGTAATTCAATTGCAAAATAATAAATTAAATTTTAAATCAAAATGTACAAAATAATTATAACTTAAAATTATAAAAGAAAATCCATTTTAACACAGCCTCGTACTAACTTTGGTCAATTTCCAGCATATACTTCAGAAATGAGCGCAAATTCCGTTTTTCTCCAGCGGCAGTAATTTCTTAAAAGTTGCTGTTGGAATATGAGTGCGAATAAGACGAATGATAACCATAACAAAATTGTTTAGCTTTATATCCCTTTTTCAACAAAAAAAATGGCTCAATTTAAGTCGAAACCCAAGTATAACAACACAGAACTCAAAATTGAGCTACTGTATTTCCCTTTGGATTTTGACAACATTTCCAAAACTCAACAAAACTCGAAAACATTAGAAATACAATATAGTATTGGTGTGTATATGTATACATTTTATATATACAATTTTTTTTTTATTACTTAATTTAACAGTTCGTTCGTGTAGCTTGTTAAGAATACATAGTGCTTTATATTTTATGATAAGAATTACTTTTATGGACGATCGACGCCATTTTATATTGTTCTGTGATGTGAACCATGGAAACCAACGAGACTAAAGTAAATTCTCAACAATTTATTGAAAGTATGTATTCTGCTAAAATTATGTTTTTTTAACCTAACCTTATGTTGTATATCTTTCTTATATTTTCAGCACAATTTGATTCTCAGTTTCAATACCAAGATTTTTGTGAAGTTCGCTTTGGTGAGAACAAATTCTTACATTATTTAAACAAAGGACTTATAAGTAAAACCGCAATTTATTTTAATTTTTTTTATTCACTAGGAGAACGAGTGCCGTACACCTCGACACAAAATGTTACGAGACGCGGACCCCAAACTAATAATTTATTAGAGGGTGAAATTTTTACTGAAATTGAAAGTAAGTATATTTGGTATAAAAATAAACATAATATAAGTCTAATGTTTTTGTGAACTTAAACTAAAATAATCATTATGCTCGCATTTTAATTTCATTTCAGTATTAGACATAGATGAGCCTGAATATACGTTGCCGCTTACATCTTCAGTTGCAGTACAGATGGAATCCGATGATGGCACTGTCACAATTGGAAAAACCCAGTTCCAAAGTGTATTGAGAATGTACAGAAAAGCCAACTGTATTTAATGAGGGAGTTTGACACAAATCTTACTGCAGATCAGAAGTCAGTAAACCAATTGGTAATTATAACAAATTTTGTGAAATCTCCATATTTTAATTTTATTTTATTTTTCAGAAATCAATAATAATGAAACAAGAGGGTACGAGCTAAAAAATAACATGTAACTTAAAAAAATATATAGCTACATGTATAGTTATTTGGTTATAAAAATAAGAAAACAAAAATATAAATTTTGTTTCATAATGAATTATTTGATTTACCCGCCATATTTCGAACTTGACATTTACACACACACATATTAAAAAATGTTCCCGCCAATATTATTTCTACACACATACACAAGTATATAATTTTTATATAGTGAGTTCTGTGAGTTCCCAATACATGCGACACGGTACCATATGTTTTCTTATAATAATTCGTAACACAAACAAAGTTAAACCCAGAACTAAGTTATGGATATATTACGAAATATTTGTCGTGTTCCATTGGCGTGAGCAAACTACTCACAAGTACTTCTTTCTACTCACATCTACTCATACTCAAATGGTGGTGTAGATGTTGAAAGCAGTTACGCAAAAAATTTCCGCCAGATGGATTTTAGTTCTTAAAAATCCAATAGATGGCTTTCAATAATTTTAGGTTATGTTGAAATGTCAGATTCAAAAATATTTTTTGTTTACTTGTGTATGGTATTACAGTTTAAAATCTTAAATTAAATAAATAATTCATTTCATATTCAAAAAATGGCTGAAAATAATTCGGAAATCGATGCAGTGAGTTTTTACACTAACAAAACTTTAACATTTATTTATTATGTATTTTTGTATTAGGGTTGTTGTTCAACTAATTGATGAAAGTAGTAGCGGTACCAGTTTACTTTATACATCGTCAAGCTCGGCATCTCTTTCATCTTCAGACTCGGAGAGGATTTAATTGTAAAAAGAGTACGGATAAAAAATTATTTAGAAGTAGTCCCAAAATATACCGATCTTCAATTCAAACAATATTTCCGATTATCCAGAACTGTTGCAGAGAAAGTTATAGGTATGTAACTATAAATGTACATTAAATATCTTCATTCATGTGTATCATAATATGTATTTAATTATTTCAGAACAGTACAGCATAATATTTCTGCAAAATTTAGAACACGGTGGGCGCTCAAAAGTTGGTCCGGAAACTGAAATTTATATTACTCTGTGGTTTTTTAGCAAACACCTAAACCTACAGACAACTTTCCGACAGGTTCAATGTAACTAGAAGTTCTGTTCACTGAATCCTTTATCGGGTTATAAAATGGATGCTCAAAGAAAGCCACAAATATATAGTATGGCCAACACCAATAGAAATGAAAACCACCCAAATAAATGTTTCAAGATTGAAGGGCTTTCCTCGGGTAATTGGAGCGGTTGATGGTAGCCATATTAGGATTAATCCCGCCAAAAGCAACAAAGATGCCTATTGTAATAGAAAAAAGTTTTACAGCGTGTTATTGCAAGGAGTCGTAAATGCAGAAAAAAATTTATTCCGCTGTGGTGAACCAGATCTATGCACGATGCTCGACTGTTACGAAAGTCTGTATTCTACAGGCGTATTAATGAAGATCCATCGTTAATTATACCAGGAGGTGTTTTGCTGGGTGATTCAGCGTATCCTGAGATCAGTTACTTAGTTCCCCCCTATACAAAGATTTTGGGAATTTAACCGCGAAACAGCTTAAATTCAATTATTTACATTCTGCAACTAGAATAGTGGTCGAAAATGCGTTTGGATTGTTGAAGAATCGTTTTCGCAAACTTAAGTTTTTTGAAAGTCCAAATTTAGGTTTTATAACCAATTGTATAGTTGCTGCTTGCGTTTTACACAATATATGCATAGCGGAAAATGATTATTGTGACATGAATATTTAGAAGAATATGACATCCCTGTGTTTGATAACACACAATCCAAACTGAGTGAGCACAGTGGAACCCGACAAGAATTATTTGAATTCATGGACAATCAAGGCTTGTTGAATAAAAACAATTAAACTAAAATTATATTTAAACAGAAATTTATTAAAATAATTGATTAATTCATTTAAAATAAATAAGTCTTTTAATTACAGCCTTCATGGCAAAACAAAAAATACTTTATTTTTTCGTTTTAAAACTAGTCACAGCAAACACATCAAAAAACTATACGATAAATACTTATAGCGAATTCTTTTACGTTTTTGATGTAAATCAAATTTTCGATAGCTAAAAAGATCACGAAAAAAAATTTATGTGTTTTTATCGTAGTGTGCCTAAACCCGAAAGGGATGCCGAAAACAATAACAAACCATTTTGAAAAAAATTCAAATGACGCGTTTGACATATTTGACAATATTTACGATTGACACATTATATGTATATAAATATGTGTATGCGGTAGTTCAAATGGAATTAAAAATCTACATTTCCATTTTTTGATGTACATCAAATTTTTTTGCTATTTTTTCCGCTAAAAGAACGCGAAAAAGTGATTTACATTAAAAAAATTTGATGTACATCAAAATTTTTTGCCAGTTTTTTATAAAAAGAAAACGCCATTAGGTTATGTTTTACTGCTGTCAAAAATTTTCTCGTTCCATTGGTTATCTACTCACAAGTACTTGTGAGTAGTTTGCTCACGCCAATGGAACGCTATAATTATAAAATAGTTGGATTTAAAAATACTTGGGAACCACACAAATATGTGAGTAAAAAATCATAGTATGTAACGGCGTTTTTGATACCTTTTTAGTCGGAGTCGGAGGATATGAAACCAAAAAGAATAAAAGCAAAATTTAGTTCTTTACTGTTCTTTATACAATAGATCACTAAAGCAACAAGTAAAAATATATGGAATAGACCAAAAATGAAATTTCGATATACTTAGCACTTATTATGAGAATGACAAAAAAGAAATTAACTGTAGTTTTCGATATTTTATTAACATCTAAATGGAGATAGACCAATAAATAATTATTTTTTATAGAACATTAAAGCACAAAACTATATTTCATTTCAGGTGCAAATAGAACAAAAGGATCTCAATCAGGGTTGCCACTTTACTACAAATGGAGCAGATCTGCTACAATTTTCACTACTTCAAAATTAAGTGGCCACTTATGTAAATCTGCTACATTTTTGTATAAATGATTCATTTTGTTTCGAAAATGGTCAAATCATTAAAAAAAACCTACTTTTAACCCGAAATTTAATTTCCTATATGACATAGTAACACGTAAAGAACATAACAAACATAACATATTAAAACATACATGCCTTGACTGAACGTGTCCCTTTTTATGGAAATGTTTATTTTTCATATTTATGGCTAAATTCATCAAGTTATAAATTCACTTTTTTTGACATTTCAGTGGATAATTTTTTTGCGTGCGCCGTTCTTAGTTTCTGAATTTGTGTAATTAATTTACTGTTTGGTAAATATGAAAAGATATTTTCAAATAATTACAAAAAATAAGTAAGTAATTTTATTATCTAACCTTTATTTGGAAATGTATACGAAATAAATCTAAACATGGACAAAAGGTATGGGTTATGTTAAATAGGTTGAAATGTTATAACAATTTTAGTTAAATTGATTGTTAAACCACTTTTGTAGGGCTGGTGAGTCGGCAAATACTATTCAAAGCATTGAACCCTCTTCTTTGCATAATATTGCTCCAGAAAATAATGTAATAAATAACAGGTAAGCACTAAAATCTACTAAATTTTATGCACTTTTTCAATTCCTGTTATATCATACTTTTTAGGAATACACCAACGGCCACAAATAATCTCGACAATTCTGATGATTCAGATTCTACAGTACAAACGCCACAACGAAAACAGTACAAACAGAATTATAAACCAGAATGGGAAGTGTCATTTCCTTGGTTAAAAAAGATAAATGATATGACTTTTTGTACTATTTGCTTCAAAGTTTTAGCGAACAATAAAACGCATCTAAGACGACATCAAACAAATAGTAAATCTCATGCAACAAATCTGCAAATTAAAAATAAAACAGCAACCATTGAACAGAGCTTTCAATCTGATAATTCAACCAGTCACCGCAAAAAGGCAACTGAATTTAGTTGCGTAATGTACTGCGTGCAGTATGATTTACCATTTTTACAAATGGATTCTTTACCGAAACTACTTCAAACAACTTGCCACGATTCTCAATTAGCTAAAGATTTAAAATGTGGGCGAACCAAGTGTACGGCGATAATTAATCAAGTAGTCGGACCGTTTTCTAAACAACAAATTGCAAGAAAACTGCAAAACACCAAATTTTCTCTAATGATCGATGAAACTACCGATCTGTCTACTACCAAATGCTTAGTGATGGTCGCACGATTTTTTGATACACATAAAAATAATGTGATTGACTGTTTTCTGGGGTTAATTGAACTGAGTGCATCTACAGCCCAACAAATATTTAATGAAATTGAATTCAATTTTAAAGATAGCAATATTCCAATGGTGAATGTTACTAGCCTAGCAGTCGATAATGCCGCAGTAATGACTGGCCACTTAAATGGAGTAGTTTCCAAATTTCATAACATCAACAAAGATTTGTTTTTCCTCCGATGCACATGCCATTCTTTGCATTTATGTGCATCGGCCGCATGCAAAAAACTACCAAATTCCATAGAAAAAAACGTAAGAAATATTTTCAATCATTTTGCGCATAGTCCAAAACGCATCGGATCGTTTCGCGAATTTCTAAATTATTTTGATGTTGAAAATCATAAGATCTTAAGGTTAAGTACGACGAGATGGCTTTCATTCGAAAGTGTCGTCAATAGATTGTTAGAGCAGTGGAACCCCTTAATGCATTATTTTCGTTTATATGATTTTGAGGAGCTTCACAGCTCAAACGCAGCTGAAATGTACCGAGTTTCTCACGGATCCATTAAACAAATGTTGTTATCTTTTATTTATGTCATATATGTATTTTAAAACTAGTAAATGAATTAAATACCAATTTTCAATCGGAGTTGACACAAATTCATGTAGTCTATAGTCAGATGCATACTCTTTATATAGAAATTCTTAAAAATTTTATAAAACCAGAGTATTTAAAATTTGAAACAGATACTAAAAATCCAGAATTTCATATTACACCAACGGCAATGCATTTCGGGATCAGGTTTGAAAATTTTATAATTTCAGAAGGATTGGAAGAACAAAAAGTCGAAGCCCTTAAATTAACATTAATATCGTTTTATATTGAAATTGCGGCCCAAATTAAACAGATTTGATTTTAATGACGAAAAATTAAAATTATTGAAATATTTAAACATTAACGAGATCGTAACAGGAAGTCTTCCGTCCATTATGCCTTTAACAAACCATTTTCCATTTCATGACTGTGATTTAGAAACTTTGAATAATCAATTTCGAACATTGATTGGCAATGTCGAGATTGCGGCAAAATTTTCGGGGGATGTCACCAAATTCTGGATTGAATTGAAACTTTACAAGGATGCCTTGGAAGAGCCTATTTTTAACGACATTTCAACATACATGTTAATACTATGTTCCCTACCTCATAGTACTGCATCAGCAGAACGAAAGTTCTCTAAATTAAATTTAATTAAAACCAACTTAAGAACCAAACTAAATACGACAACTGTCGAGAATCTTATGTTTGCTAAGGAACTTTTGAAACCAGATAAAGTTTGTTGGGAACCAGGTGATACACCAGAACTTCTAAAATTTTCAGACAAATTCAAGTATATCGATGGTAAATATCAAATGAAATAATACTGCAATGACTATCTAATACTGGGTTTACACCAGAGCTACTTTAATAGTATAATACTTTTTTGCTAATAAAGTATAATACCCGGCCAGTTTACATCGCAAGCGGTGTAAACCCATACTATAATACTATATTTTTTTTTTTGTCGGTAAATATATTTTTTTTTGGTTAATATCACAAATGGAAATGTATAGCCAAACAAAAAATGTCTTTATCGGCCACTTGAAAAAAATAATAAACAAAATTAAAGTATTATAACATTAAAGTAGAGTTTAAACCACGACTATAATGTCAATATTTTTTTGATAGCTATTATACTTTAATAGCAAAATAGTATGTGATAAAGTATTAAAGTATTTTAGTTTGAGTTTACACCAACATACTTTTTTGCTACATACTTTTATTCTACTGGTGTAAACGGGGTATAAATCTAAATCGACTATATAAATTTTTATGTTATGTGATGTTTATGTTCCTTTCGTGTAACATTATGAATATGTTACACTTACGCTTTTTTATTAAAATAAATTGAATTACTACATATTTATATTAAAATCTATTATTTATTATTATATCTATTAAGAAATATTCTGAAATAAGAGCATGTGTTTTACTAAGGCAGGTATTCCAAAAAAACTTAATTTACTCCACTTTCAAACCGCATCTACTCCGTATTTTCGATGTAAAAGTGGCAACCCTGACTCATCTCAGAAAGTATAAGGCGTAGAGCAATGCCGATTAGCGCATTCGATAGGGCTCATTTCAAACACATAGAAAACAAATTCGATATAATGTGAGATAGAACAAAAAAGAACTAATCCGACGATATGCTATGCAAATTGAAGTTTAATAAAACAATAAAAAATTTAATAAAATCATTAAATAATTGATCATTAATGTAAATTATAAATAAATGTTTTATAAATTATCTAGTTAATTTAGCTAATTAATTTATTTAATCCAGTAACATTTTGATTATACTTAAATCAAACAAATATTAGATATATGTTTTATTAAATATTTTAGTTAAAACAATTATTTTGGGCTTGGCTAAAATCATCTACCTAATTTAAATTAAATATATCAACCCAAACACATTCAATGACTAAAAATCAATCCTCAACTTTAAATGAAATTGATTAATCTTTATATCCCTTTTCCTGCCTCCTTCACATTTGTGTATACCACTTAAATCGTTTTCATCCGAAAAATAACACTATTGCGGTCTTACTTTGAGAAATTTACAACAACAATCCCATATATGTAATTCCAAATTGCAATCGTTTTAAACCAACTTTTTTGCTGGTATAGTATAATTATATTCTACCGGTTGTAAATTAGTTGCGATTTGTAATAATATGTATTCAATATTATTCGGTCATATTACTATTTAGTAATATTTAGTTGTGTTTTCACGTTTTGTTTAACTTCAAAATGTAATTGTTCCCAACTAATAAAAATTGGTAAATACAATTTTTGGTTGTTACTTTGAGCACAATATATTTATTCTATTCCAGCATGGATTTAACCGGTACCAAAGTAAGACCGTATATAACTCTAATAATAATAAAATAATTAATATGATATCAAAAACACATATTTAATACGTTATATAATTTATATGTTATCAAATTATAATGATTTTTTTAAAAAGAATTCCAATTTAATTAAGATCCGTTAAAATCCCGAAGACATTACAACCTGTCATTATTTAGATACACATTTGTGTACGATGGACTTAACGTGCAGAAAAAAAATCTGGCCGGAAAGGGATATTGGAAGAATAAATACCCGAATGAATTAGATGAGTTGTAGTAGTTAGTTCAAATTATTTACATGTATAATTTCTTTTCGTAAACGGAGACTATTTTTTTTAATTATGCCATAGCGAAATTTTCTAAAGAGGATTCGTTGAGCGAGGGATTGGTGTACTGTCTTTTAATCCAATCCTACAGCATCCAACACATGTTGCAAACCGCTGTACCGCTAACCGATAAAATATAATATGTACGTGCTTAACATTTTTTGAGTTATTAATCATCAAACATTATTTTTTATGTATGTGTATCATAATACGATTATTCAAGTGAAATTACTAATCAAGTCCTATGAATATGATTGAACATTGAAATTCATCAGTAGAGAATTTACAGGAATGAAATCGTGTCAAAAAATGTTAGGCGCACCCCAATAGCCATAAATTAGAATCATTTCGGGTGCGATTTTGATTCAGAAAAATTATAAAACGGCAATCAGTGAAAAACATTTACTTTATAGTTTATACCGCATACAATTACAAATTATTCATTTTCAGAATTCAAGAGCTACAAACAACACAACAATGAAGGAGAACAAAAAAAACTCGTTTTCGTACATATTTCATTTTATATGTACACATATATTTAAATAAAAAATTATGCTTACACTTTTTACACTATCAGAAGACATTTTGATATGAGTAATAATTAAATTTCTTTTTTGATTACAATGTTTATACTTAAGCAAAATTTATTTTTATTAGTCAGACGAAAAATTATGTTGCACACCCCAAAAGCCGGTTTACACATATACTTTATTCACGTAAAACAGTAAATTATTGTTATCATAAATAAATCACAATTAGTATTATATTTTTAATAAAAATTTAATTCTTTATAATAAATAATTAACATTAAAATTGTTTATTAAAAAATATTGTTGGTGACAAAATACCACAAAAAAAACCTTCACATTCAGGCAACTACTCAACGAAAACTAAAAATAAAAAAATTAAAGAAATTCGATAACAATGAAATTGAACGAAAGATGGAGCGCATTCAATACCATGAAGCTAGCAAAGATTGCTTGATTCTCGGTGTCGGTGCTATTTTCAAGCTGCATTCACGCACTACCCAAGTATTTTTACTTTCAATTTTCCTTTCCATATTCGTACTTAAGTACTAAACTTAGTCTAGTATTTTTCTAAGTTTGAGTTGCAATTTATTAAAATAAAACGTATGAAACGTGTCGCGATTATTCGAAACTGAACGAAACTCAATAAAGGAGAATTGTATACATGTATGTGTGAACAGAAAAGACAAAAAACAAAATGGCGGGAGCGAGGTTGTGCATGAATGTAAAATGCTATATTTGAAAATGTTAGAAGAAAAAGATGGCGGCATCCAAATGTGAGAGCAAAATAAAAATTTAGGTTTAAAATGAATATTTTTATTTTATTAACTTTGCGGTATAAAAATATACATACATATATACGAATCTAAATTATATTTTAGTTAATTTTTTAATTATTTTTTATTATTACACAATTTGAAATTATTCTTTGATTGTAATATTAAAAGTTTAAATAACTTTCCAAATAGGTACTATGATTATTGCACATCAAGTTTATTATTTTCGCATTTGTTTTCTACCTAAAAACTTAAAACTGAACTAGAAATTAATTAATTTATGAAAACAATATTTGAATAGATATAAAATATATTTTGATGTAATTTTATTTAAATTAACGCACATCTTTAAATTTTTTTAACAAAATCTATTTTATAAAATTACCAAACTCATGTCGTGAGCATGAAAAATAAAAACAAACCATGTACTACACACATTACTACGAAAGTAAAAGTGCGGTAACACAGTATGCAGTAGTAACAACACAGTATACATATACGCACCACTACTAAAGTATCAATTCTTAGTCTTTTTTGTAATATTTTGAAGGCAAATACGATAGCTCAATTTTGAGTTTCGTCTTGTCCCAAGTATTTTTACTTTCAATTTTTCTGGCGATATTCGTACTTTAGTACTAAACTTAGTCTAGTATTTTTCTAAGTTTGAGTTGCAATTTATTAAAATAAAACGTATGAAGCGTGTCGCGAAAATCCGAAACTGGACTAAACTCATTATAAACATTTTATTGCATGTGTATGCGTATTGAGAAATATTTGGCGGGAACAATTGTGCTTGTGTTTGTTTAAACGGCAATTACAAATTTTGGTTGTAAAATTAAATGTTTTTAAAGAAATATTTTTGTTTTTGTAATATAAAATGATTTATTAAATTCATTATTTTAATTCATTATTGATTACTTTGGACATACATATATATATACATTTCGATTAAATTATTCAGTTTTTTAATTTCTAATATTTACACTAGATTTTTTTTTTAAATAATCTTCCTTGTTTGTCTTTTATATAATAAAAGTAATTTGTGGATATTAAATCGGTTTCGATAGAGTTCGTAAATTTTTCCATAGTACAATCTAAAATGTTTAAAATAATATTATAATTATTAAATTTAACACGGAGTAACGTAAACCATACCTCACATTATCGTTAAACGTAAACTTGCAGCTAAGCTCTTTGGTGAACAGCTCTGTAAAGTTTGCCCTAATGCACTTTTTTAGTTCGTGGCCATCTTGCTTCATAAATAATGATTTCTAAATATAAAATAGGAAAACAAAATATAATAGATTGTACCAAATTATCTCGAATGAATCTTTACATTACCAATTGTTTTACAGCCTTCCTATCTTCAATTAAATTAATATCAAAGTTGACAAATGTATCCGCATCGTTAAAAGTTACTATAAACTTAGCGTTCTCACAATAAACTAAATAACGCCATTTGTATAAGCATATGTATATAATACGTATACGCTACAAACACTATCATTATAATGTGAAGTTTAACTTTCTTTAATTTTGGATGAAAACGAAGGAAAATATTGTGCTCAATTTTTACTTTCGTTTTGTTATACTTGGGGTTATACTTGGGTACACTACAGAGTAGAAATTTTTTTTCCCCATATAAAGAAGCATATTATATTTGCTATTTCATTTGAGGCACGTCGGTGAAGGATGGTTATATAAAAAAGCATATGGCTTACTCATATTTCAAAACAAAAAACCCCAAATCAGCTGTCTATTTATGTGCGCAGTGATAACCTATGGTGACGACTTAAATTTGTGCTTAAAAAATTATTAATTAAAATACATTAAAATAATAAAAATATCTAGTGGTTTATGTAGTAGTAAAGATGTTGATCATGAACAAGTTCTGTTTAAGAACTGTACGCCTATTTTGGTCCAAAAACTATGACAGAAGAGAAGAATTACCGGAACACAATAGTGTAGAATGTGTTTCTGTCTTAGTTACAAACAATTTTGTTCGGACGTTGCACCACAGCATTCGCAATGTTTTTATTTTAGGTTAATAATTTTATATTTTGTAAATTAACAAATTTTATATTTTATAAAAAAAACAATTGTAAAAAATTTCGTGTTCAATAAAACGACACGTAAAGCTTAGTACTCAGTTCAAAGTGAAATGAAATTTTAACGCGGTCTCCAAAAATCTATTTATTTTCGCGTGAAATAGAAATGAAATTTTATTTGGAGAATTTTTAATTTTAACGTATAAATTCGTAAACATGCATAAATTAATTTCTTTATTTTACGTAAATAATTTAAATTAAATTGGCTTTAATTAAAATTTATGAATTTGTGGTATTAAAAAATTTGTTTTTTGCCAAAAACAAACAAATGTCAAAATTTCGCGTGAAAATAATGTGCCGAGACATTATTTTCACATGAAAATAATTTGGAGAGTTTATGCGCGCCATCTTTGATGTATTGAACACACTTGGTTTTTTCGTTGGAGAACTGAGTACTACAAAACGAAAACAGAAATGAAATTTTTCATTTCTAATTTCACTTTGGTAAAATCGTATGGAAATTTCACGTGAAATCGAACTGAGTACTAGGCTTAAAAAATAAATTCACTTTCCTCAAAATTTAGCATAATTTTGCTTTTGTCAAATTCCCCATCTAGATACCATGGGGAAATGTCACAAAACAGGAGTGGAAGCACCAACACTTTGAACCCATTCCACCCGGTTCGATAAATTTTGATGCCTATGTTATGTTATGTTATTTTTGTTTTTTCAATACAAATTTCAATAGAAAACGGGGAAATAAAATAACATAACAGTAATTTTGTGCCGCGAGAATCGGGCTCATTATGGCGCCGTTATATTTTTTATATACTAAAATTTATTCAAAATTTCCTTTTTATATTAAATATACAAATATTACAATACAAATTTTATTAACTTTTGAAACCATTTTTTATCAAGTGCTAATAATATTGAAAGATATTGATTATTCATTATATTTTAAAATAACAATTAAATTTTCACTTCACACAAATTATACTACACTACTAATGACGTCGCAAACAAAACTATATTCTTATACATATACATTATTTTATTCTCACCAACACACGAGTGCACTATAAATAAAAAATGTTCAACCTTTTCCGACAATACGTCATATTTTCGGAAAAAATTTGTTACAATTAATACTTTTTCCATTTTGTTATAAGCTATGACCAGCGAGTCTGTAAAGGCTAGAAACCTTACAGAATTTAGCGAAATTTTTATTACAAAACATTTGACAGTTTGACCAGCGAATCTGCAACACGATTATTGTCAAATGAATTTTCAAATGTCAATTTCAAAAAGTTAGTAAATATTTATTATTATGTATAAAAATGTACATAAAATATTATATAAATTATTAAAATATAAATAAATATTTGTACACATAAATTATAAACTGTAACTCATACCAACATACCGCCATCACAAATATACAGTGAAAACTGTGTAAGTTGGACACTCACGGTGCCGTCAAAAATGGCCAACTTATAAAGGTGTGCAACTTGAAAAGGTTTTAAAGGTTGTTGTAGACTGCAGTTGGTGCAAGCCAAAATCGTCCAATTTAGCTAGTTGACCAACTTAAATATGTTTCCAACTTAACAGGTTTCACTGTACAATTCTGACGTTTCCTTCAGTTGGGGCGATAATTGTCGCTATTGTTACAGAATGCTAAGTGCCAGTTCAATTTTAACGAAACTGATCGAAAAGTACTTTAAGTTTCGTTGGTCCAAAATGTCAGTAAACATACATTTTTCATACTTCCCATTGTTACTTAATTTTTTAACACGTTCGCGGACGCTTTCAAAATGTGTTTAACACAAATTTTATAACTTTTGTAATTGCAATGATATTTCGTCGCGGAAAGAAATGTATTGTTGAGAATTAACAAATATGTCATCTTAACTCTTAAAAAAGGAAAAAATTGAATGACTGTTTTGGGCGAAATTGTTAAAAAATGAAAAAGGTGTTATGAATGCTATAGCACAAACGTAACATATAAGACGAATTATTGCGAAAGAAAGTTTGGTCGAATACTGTGGCTCCACTTTTCATATTACATTATTTTTTGTAATCTAATCGAGGAACCCCATAACCCTGCCATCTATATATACATAGCAGAAACAGACTAAAAAAAACTTTCGTATTTTTTTCGCACCTAAACTACATACACATAGTAATAAAACTTTATGAATGAAGGAAACAATAACAAAACAACACGATGATCATACTGTCGGCTTATTAAAAACGAGCTGTCTTTTTCACGGTTTAGTTGTTTTGTGTGTATGGATAATGAATATTTATAAAAAATAAAATACGTATTATCGCACACGGACACACGGGTAGTTAAGCAGGTGGAGCTTGGCTATGTGCGCTATACATGTACAGATAAAAATCGATTTTAAATAAATTTCGTAGTAGATACATAATTCTTTATTGTTTTCTATATGTTGCTGCATGTAGTTTTTTTTTCTATATACGAGTATGGTTGTGTTGTATGTGGATATTATGTAGTTTTAATTTTTTATGAATTACTCAGACATATTTTATATAGTTTTTACTTTTCGTCCTTCGTTTCCTATTTTATATTTATGCGATCCATAGTTTACAGGAATAATGTATTAAGATGTTAACTCGCACAATAACGAATATAAAGTATACATTATATTATTTATCATAGATCATCGTTTTTTAGTTTTTATACAATTTTCATTGTGAATCTTTCTTTTTCCAATGCGCTTCTATTATGTTTGTGAAAACGTGTAAAAATGAGCAATACATATCATAATGCAGAAATGCTTTAGTCGGACTCGGTAGTTATATTATTATACAATACATAAATGATAATCAAAAAATGTGTGTCGAACACATAACGATCCTATGGCACGAGACGATTCAATTCTAATCTACTGGAATTAATGATAAAGGTTTAGTTGGTTTAATCGAGGTTAATTATGATATTGGTCTTCAACAATTGCTTCATTAAATCAGCACCTAAGGAAAAACATTTATATTTTGGATGCATCTAGAGATTTTCTGAAATTGAATACTTTTCTTATTAATCATAAAGAGCAACAACATATTCATATTTGAGGCTTGTAATTGACTCCACTAATTTCCATATAGATAAATTAAAGAAATACATTATACTATTGCGAAAAAAATAACGCGAAACTATTTACCCAAACCAATCCTCAGTATGATCTACATATCATACATATATTCACATATAGTGTATTTAAACCCAATATGGAGTGGGCCAGCAGAATATTTGCTTAACAGCATCTTTGTGCTCCAAAAAAAGGTTATCAAATATGTAATAAATGTACCAATCAGAACACCTTCAAATGTATTATTTGATGGTTTTTTGTCATTAAAAACACTATAAATGATAGAGAATTGCTAATGGTTGCAAACAAAGTAATTATAACTCTTATCAAACACAAATTCATATTAGTTCAAATATCAGATATTCTTAAAAACCGAGCAAGGTGAGTGTCTCACTATAGAACAGAGCTTTTTAAAACAAAGATCTCTGATTTAAATATTAATAATTAATTAATTTTAATTCAAAAATATTATTTTTTCTATTTAGCCGGCTATAGAAACGGTTAAATAGAAAAATGCTTATTTTTCAATTAAAATTATTAAATATGTAATTGCAAATTTATTATTTTGGCTATTAATTTTAGATATTTTACATATTATCTCATTAATTTATGTCCAAAATACGCTGTAATTAATTCGTAAATGTAAAATCTGTTTTTAGAAGTCGTCTGTAGATTATATGTAAGTATGTGACATCGCTCGACTGGCATCGGTCAACTGAAATTTTAAAAGTAATCTAAGCATTTAATTTGTTGTTGTTTTTTTGTAGTGGTGATTGTTATTCCCATTGCAAAATTATTGATTATTTATATTAAAATTGAAAATAAATTAAGCCAAAAAATTAGGATAAATCATAACTCAAATTATTATAATATGGGTCCCATTTGAAACGCGATATTTTAAAACACGAATTATCAAAACGCGATATTTCAAAACGCGATAATTCAAAACGCGATACGGTTCAAAATGCGATAAACGAGATATGGTACAAAACGGGAGTTTAGGAGCGGGTTATATCAGGCAGGTGAAGGGGAAATTTAATTTCAGTTTTTAGGAATTTAAAAATCGATAGGAGCGAGAGTATATAGGATCGGTGTAAATCGGGTCGCTACGCTTCCGTCGCTTCTCAATACACATTCTGTACCATAACGCGTTTTGAAATATCGCGTTTTGTACCACATCGCGTTTTGAATTATCGCATTTTGAAATATCGTGGTTGTGTCTTACTTAATGGACTACATAGACTAAACTAGATATCACTAAAATAAAATGTTTATTCTGTGTAGTTTATTTGTTAATTTACATGTACAGAAATTTCAAAATTATCCGGAGTACACCATAATAAAATTATGAATTCTAATCTAATGAAATGTAATCAAAAAGTAGCCACCTAAATTGAATTGTATCAGTTGCGTGATGAACAATAGCAGAAGTTTCAATATTTATTTAGTCAAGGCAAACGACATAAGTGGTTCATTCTAACAACTTTTGAATTCATAAACCACCCACCAAGAATTTTTTCCACATAGTGTAGGTTCAATTATCTGAATAATAAATCTTTTTTTGCAGTATTGTACAACCAATGAGAAGATACACCTAAATTAATGCCTACCTTCGCAATTTATTATATTGCCGATGAGAAGAAATTAGAATAGAAGCGCCTGCTAAGGAGCCAATGTTCCAGATTTCCTAATGCCATTCTTGTGTTATTCACTTTCAATTGGCAACAAGCGAAAAAAATTTCACAACATACAATAAAATTTCACAACATACAATAGATACTTTAATTTTTCTTTGCATTTAAAATATTACAATTTTTGTTCGGGTTGAATTAGTTAATACTCTAATCCTTATGATCATTGCGTTACATTGATTTTATTTTAGTTATTATTTAATAAAATATTAATCATTCAATTATGTTGTTATTCGAAATAGTAGATAAATAGTTGAGGAAGATGATTTATTGAAATTCATATAGTTATAATAAATGTTGAAAACAATTATGTCGCTAGCACAAGCTAGCTGTTTTACAGTCTATTTCGTTGAACCAAAGATGATCAATTTACATAGATAGAAACCTGCGAACAAAATGCATTTTTCATACAAATCAGCATACTCACCCACATTCTAATTAATAAGAAAATCATGCGAAGAAAAAATTTGTAAAATAAAAATGTTTTTATGCTCTTTGTTGTCTGTCTCTCTTCATATTTTTTTTATTATCGTGGCGATCGATACCGATGATCACGTTGTTAGTTTATGGAAGAAGGAAGACGAAGAAATATATAAAAAAAATAAATTTTTATACTTTTTAGATGAATGAATGGTTTGAAAATATTTTTTATTTTTTGTGTCAATGTATGTAATGGAATACAGTTACATTTTTCATATACTATTTTGGCTTTTTCGTTCAATATTATGATGAGAAGGAGAACGACGATCAAAAGCAATTTTTGATTGGTTAAACTTCATAATTACGAGTACGCTCTAGTATTTACCCATTTTGTTTGGTGTTTTAAATTCTATTGATTGTATGATTTCAAATTCAATTAGGACATAAGGAACATGTACATAATAAATAATTTTACTGAAAACAGATTTTGTTGATTATGTATGATAAGATTGCAGCTAAGGCTATTACAGGTCTATATCAAATTAGCTTGGTTGTTTAACAAATTTAGATGAAATTTTCTTTCGGAATTGTTGCCATAATAAAAAATGTGTGTTTATTTGAATATTGTTTAATTTTGAAATAAGGCCACAATAACTTAGATATTTTTGTCAGCAAATTTAGGTAAAATTTAATTTGATTTATTAAAACGGAATTTTAAAATAAATTTTCCGTGTAAAGTTATGGAGTATCATCATAATAAATCGACTGCCCAAATTGTCCGGACCTCCAAACTTTTATTAATATATTATAATATAATTATATAAATATATTATATAATTGATCATTTTGGGATTACGATTATCGGATAATTGGATATGAAATATGTATTTCTTAGAGAATTAGAGTTATATATCCCCTTTTCAACCAAAAAAAAAATGTCTCCATTAAAGCCCAAACCACACAAATGTGTGACTACAAAATCATAGCATGTAATGGAGTTTTTGATAAAAAATTTCACTTGTGTTGAAGTACAACCAACACAATTGTGTGTACATATAGTTAGAGTGAATTGCATTTTTGAAATTGGCGAGGTTAAATAAAAAATCGGCTTGCAATTGGTGTGCTGTAAATTAACTTTGGTTGCAATTTTATGATAAGACATAGTGAAATGGAACTGGGCAATTTATTATTTCTATCAACTCTAACGGAATTCAACATATAAAATTAAACTTTAAAGAATTAATTTTAGATTTTACATGAAGGTGAAAATATTAAGTGAATCTTGAACTTTAATGGAGTATCGATATTTAGAATACAAATTTATTTTTATAAATTCATTTTAATACCAAAAACGGTATTATTTATTGTACTATTTCTATTATATATTTTAAAAACATAATCAATTATTTAAAAAAAAATTATTGTTTTAATATTGGCATTTTTTCCTTGGTGTTATTTTTTTTATTTACCCATTTACAATGGTTCCGGAGAAGTACAAGAAACATATGATCTACCATTTTTAAATGATGCTCGTAGCATTTGTTATTCTGATTTAAAAAATCAGTTTGAATTGCGCCTCCTTCAATCAATTCGAGAATTTTTTTATAATACAATTATTAATATTATTGAAGTGTGGTGTTTTACTCAACAGCTCATATAAAATTAATGTTAAGTGTTTTGCGAGTTGAAAAAATTCCTCTATTGGAGGATTTTGTTTTCCAAAATCTGAATTCGCTGTATAATTTTTATAGTAAATAAAATATTCAGTATTTGTTGTGATCTTTTCATTAGATTTAATTAATAACCCTTGACAATCATTACACTGTTCATATTTATTAGTTCTATGGAATATGTAACCCATAAAATATTTTAGTGACGCATCGTCATTATACTTGTCGCCAAATGCAAATTGAACCAAAACTATGTTCTCTAGGCATTGAATATCGTCTAATTCATCTGGGAAATTGTGGTTGTTGATTCCTCTAAATTGTCCTTATCTATCGGATCGTTGTGCTGCAGATCTTCAACGACCATTAATAATCCGTCTTCATCATCAATACAATAATTTCTTTAATAAATTCTAGGATTGACGGATTTCTACAAAAGCCTCCTCTTCCTCCGGTAACTGCAAATGTATTTTCTAAGGCGTCCTGATCTAATCTTTTCGTCAAAATATATGTTACCGAAGAATAATCTTTAAAAAGTTCATCGGTCAAATTTAAAATTCCATTTAATGTCATTATGAACCCTTCAACACAAAATTCTTTTGATTTTTTATTAAATTGATTTTTTTTTAATATTTTGCGTTTTCTTTAATATTTAAATAAACGGCATTGTTTTGTCTTAGAAGCTGTTTGTTTGGCTTTCTCGGAAGAAGGTCGGAACTGTTAAATTACCCCAGAACTTATTCAATTTTTCTACAAAGTTTGCGGCAATTGTATCTTATATACCTAAAAAACAAGTCGGTGATGTTAACGAGTATAATCCACAGAGACGCCGGTGTAAGTTCCAGAGATGACAAGAAGTCAAACATGATCCTGTGTTATAATAAAACTAAAGTGCCGTTGATACCTTAGGGCCTAGATAAGTTAGTCCTTACATATACATGCTGAAGACAAATAAAGTGATGGCCGATGACTTTGTTTTACAACATGTGATATCTCAGCTTATAATGGATTCGTGGTTTGGGGTAAAATACATCTAGGATGGCAAATTGGAAAACTATCAAAGGACGTTTATTTTTAGAAGAGCTGGGAAGAAGTTTAGTAGAGCCATTGATTTGAATACGACTCATACAACAAATGGATTCAACACTAGTCAAAACCGTAAATATGTAATTTATGCCCATCATCAAATGGGCAAGACAAAACAAGTACAAGAAAAGTATAACATGTAGTCATGCGCGAAATATTTATACAAGCCGCGTGTATGTTATTTTTGCCCAGCTTGTGAAAATACAGAGAATTTTTATTTTTAATATTTTTATTATTATTTTTATTTGCTGAATTCATGATTTAATAAAATAATATTTTTATTTAATTTAATAATTGTTTCATTGCGCACAATGTTTAAATTGATTCAATGAGATTAAATAAAAGTTCGGGTCATATTGACCTGAAATACAAAAAGTGTATAAATGATTTGGGGAAATTAGGAAAATTAATATTAGTAAACTATTTCCATGTTCCAGCAAATCGCTTAAATAAGTGAAATAATCCCACCTAAACCAACTAAGTTGAAATTATTCATTCGTCAAAGTATGCGTAATCAGCATTAATTTTAAGGATCCAATTTCGAGGTATCAAATTTTCATTACATAAATCAATCATCTGTTCAACCGCTAAGAAATATTAAAAATTTAATTAATTTGCCCATATTTCAGATCATACTTAAATCGTAAAATAAGTGGCTAGTTGCATTTTTAATGTATATATATTAGATCTATAATATATATGTAATATTAATTATCATCTATATACATGTTAATATTTTGCAGTCGAAAGTACACGATCATTGTAACATAATGAAGAAACAAAAAAGGAATTTAAAATTTCGTTTTTCTGTTCATAATATTTAAAAGGCGAGGAAAAATAAATTTGTAGAAACAACACATCATAATTATATTCTACTTTTACGTCATTTTCAAAACAAAAAAAATTTGAATGTGTGTACGTATTAAATGAAAGTTTGTTATAGCATATACATTCATAGGAAAAAATAAAAAAATATTTTCATAACATTCATTCATTTAAAAAGCAAAAAATAAAAAATTATATCCCTTTTTCAACCACAAAAAATAAAAAATGGCTTAATTAAAGTCCAAACCACACAAATGTGTGAGTAGAAAATCAAAGTATGTAATGGCGTTTTTAATAAAAAATTTCGCTTGATTTGAAGTACAACCAACACAATTGTATGTATAGTTATAGTGTTTTTTTTCGGACGAAATAAGTTTGAAAGGAATGCGCAAATGTGTAAGTTGGTTCAAAACACATACAAAAATAAATTTTTGACATGGTACTTTTGCCGTACTCGCACAATTGTGTTAGTAAATCACAAAAGGGATATATTTGCTCGCCTTCCTTCTATTTCCATTATCATATTTCTACTAAAAAATAAATAACAAACCAACATGATCATCGGTATCGATCGCCACGATAATAAAAAAAATATGAAGAGCGAGAACAGACAACAAAGAGCATAAAAACATTTCTATTTTACGGATTTTTTCTTCGCATGATTTTCTTATTAGAATGTGGGTGAGTATGTTGATTTGTATCAAAAATGCATTTTGTTCGCAGGTTTCTATCTATGTAAATTGATCATCTTTGGTTGAACTAACAACTTAGTAACTATTGACTACTTAGATGTCTGAAACTGGGTCCATTTCAAAATAATTAACTTATATATAAAAGGGTGTGCGGATGGCCGGTCGTCCACTTTTTGGTTTGGTCGCACACTCCAATCAATCTATCAATTAAAAAATTTGCAATATTACAACTTTTTTAATATATACAATTTCACTAGTTTTTGACAATAACTAGATGTGAACCCTATTTTAATTAAATCATACGTTGATCTATTAATAAGTAGAGTAAGCTTTTACAACTGAGGGCCAAACTTAACATTGAAGAATAGATCTCGAAAAAATGTCTGGTATTTGCTTTTTTCCTCACCCGTAATAGTTACCAATCAGAAAAAATACCCTTGTTCATTAATTGGACTTTGAAATGAAAAGCGAATGAACATTAGAAATAACTAGCTGACCCGGCGAACTTTGTCTCGCCCCAAATTACTTCGTCCGAGCAAACACTTTTGACCATTCTCAAATATATCAAATTGCGAGGATGACACAGACGAAGTGCTTGAAATGACGGAAAATGTACAAACCGAATCAAATGAAAACGTCAATGCAAGTTCAATTGAAATTGACCATGATGATGACATATCAGATATATCTGAAAATTTTTTTAATTTGGATGTATCTTTACAAGAAGCTTCAATGCGGTATTTTGTGGGCTACGTAGCGTTCAAAATTTTGAAGAAAATTAAATGTTCCCGTTGCAAAAACATCTTTATCAAAACTGATGAAATTTAAAATTTGCAAAGAACAAATTTATTTATTTTCCCGGATGTTTTCAGAACGCGCAAATATGAAAGATTTAAAGAAGAATATCGTCCAACTTTGTATTGTTAACACCAGCATTACCTGCAAAGACTTGTATGTCGAACAAAATCCGTGCCACGAGCATAACAAGGCAGCCTTAAACTTCATGATTTTAGTTTTAATCAGAAAACATTGTACTTGGTTAGCTGAAAAACACATACAAAAAAATATAAAAACCTACGAAATCCTAATTGGCGAATACTATTGCAAAACCAATAATTATATAATGAAATGTACCGCATATGGATTTTTATTTTATTTTTAAATTTTATTAAAATTTATTTTAATATTTATAAAACTTTATTTTTGAAATTTTTGTTTTATTTGTTTTATTGTTATTGAATTTGATTAAATTGAATCATGAAATAAATTAATTATAATTTAACTGGTGGTTTCATTTTTGTTTAGCGCAGAATTTTTTTTGCTTCTCACATCTTCCTCTTCATCTAGTGGTATACCAAGTAAATTTTATTGTATATGGACGATTTATTGTATACGGAAACGTCCCCATACAGATGTTTGATGTACATTTTCTTCTATAGATATTAAAACTACAAATTTAATGTCACATAACCTCACTCTCTTGAATAACCTCATCGCAATTCATTTTCAATGCCCTACCTGTTTAACCCTTTGCCTGTCCACCATTAATATTTAAACTTATTAGTCAGACGTTCTATGCATATTGTTCATAATTTTTCTCGTTATCAATTAGCATCAAATCAAAATAGTTAAAATGTATGTAATAAGACTAAATACAAAATATATCAAAGCATATGATGTTATTAATTCTGTACAAAATTTATAACTGTTTTTACAGTTAGTAAATATAGATAAATTAATTATTTTTATCAGTTGAGTAATATTCTCAGTCTCAAACAAAATTTTGTAATAAAAAAAATAAGACAATATGTATCATCTCCACATATGATGCGCAGGACAGTCAAAGGGTTAACTCGTCGTATAGTTAATGGATTATAATAATGGTTGCACGACAATTATTCGATATTAAACAAGAAATTGTTTGACATGAATTAAAACTAATTTCAAGTAAAACAACGTGCGTACCATGTGTCAATCCTCATTTTTTGTGTGTACGTGTGTTGAACTAACTAACCGTTATTTTGTTCGATTCATGGTTTTTATTTTTCGTATAGCTAATACGAATTGTAACTTTTTATCAATAAATTTTCTTATTGATCATGGTATCAATACCACTACATAATAGGCCATTTTTCTATATAAAAAAATTCCATGAGCTTGTATAGGTAAATCCAAACAAAAACGCGGGTGCCATACGAGTAGGTAAAAAATTACATGGGACAAATAAAAATCTTCATTTGTCCCAATAAATCTGCTTTATTATCTACAAACATAATTTATCTGAAAGATCACGATAAATATTGATATTTTGAGAAACATTTCCAATAAAAATATTTCCCTATTGAGTAACTTTTCATTTAGCAACTTACTGATAAAAGCAACAACACAATTTTTCAATGACACGTGCGCGTATAAGATTTTTAATTTCTCTTGGCTCTCGCCAACAAATAATACAAGTTATTTGTTTTGGTTTTGTTTCACGAACATACAGTACCGAAGATAAATAATGAACTTAATTTCACACATTTTATTTGTGTAATGAATTTTAGATTAAAGGGTATAATATTTTGTATGTTATATTTGTATTCGTTTGTGTTTCGTATATTATTTGGCTAACCTGCTATGTAGTGTGTGCCATTAAACTAAACAAACCCTTTTTTCTGTACTGTATTTTGTGCCGCAGTGATTATAAAATGTTCCCGTTATACCTATTATTGTTACTATTACATATATATAAATATTATTATATATTATTACGTTTATTGCAGATTTATTTAAACAATTAATCGAAAAATCTAATTAATCGACAAATTCAATGTAAATTTCGTCGTCAGTCACATAGGAATATTTTACTATACACATAATATACAAAATTATTGTGTGTGATATTTTGCCTTCCTAAGTTTCAATATCGTCGATAAACTGTATCGTAATTTTTATTCTTTACTGTAACTTTTACTGTTACTTGCCCACAAAAAAAATAAAATCCAATTGTCGATAAAATTGGATTTTTTTTTTTTTAGTTATTATGTATAACCAACTAAATTTCGCTTTTGGACTCATCATTAGTATTGATTGATTAAAATGTGTTTTTGTTTATTACACCGTATTAATGAAAAATCAAGTTTTATTTGAACAAAATTAAAAAACAAAATTTATTGTTGTCATACGCAAAGACGTACACCCATCCCCTTCAACATATTTTGGTTTACTAAAAAAGTAAAAAAGCATGCAAGAGCGGCAGTACACAATCTCGTGTATTTTTGTTTTTATTTTATTTGTTGTTGTTGTTACGGTGTAAAATTAAGTTGCTGGTTTAATTGGAATATTACTGAATGAAAAGTTTTCTCAATACAATTTTTTTTTAAATGATTCAATAACAAAATATCCTTATTTATTTCTTGCAATGTATTATTCAATTTAACTTAAGCGATACAAACTATTTATTGCAAATAATGAAATTGTCTTTTTGTAGCCATGTAATTTTTTTTCGTTTTGTATGGAATTCTCATTTCTTTATGGATTTACATATACAAACAAGATTTTAATAAGAAATGGCCTGTTATTGTATTGGTATTGATATAATTTAAAACAGCCAATGGAATAACGAAAATAAAAACAAATAAAAAATAATAATTTACAGTTTTCATTTATAAAATTGTTTTTCAATTTTTCGTGTGGTCTGTCTGTATACGTAAAAATTGTGATATTTTCGACTATGTTGATGATAGTGCCATCTACTAGTAAGTAGATGTCAAATGCATATGAAAATAGTTATGGGGTTCCTCGATGTAGTTTAAATTTTTCTCACCACACAATTGGCGCAATTATCAGTCAATTTGATAAAACCATGTCTTTATTCGCCAATAATTCGTCTGGATATATTGAGTTTGTGGCTATAGCATTCACGTCGGTGAACGTGTTAAAGACTCGCTGGTTATGCTATAATTGTGTCGAAAGGGATACTTGCCTACTAGGGTACTTGGGTTTCAGAACAAAAAACTAGTACATTTTTGTCTAAAAAAAATTTACATGACAATTGTTTTCAATCGCAAGAAGTATGTCAAAATAATAAAATTGTAAATGCAATTTGCAATTTCAAAATAAGTACCCCACATAAAATACTAAAGTATATTTTATCAAAAAAAAAATTCTATCAACTATTATAAATTAATTTCTAAAACCATGTGATAAAAATTAACACACATTAATAGTAAAATGAATCTGCAAACATTGTTTCAGGATTTTAATCCGAGGTAAAAAGAAAAATCAAAATACGATTTTTATTAATTTTTCACGAATCAAAATTACTTCTTTACAGCAAATTTGTGGTGCATTGTTGTTTGTTCACATTCACATTATTATTATGTTTAAAAATGGATGGCTTTATAGGTAGGAACAATTAGAGCGTTAGTGACTATTTATATTACATAGCCTGTAGGTTGTAACTTGATAACAATTGTGATTCATACCGTAGTGTTATAATGCATGCATTTATTTGATTAATTTTCGGTAAATAATATTTTCTTTCAATTGTAGACTGGCCTTATTGGGCAATATTTACACCACTCTGGTTATGGAAAGCCATTGCAACATTAGGTGCCACGATTGGTGCCATAGTTTGGTGTCGATATCCACACTATAGGCAAGATAATTTGATTATTTCTTGTGTACACATGCATTGATAGTTAGTAATATGGATTTGTTTTTCTTTTAGACTTGAAGGGGATTCATATTCTCATTTTAAGGCGATGCTAATCTCTTTGTCACTTCACTTAATACTTTTA
Organism: Nephrotoma flavescens; assembly: GCA_932526605.1. NCBI lineage: Eukaryota > Metazoa > Arthropoda > Insecta > Diptera > Tipulidae > Nephrotoma > Nephrotoma flavescens. The sequence goes on along the minus strand of OW052221.1, from coordinate 178,408,458 downwards.
ATGTTCGAATTGCTAGCGTGCGACCGTTTAAGTTCGGAACGACATTTATGGGTGCTTGTATTTATACCATTAATTTTTGGAAGCATAGCTAGTGTTGGCGCCTGTGTGTGGGCGGTCAAACATGATCGATCGTTCGAATTGGAATTATTTTTGGCTGTTAACGCATTGCAATTTGTTTTTTTACCGCTAAAATTAGATGACTTTGTTACATGGAGTTGGGAAGTGGTTTTCGTTCCACTTTGGATCGTTTTGTGTTTAAGTTTAGTGGGCGTTCTATACAGCATTATATTTTGTGGGATTCTACTTAGAGCACCCGAGGTATCAGCACAACAAAGGAAATCGGCCATAAATTCCGCTATTGGAAATTGTTTAACTGTGCTTCCAATTTTGGTGTTTCAAGTTCTATTAGCTGATAAATTAGATGAAGACCTAACGTGGAACTATACAAGTGTCGCCGGCCCATTATTATTAGCATTGTTTACATTAATATTACTTAGTTTTAGTGCAAAAGGTGGTAATAAATGTAAGTTTAGCATTATGTGCAGCTTGATCTGTAGATTACTAAGTCAATTTCTCGGTTTGTAGGTACCTATATTTAAATTCTGGTAACAAGTTACTTCCTATTCCTCCCAAAAACTAAATTAGAATTTTGATGACAAATGTATTGGAATTATTTGTTAGCTTCACGTATTGAATTTTTTTTTTTTTACCATTATAAATCTATGTTCAGGCAGGTGGCACGCTAATACGGCGAGAGCAGCCACAAGAAAAATATATGTTTATAATAAATTTTGCCGAGCCTTTGCGTAGTTATAGCTATGGCCTTCAAGCATAATATGTTTAAAACCGTAATAGATCTTTACAGAGTTAACGCTTACCGAGAAATCAACTGCTTAGTAATCTAATCATTCTGAGTTTTATGTAAGCTTGTAAATTTTTAAAACGGATTTTATTATTATTTCAGGGTGGTTTGGAATACGAAAAAATTTCAGCCAGTTTTTATTAAATTCTCTGCCATTTTTACAAGAATATGGTAATATATCGTATCACACAGAAAGTGATCAACCACTTGACTCAAATGTACAACTAGATGAGTTAGAGAAAAATGATAAAAAATCGAAAAATAAATCCAAAAAGAATGACCATTTAAAGCCAGTGGTGCCCATAATCAGTATCGATCTACCGGATTAAACACTATTTTTATTTAAGATTATTGTTATTTCGTATTTTTTTCATTCCCTAATTAATTAAAAAAGAAAATAATTTGGCTCCTTCTATTTAGACATTATTATTAATTTAAGATTTTGTTGCTGTATAGTCAACGTAAATCATACATTATTGATTTTTTGTTTTGTATTGTTATTTAAATTTGAGCAATTACTGTGTAAATTAATTTAAAAATTATATGAAAACCTTAATTATAAGAATTTAAAATAATATATAAAGTGATGTATTTTTTATTAATAATAAATAGAAACAAATTGAAAACTGAATTTGAATTTGCATTATCCATGGTAATGAACTAGTAATTACCACTTACACTATAAGGTCACTAAGTTTGTCTGGTATGTACCTATGTTAAAAAAAATTGGGGATGTAAAATTTCCATTTATAAATTACCTATTTATAAAGGTTTGAAGCACTTTAATTGGTTTAACCAAATATTTGGTTTAACGTACGAATCAAAATTTAAAAATAATAAATGGGATGTACTACTGAATACTGGGGGGCTATTTGGGAATTCGATTCGATAACGAGAGTACAAGATTCATATGGGATTTTAAATAAGAATCGTTCAAATCACATTCAAATCAAATATGAATCTTGTACTCTCGTTATCGAATCGAATTCCCAAATAGCCCCCCTGGTTCACTTAAGCCTGCTGCCCTATTATGCAAAATTCATATTTGAATTGAATCAGATTCGTACGATTCTTATTTAAAATTGAATACGAATATTGTACTACCGGTTTCGTATCGTATTCACGAATAGGGCCCCTGGTTTTCAAAAGCCTGCAGCCCTATTCCTGAATACGATACGAAAACGAAAGTATAAGACTCCTATTCAATTTTAAATAAGAATCGTACGAATCTGAATTCAATTCAAATATGAATTTTGCATTTTCGTATCGTATTCAGGAATAGAGCAGCTGGTTTATCAAAACCCTGCCCCCCCCCCCCTATTCCTGACTACGATACAAAAACGAAAATGCAAAATTCATATTTGAATTGAATCAGGGGCGGTATGTTGTACCATCACTTCGAATCGAAATTCGAAAAAAGTCGAATGACGGTATGTTGTATCATTTTTGAAAAGCAAAAATGATACAACTTTCACTTTTTCGATTCGACTTTTTTCGAATTCGACTTTTCTCGATTCGAAGTGATGGTACAACATACCGCCCCAGGAATAGGGCTACTGGTTTTTATATTTTTTTTTGTTTCTTGGTAATGAATTTTATTTTTAAAGTAAAATAATTTATTTTTTTAATTTTTTCCTGGTTTTTTTTAAATTATAAAATATTGCTTCACTTAAATTATTTTATTAATTTAGCAAAATAAAAAAAAAATACTTCGTGCATTTCATAGAGCGAAAATTATTTATTATTGGATTTGTGTGTGCTGCAGCCCTATTCCTGAATACGATACGAAAACGAAAGTATAGGATTCCTATTCAATTTTAAATAAGAATCGTACGAATCTGATTCAATTCAAATATGAATTTTGCATTTTCGTATCGTATTCAGGAATAGCGGGGCTGGTTTGCGCGCGTGGGTGCGTTTGTGTGTGAGGTGTATGTATGCGAAGATAAAAAATTTAATATTTCCTTAAATTTTCGATTTGTCAATTTACATTTCAAGCACAAGTTTACATTATCTTCGATCTAGGCTCTCAAAATCCTGGTGGTTAAAAACTACTTTATTTTTATTAATTCGGACCGGCCCGCTTTTTTTTGAAAAGACAATAGCAATATTCCTGAATACGATACGAAAACGAAAGTATAAGATTCCTATTCAATTTTAAATAAGAATCGTACGAATTTGATTCAATTCAACTATGAATCAGATTCGTACGATTATTATTTAAAATTGAATAGGAATTTTATACTTTCGTTTTCGTATCGTATTCAGGAATAGGGCTGCAGGATTTAGTTGAGTACCCTAATAAATGAATAATTATGAATAATTTTTTTAAAAAAATTTCGGCGGTTTAGACAAAATATTACCTATTTCTAATGACGCCGCCATTCCACACTTTGATTCTTTCGTTGTGATTCTTACCTCGTTCCTTTTCCCCGTTCCGTTATACCTCAAACAGAATAGCGGCGTACAACGCCGAACTTCGGCGCTCAAAGTTCAAATCTTTTTTGTCAAACAGATAGACGCCGTTTTTTGACATTTCTGTCATTTGTAAACAGACTTAAAATACTAATAATATTTAAATCTTTTTGTTTATGGATAAATAAACACAACAACAAAATAGAAGAAATGGATATTTATGATAATACAATAATGCTAATGAAAATGGCAATGATGTTATTCACAATGGGTAATTTATTGAAAGATAATTTTCTCATTAAATGTATCCTGAAAATTGTAAAAATTGAGTATTTAAAACAAATCACTTCTTTATTAGAACAAAATTTAGTTATGTATTATCACCTCATTCATTTCATTAAAAAATGTGTTTTGTTGTTTTTATTACTAAATGTCACTCATCGTCCAAAAAAATATAAATTTTTATATTTTGACGTCGATTGTCGACGCTCTATCTGTTCGCTCTTATGGAAATGCATGAATTTTAAATTTAGCGCCGATGTTTTCGACGTCAATCTGTTTGAGGTATTACCCATAAACTAAAAAAAAAGTTGTTGGTAAAGGGAAAGAATCAAAGTGGGGAACTGCGAATTCACAATGTTAACGACTTTTTTTTCGTCATTGAGGTAGTTTACATCGTGAAAATTTTTAGTAAACTGACTTAAATTGTGACCTATTTTGGTCCACTTAGCAACCGTTTACATCGCAAGAATTATAGGTCACATAACAAGATTTATGTGCACCATCTAGTGAATAATACTGAAAGTATAGCTTATGTTCTCATCACAATTCATATTTTTCTCATAAATAATTCCAGTAACATTTTTGATATTAAATTCATCCATTTAAATTTGATTCATTTAATTGCTGTAAAACTAAATTTTATGCTGATATGCTTAGCTGCGACATAAAATGTTTGTCCTTGCATCCGAAATGAAAAAATAGTAATGAAAATAAAAATATTAAGGCCATTTTTGAGATGTAGATTTTTGTTTAAATTTTATTTTCGAGAGAACAGAATAAAACAATATAAAAAAATTGATGTTTTAATATAAAATAAGGGTTTAAATTAACAATAAAATTCTATCTATTGCGACTTAGTTTGAAGCCAGAAGCTGAAATCGTGTGTAGCTTGGTTCAATTAGATGCATATAATAACCAAAAATATAGATATATGTATATGCATTTCGCTGCTCCCATTCAAGACTATTGTAAGTAAAAAAAGTCGATTTTCAGGAGAGCATTTTGAAGTTTTACTTACAATAATTACCCTTCAAAAGATTATTATAAATGTTTCTGAAAATATTTTTGAACTAAAATATTAGGTTGTTGGTCCTTGTTTTATGGTACATTTAACTTTTCCAGAATAACGTTAATTAACGATAATTTTTAATTTTCAAATATTTACGATAGTTTGTATTACATAAAATGTTTTACAATGGATGATCATGATATTATCATTTAAATTTTGTTACAGTATGTCGACTTATCAGTGTTTCGTTCGGAACAAACTCAAGTAATGTGTTATGTAGATATACAAACAATAATTTAACATGTCTAAGGAAACATACTTCATTACTTTAAAAACAACACAGCACCCAAAAGTTTAACAAAAACATTTTTTATTTCAAATCTGTTTATTTCAGCAATATTTAGTTCAATATGAATAGTAAGTATATTATATATAAATACTTACATAATAGGTGTAACAAAAAAAAATAACTTATGAAATAATTTCAGATTTTAAAGATTTTAAATTATTAATCTGAGTCAAATTGGTCCTCAGGTAAATGATTATCACAAGTAAGTTTATCATAGAAGGTGTGATAAAGCCTTGGAATATAATTACGATCACGTAAAAATCTCAGGTCATTCAATTTTTCCTTCGAAATTGGTAATTGTTCAGTGTAGCAAATCGGAATATTATCTGGAAATTTAAATTTTTTCCTTGCTCTGGGATGGGTTATTTCATTTTTATACAACATAATTTGTTTTGGTTCCTCGTCAAAACTAGATTTATATTGAAGCATATTTGAAGAGTCTTTTAGAACATCCACCTGCCGAATTTGAGTCCAGACTACTTTTTCATTTACTGTATTTTTCGCCGTATTAAGCTAAGAAGAAAAACTTCTAAAATTAAAAAAATCGGATTGTGTCATTTCTATGACATCATAATGAGATTTCATTCCGAACAAAAATTCATCATACAACAACAATTACGAAGTATTTTAGAGGCCGACTTACAATATGCAACTATATTTATGTTTTATTTTTTACATCTATATTGACGGTTTTGCTTATTTTTCTTCAAACTTATTGCAAGCAATAACCATTACAAGTACAGTAAACTTTAAACCGTTTGGCCATTTATGATTATTAAGAAAAAATTATAGCAGAAAAATATTGGCCATTTTACAGTTACGAAAAATATCCAAGTAACTTTATTATAAGTGTACATTAAAGGCATATGCAAAATAATTTAGGCAAAACTATGGTAAGTATTACTTACGAACTATATACAGACTGAAAAAATACTAGTATAAACATGGTAAATAGTACATACAATTTTAAAATAACAGTCAAGTTCCATGCATAAATATAGTAATACTTATCGTTTTAATTTTTAATTTATACTCCAAGTAAAAACATTGTAAATTCACATACGATGTTCTCGTTTGGAGAATTTTTCAAATTGAGAAACGCCCGTTTTTACATTTTAGTTCATAACTTTTGAGGGAGATGTCGGAATTGAAAGATTTTTTGAGAGTACATAAAGTTCAAAATAACAAATATACCACATTAAAAGTGCAAAACTAGTATAAATCGACTTACAATAGTCTTGAATGTGTAGTGCGATTTGTGAAGTGAGAATCGTTTTACTATGCATACATGCATACTATTTGTTCACAATTTAAGTTAACCCTTGAGATATACTCGGCGTGACGGCGACGATTCTAAATGTCAAAAACGTTATTCTCCATATCCTAATGAAGACTCGTTAATCGCGTCGAATATAATTGCTGTAGTTTGAAATCATATATTTTCACTTTTGAGTCACGTCGGTCGCGTCGAGTATATCTCAAGGGTAAAACAAAATATTTAAAATGACATACCAAATTCACAAAACGCATAATTATTCAGTTATCGCATATTTTTTGAGAAAATTGATTCAGAAAAATGCGATAAGCGAATATTTACTGTATAATTAAAATTACAATGCCGCTAACTCACCTAACTGCTTATTATTGTCCCTGCAATAATTTTACTTAAATCGGAGAATCCATTTTTTTGGCGTGAATTGGTCTTTAAATTTGCTTTCTTTGTGTGGGTAACGCAAAAGAAAATTTATTTTTGTATGTATTTTGGGGGGCGAAGTCCGAGATCCATACGTCCGCGCGGTGATCTCTGGGTAATCCTAAATGAATCAGGCGGTGTAGTGGAGACGAGCAGGGGAAATCATGCTTACAGTCATGGACTCTACATGTCAGGGCGAGTTATTGGCGCCTCAAAACCAATACCAAATCAGCGACTGTTCTCCAGGTTAGGTGCTGAAGTGGGCGTCTGTCTTGTATCAAGCGGCTCGATCTATAAATGTGTTAGATAGGATTGGATACCTTAAGATACTCACCTGTACGTGACCAACACACGTAACAAGCTGGTTGAGCGGCAGGCCAACAACCTGTCCTCATAAAAATAATTAAGTTATGAACCCTAATCAAAGAACTCGGATTACCATATCGACCGGATTCATCACAAAAACGACCTCGTCAGTTGTACATGGACAACGCTTTAAAAATGGGAACATGGAATGTGCTTAGCCTCTTAAGACCTGGGGCCCTATTATGAAAAAAATGTGATTTCGCATTTTCATACAATATCGCATTTTGGTATTATAGACTAATATTTTCGCAAAAATGCGCTCAAGGTCGGATGTGAACGCCATATTTTAAAATGGTATGGCGGATTTTTGCAATACTATATTTTTCAAATGCGAATGGTCAATAGCAGTCGGATATCGCATTATTTAATACACATACGTGATAAACTTTTATTTTTTTTAATTTTTTAAATATAAAGATATTATAAATTGTCATTTTTGTTAAAAGTAAAAAATATAAACTTATATTGTTATTGTGCAGTAGAAATGCATATTTTCTCACATAATTCAAAGGGATTTGACGTGTTTCGTTAAAGATTTATTTTGAATATTGACGTGTTCACTTATAGTATTATAAGTATCACCTTCTTCATCATCCTCACAATTATTTAAATATAAATGAACACAGTCCATAGTAATATTTATTTAAAGAGTAAATAAATGCAAAAACATCACGAAATATTAATTGCGATTATAAGAACTGTCAGATGTTGTAATGACATTTAAAAAAAATCCCAATGAAAATTTCCCTATAGGAAATGCGATATGTGATAATCGCATTTCATATTAGAAACGCAAGTGCGCAAAAAATGCGATATGCGACCTGTTTCATAATAAGGCCCCTGGAGATCTCCAGAACCTTTCGAACCAAGCAAAGAGTTACACATTAAACGTGCTTGCACTACAAGAGCTTAGATGGTCTGGGAGTGGGATCCATGACACCACCAATGGTTACACTCTTCATTACAGCGGCCATCAGAACGGAGGAGAATTTGGAGTTGGCTTTCGCATCCATCGGCGCGTGAATCATCATATCATATAGATTTCCACCCTATCAACATGCGGATATGCAAGGTCAGACTTCGCACTAAGAAATTTATGCATCCCACCGAAGATAAATCTGATGACATCAAAGATCTATTCTTTGTCGAGCTGGAAGAAGTCATCAATAACATACCGTGGGCGACTTTAATACAAAAATCGGTAGGAGTGCAGAAAATACATCGCACATCGGTCCTAACAGCCTGTACCTAACTAGTAATCACAACGGCCAACGCGTCACCGACCTGGCAATAATGTATGTACAACTTAGTTAGTTGTATAAAGTACGTTTTTTCTACATAGAATCCACAAAGTAACGTGAAGGTCGAATGATGGAAGAACGTAAAATCAAATCGATCACGTCATGGTGTCGAAGAAACACTCCTCCAGCATATCTGACGTTAGATTTTGCAGGTCTGGACAGCGACTATGTGCTTGTCATATTTAAATATAAGTCCAAACTATCATCTACGTTCAATAGACAAGCACATAAAACCGTTCGATGGAATGGCGATGCTCTAAAAGACCAAGCGTCACTGCCGAGTTACCAATCACCGTTACTAACTATTTAGAGCGACCCAGCAACAACGAAGAAGCTCCTTCTAACATCCAGGAGCAGTGGCACACAATACAGTCAGCCATATCCACCGCGGCGCAAAACACTATCGGAAGAAGACCTCCGAGATCCCGCAATGATTGGTTCGATGATCAATGCCGCCAGGTCGTCGAAAATAAACGAAAGCTTCGTAAAAAAATGGTTGGCTCGCAACACTAAAAGCTCCCAAGCAGAATATCTCCGCGCCAGGAAAGCCACGATTAAATACCTTCGACAAAAGAAAAGAGATCATGCTTTGAAAACAACAGCTTCCAAGCGGAACTAGGAACTTCAAGGGACTGTTTTGCTATCGCCAAGAATCTCACTAAAGACTTCCACCCAAGAAGTATAGCCATCAAAGACGGGAATGGAGAGTTGAGAACAAACGTGGCTCAGGTTCTCTCAGTATGGCAAACCTACTTTCAAAATATGCTAAATCGGAATGACGACGTGACCCCCATTAGAGCAATAGCTCCTCCAGGTGGAGAGGTCTTTGTCAAATATCCCACAATGGAGCAAGTAGACGTAGCTATTAGTCGATTGAAAAACGGAAAGGCACCTGGTCTCGATGGAATCCCGCAAAATTAAGCTCGGATGCGCTACTCTTGCAACCAAGAAGAGAACCTCTTGGGACCAAGAAGAGTTGCCGGAGAATTGGAAGATCGCGCTCATGTGTCCGTTGCATAAAAAAGGCGACCGTCTTAAATGTGGAAACTATCGTAGTATAGCTCTATTGAACACTGCTTACAAACTGTTGGCTAATGTTGTACTTGCCAGACTCACCGAAAACATCATTGGCGACTATCAATGTGGTTTACGTCCCAACCGATCGACCACTGACCAGTGTTTCACCATGAGGATGATCTTGGAGAAATATTGGGAGTATATCATAACCATACATCAACTATATATAGACTTCCGACAGGCATATGACAGTATAAACCGTGACAACTTATGGGCCGCGCTCATATGCCTAGGAATTCCAGAGAAACTCGTTTCTGATGCGTTGTTACTTTTCATAATTCTTACTGATTAGGATTAGGCCCTTTCCCAAACACCGACTTATTTTAAACTTATTGACTTATTTGACGCCATCTTAAATAAGTCGGTCAAGTCGTCCCAAACGATTTTGCTGACTTATTTTGACAGATATAGCAAACAACAAATGTTTTAGGAGTTTGTTATTTAATAATAAAATAAAAAAATTAAAATGCACAAAAAATAATTTATTTTAATGAATTATTTAATAAATAAAAACATAAAAATGCGTCTTGAATTATTAAAACACGATAAAAATTTATTATTGGAGATGCGCGAAATGCGCAAGATACAAATTTTTTATGCAAGCTACACGTCTATTAATCCTAATCTATTAATTATATTAATTTATTAATACAATATTGTATTAACAGTAATTAATTAAGTGGAATATCACTAATGTTTGAAAATTATTGATAATATTTGATAATTTGTTGAATTTTTCATGTTTACTTGATCAAATATATATTGCTTGTTTACATGATCAAATAAGTTTTTTGCTTTCAAAATAAGTCACCTCGATAGCAGACTTATTTGAATAAGTCGGTATAAGCAAATAAGTCGGTGTTTGGGACACGGCCTAAGAGTAGTTATTTCTTTCGTGTTTCTTCTCTTTGTCATCCACTCTATGTGCACACGCAAATTTTGCTCTATATTATAAGGCGATCATCAAATTAAAAACAATATAGCGGAAAATGTTTAAATTCTAAATGAAAACTACCTTAAAATATAAAACAACTCAAAATTAATGGTAATGGTAATAAACAAAGTTTATGCTCAGGAGATGGAATTTTTTTTTCTGCCGCATTTACGAGATATAAACAAAGTAAAAAAAAACTTCAAAAAAAAATTTCCACACCATTTGTATGAAAGTGTTTTTTCCTGTTTACGTTATTTGGGCCTGCATAAATACAAACCGTATTATTTATATTTGCCTTCAACTTGGCCGTATCTATATACGCAGTGTTTGATGAGCCTCGTATAAAATATATAGTATGCATGAAGCAGTGCCTATGTCTGTATCACAATATATGGACTTTGTATATATGCAGGCCCAAAAAAACGTAAACACGAAAAAACACTTTCATACAAATGCTATGGAAAACATTTTAGATAAGATTTTTATTTAACTTTATTTATTTATATCATCATCATCACGAATGTGGCAGAAAATACATTTTCATTCTCCTCTGATGAACTATGTTTATTCATCTTTAATTTTGAAAAATTGTCATTTATTTTTAAGTTACTTTTCATTCGAGCGTATCGCTTTTGGGATCACAAAAAAAAAATTTGCTTCAATTTAAGTTCAATCTACACAATTGTGTATGTAAATAACCACAGTTTGTAATGTCTCATGGATTTTAACGGATCTTAGTTAAATCGGAATCCTAAAAGTATTATATTTGATAACAGAGAAATTAGATAACATTAGTTATTTGTTTTTGATAACATATTAATTATTTTATAGTTAGTGTTATTTTTCGGACGAAAACAAATTTAAATGGTATGCACATATGTATGTATTGGTTCAAAATCCATACAAAAATCAATTTTGGACATTCTTCATAGAATTAAATACACAATTGTGTATTCAGGGGCCGGAAAAGAGTATACATATTTTTGTTGGGAGGGTATGCGCTATGTACTAACAAAAAAATTCCGCCGGTCCACACTTCGACTCTTTCGTCGTAATTCTTTCCTCGTTTTCTTCCCCTTCGCCAACTTAGCCGTATTTTGTTGAGAATTAAAATATTAGAGGTCAGGTTTCGAATTAGAAGTGTTTGTATATGAATTTATCATAACAAAGGAAGATTTTTCATCATAGTTGGCTTACTTATCAGTAGTAATTATGATTCCAATTCGATTTGTATAATCCTTCAATTTTTTTGGATTAATATGCAAGCGAACTCGAATTTTATTTCTACTGATAAATACGCCAACTATGATGAACAAATTTCTTTTACTATTACAAATTAGGATACAAACACTGCTTATTCGAATAGTGACCTCTACTAATTTAATTCTCAACTAAATACGGCTAAACTAACAACAGTTTGTAGGTGAAAGGGCAAGAAACGAGGAAAGAATTATGGCCCATTTACATGCGACCAACATTTTTCTTCTGCCAAATGAAAGAGATATAACATTGAATTTTTACACATGAGGGACAAGAAAAGAAATATATCCCAACAAAATTTTGCAGAAGATTTTTAAGCCAATTACTTACCGCAAAACTACTGTAAAATGTTGCCGAAAAATATATTCGATCCGAGTATTTTTATGGCAACATTTTTAAAATTACAAAATAAAAATATTTCGTATTTTTAAATGTTAAGGATTCAAAATAAAAACAGACGCCACAGTTAAAAATGTATATTTCGCATTTGAATTAATTAAAAACAAATTAATAATAATGCTATAAAAAAAATTATGGCATTATTATATATATTTCTTTCTTTCTCGCACATTAAATATTTTTATATAGCGGATGCTTCTTATTTACCTACACAAATTTGCAGAAGAAAAATGTTGGTCGCATGTAAATGGGGTATTAAAGCAATGCCACATCCTCATATCTACGGACGACTTCTAAAAACAGATTTTGGATTTACGAATTAATTACAGTATATTTTTAATTTAAATTAATGAGATAATATGTAAAATATCTCAAATTAGTAGCTCAAATAATAAATTTGCAATTATTTAATAATTTTAATTGAAAAATATGCATTTTTCTATTTAGCCGTTCCTAGAAACGGCTAAATTGAAAAATAATTATTTTTCAATTAAAATTATTAAATAATTGCAAATTTATTATTTGAGCTATTAATTTGAGATATTTTACATATTATCTCATTAATTTAAATAAAAAATTTGCTGTAATTAATTCGTAAATGCAAAATCTGTTTTTAGAAGTCGTTCGTATATGTGTATGTGGCATCGCTTTTAAAGTGTGGAACGGCGGTGAATGTAAAAAAGTGCAGTGCACAATTTGTACGCTACTATATTCTAGGATTAAAAAAAACGGTGGAAATTGTCCCATAGGAAAATCGAGTATTGTTTGGCGCTTTCATGTCACCCAACAGTTGGCAATATGTTGAGTAAAATCATATCCAACGTTATGATATCACTAATCATGATACCAACTGTTAGCGGACCTGAAAGCGGCGCCGGTTACCCGGCGTCTACACTATGCAAATCCACTGATATTTTCTATCATGATAATTTATGAATGTATGTGTGTTTTCAATGTATTGATAAATTTTTTTTGCATCAAATATCATGTCTGGGCAATTTTGCTATCATGATAATTTCAAAATGTCAAACATTTCAAAATGTCAATTTTGTTAAATGTCAAAATAATTTTTTTTTTTTTTTGGATTTATTTTATTTGCTTGGCTTGACCGTCACCATTCACATCACCAAAACACAAAAATTAAAGTATATTAATATGATAATTAAAGTAAATTAATATAGTCTTCATCAATTAGACAAGCGTCATTCGCAGCAGTTCAGGTTTTCTGGAAATGATTTCTTTGATGGTGGAGGCTTTACATTTTATTTAGAATTGTACATACTATTTAAAGTGAAAGGTGGTGAAGTAATGGTTGAACTGGATAGTATAGCTGCAATATCAGCAATTACTTCATCCATTAATTTTAGTTCTTCAAATAAAAACCATTTTGGGTCCTCTCCATCATAGGCGCTGCCCAATTTTTTTTCCTGCAATCTTTTTTTTTGTTGTACGTAAGTGTTTCGTAAGTTACGTATTTTCTTTTTAATTTTTTCTACATCATTGGTCAGTTCTTCTGAAATTTCTGAAATTTTTGCAAGTGCAAATTTTTTTCAAATCAGTTCTTCTATAATTTCTGGCCGAAATTGTTCACAAACACTCATTTTTCTATATAAATCGATTATTTAACTGCACTTTCCGTCGAAAAAAGTGACATTTTTATTAAATAATGTAAACATAGAATAACATAAATAAAAAATAAAAATTAAAAATACGGGGTTTTCAGTTTTAATGAATTTCATATGAATGGGTACTGTCAATACGTCTTTACTCTAAAATTAATATTTATAATGAGGAAACCTAACCTCAAAACTTGACATTTCGTAATAATTTCATAATAATTTATCGTGAAATAGCCTCCTAATAATTTGCTGATAGTGTCAAAATTTGTATAACATACTCACACATACACTGACAAATTTGATATCATGATAGAAAATATCAGTGGATTTGCATAGTGTAGACGCCGGGTAAACAAGGTGAACCATTTACGAACCATAAACTAAGACTACACTTCATACAATAGTTCGCAAACGAATCGATTTTGCAGCTCAAAAACGAACCGTTTACGGTGTTAGTATCCTAAGATAATTAGACTTTTTAACGAAGTATTCGTTCGCATAATGTTCACTTTTAATGATACGCAAATATAACACTTTTGCGATTCACCAACGAACACTTTTGCATATGATTTCCAACAATTTTATCAAAGTTTAAAAGAATGTTGGAAATAGAAACGCAAAATAAAATTTATAATTTATATTAGGTATTTTATTTTCATAATTACTATTTTTCATACTTATTTTATAATACAATTAAAATTCCATAAATCATTATGATATGTCGTTCTCATAACAATTCTGGTAATGTTTCAAGATTCCCTTCTTGACTATTCGGCTTCGACTAAAGTTCATTTTCGGTCCCTCATTTTATTAAATTTTGTATTTTTTAATTTTTTCATCTTGTATTGATGCTTTTATCTTGAATGACAGAAATATAAATTAAATTCTATAAATATAAGATACTTAAAAAATATATAAAATACTTTCCTAAATTAACTTAAAAGTTAATAATATAAAACACAATATGGCGTCTTACGAGCAATAAATGATATAGTTTATGGAATCGATGTCTCCCCTTTAAAATGGGAGAAACCAAAAAAAAAATGGTTCGTTAATAAGTACCGTATTTTGCGAATTCGATTTTTGGTTTAGAGGGCCCATTTAAATGAATGGCACACTCACTTTCACTGAAGGCTACAGTAGTTTAAAATAAATTAAATAAAATTGCAACAAAAAATATTGAATTAATTGAACTAGAATTATTACTTTCTTTATTGTTGAATAACTTTTTAATCAGTATTATTCCAAGGAATTTATCGTCAGGTAACGTTTACATATATGTACTAATGTACAAATTAATCGAATAAAAGATATAAATATAATAATATATTATATAAAACAGTCAAACCAGATGTTTTTCTAGTATTAATAATTTGATTACATATTATAATACATATATATATATATATATATATATATATATATATATATATATATATATATATATATATATATATATATATATATATATATATATATATATAGATATCCCTTTTCCGGCCAGAAAAAAAAATTGTTTGCTTCAATTTAAGTCCACCATACACAAATCTGTATATAAATAACCATAGTTTGTAATGGTGTTTTTTGTTTTTTTCGTGATTCTCTTTCGTACACGATTTTACATACACAATTGTGGTCGCTGGCCGGTAAAGGGATATGCTATGCACAGTCAAGTACATAGTAATTTTTCTCGTATTTGTGGGGAGTTTTTGATATTTATTTTCTAAATTTTTGACACAAATTCATTTATTTTATAGTAATAAATTTGACGAAAAATTATAATTTAACATAAAAATACGAGTAACAAAGCATAAAATTAATAATGCTACCAAAGATATATGTATGTATGTATAGGTATTATATTTGGTAGCATTGTCATTTAAATTCTTGATCGTTTTTGATTTTAAAATTTAAAATGGCTAACAAAACATAAAATTAGTAGCTACAAATTGGCTTTTACCATTTTCTTTTGTGAAAATTTGTTTTTTTAACTATGTATAATATTTATATATAATAAAATTTAATACCAATATAAAAAATATATGTATATTATTTTTCAATTACATAATTTAAATAAAAATAATAAAAAAAAATACATATTAACAGTTTTTAAATATTTTATGGAGTTCGCGTTCGTTTCAAATATTTAAAGACCATTGCCATATTATGAGCATACGAGAATGTAACGTGTAATAGCAAATGACCATAATAAAATTGTGCTTATAGTAAATTATATTTTATTTTACATTTCTAAGAGATATATTTATAATATTTTTAATTACAACAAAATAAGGCGTATTTAGCATCATCCTAATTTTACATCCTTTTTTTTAATTAACATAAAATGTATAAAATATAAATAATTGAATTTAGGATGAAGTAATACATAGTATCAGACATGTATTTATTTACTTTATAGGGGATCTTTTCTTTTTTTTATTTAAATTTTTAGTTATTTTAAAATACCATTACATTATTAAATTACTATTAGTAGATAGTGGGTTTGTGTAATTTTATTGTTTTTTTTTAATTTAAATTCAAGTGATGATTAATGTCGTTTAAATAATTATGAAAGAATCGTAATGTTGGCTTTATAGCCCGTTTACATGCGACCAACATTATTCTTCTGGAAATTTTTGTAGGTTAATAAGCATCCGTTATAAAAAAAAATTTAATGGGCGAGAAAGAAAGAAATATAAATAGTAATGCCATAATTTTTTATAGCATTATTATTAATTTGTTTTTAATTAATTCAAATGCGAAATTTACATTTTTATCTATGGCGTCAGTTTTTATTTTGAATCCTTAACATTTATAAATATAAAAAACTTCTTTTTTGTTAATTTTAAAATTGTTGCCATAAAAGTACTCGGATGGAATAAATTTTATGGCAACATTTATTTTTATGGCAACATTTTATAGTAGGTTGGACACAGTGGCTTAAAAATCTGCAAAATTGTGTTGGGATATATTTCTTTTCTTGTCTCTCATGTACAAAAATTCAATGTTATATCTCTTTCATTTTGTAGAAGAAAAATGTTGGTCGCATGTAAATGGGATAATATACAAACGGGGATATAAGCAAAGAAAGTAATGTTATAAAGAGTAACGAAACAGAGGAAAAATGTTCATCAAAAAATGCGTGGGTTATGCAATTTAAATGGGTTCTACAATACATTTATGCCACCATTTTTTTTATAGAATTTTATCATACTCGTAACAATTGATAGAAAACGATAAAAATTACGGTAAAGATGTGTAAGTGAATTGTTTGACCAATTTAAATTACAAAAACCCATGGATTTTTTGAGAATTTTTTCTGTTTCGTTACTCTTTATAACATTACGTGGTAATGACCGCAAAAAGTCGTATATCACGAAATATATTTATTGTATTGTATTGTTAATTTTTTATTTTAGTTGTATCGAGTATTACGTGACTCGATAGAAAACAATATTTTTTACGATAAATAAAGATATGAAAGTGTATTGTTTAACCCATTTAAATTGCATAGCTCATTCATTTTTAGATGAAAATTTGCCTTTGTTTCATCACTCTTTATAACATTAGATACTCTTGGCTATAAGCGACAAAGAAACACGGGATAAACAACAGCTTTGGACTTTTGCCCATTTGCTAAATAAACGTGCAGGGCTTCTGGCTTTTAGCCATGCTGGGGCCGTATTCTTGAAATCGGTGGAAATTTCCCCAATCGGAATATAATTTGCTTTGAAATTCTCTATATTAATTGTGTTTCTTGACGCTTGATCTGTTCGAGTTCAGTTCATGTTTCATGAAACCACACAAAGAAGCTTGCTAGGTTTAAAATCAAAATTTGTGATCTAAAACAAAATATAGATCATGTTTTCCATAGAAAATTTGAACAGATCTGGGGCGGAATCATGAACGCCGCACGGAAATTTTAGACGGTAGAGAAATTTTATATGGAAAGCAGTAATAGTTCTACCGGTTTTATTCTGTTGTGTCAAAAAAACCTTACAAATTCGTTCGATTGCTATAAAGCTGACGAATGAATTATTTTTTTCCTGGCTTGCTATTTGTGTTTTTTTTGCGAAACAATGGAACAAAACCGGTACAATTATTGCTGTTTTCCATATAAAATTTCACTACCGTTTAAATTTTCCGTCCGGCGTTCATGATTCCACCCGGATCAATGAGCATCAAGAAACACGGCAATTATGGTACAAAACGGTATTTTTCAAAATGGCATTTTCCAAAATGACATTTTTTTAAAACTGCACAAGGTAGAGTGGAATCTTTTAATCGATTATGAATCTAGAATTATCTTTTAATGAATGAAATTTTTGTTCTTGTATTAAATTCTAGGATGAAGCCAAATGGAAATGAACTTGTCTATTTCTTAGTCGATTAAGATCAAATTTCACATGTTTCTATGAAATGAAATTGATTATGACAAATTCCTTCCTACATGTTTTATATGAAAACTTTAGTAGGTATGTTATAAGTTATACGAAATTTACCTTCATTGGAATTACAAATTATTTGAAAATTTAGTATGAATAACTATTCTCCTTCACCTAAATTTTTATATGGAACTTCGAAGTTCTAGTTAGTTACTACAATTGCATGATCGTAGCGGATTACTCTGCTCTCTTGTACGCCTACAAAAAAATTACCGATGAGGTTTTAGAGGTTTAAATTTGTTAGGTAGAGATGAAATGGTCGATATAATTTTGGGATGCGCAAGTCATGAAGCTAAAAATCTTAAAATGTTCGGGTTTTTCATCTACGATGGAGATGGAAGAACTAAACATTTTATGATTTAATTTATAGCAACAGAATAATTAGTATTTGAGACATTCGTTACATTTTAGTAGGCGTTTCGGTTATACTTTGCCCATTATTCCAAAATAAATAAACACATCAATTGAATGCAGAGGTTGCAGATTACCGGTGGAATATCTGTAGAATACTCATCGAGCGGCATATCGCAATATCGCGTATAATTCGTAAATATTTTCGCACGAATAACTTTGACTCCATGCACGAAAAACTGAAATTTAGCTTTAAGTTGCGCTTATATTTTTTAAATATGCTCGAGGTGAGCTAAAGATAATCGGTTGAATATCGCTAGTGCAACTTAGAATGAAACTTTCGTAAAACTAAAGGATAACCTGCACGTACTCGTCAGTATATCCAAAGAATTTCTTTGGTATATCGCATATAATTCTCAAACGTTATCACCATTAACTTTAACCGAATATAATAATGGTAAATACCTAGTATACCGCTGGTACAACCTAGAACAAAACATTTATAAAGCCGGAGAATAACCTGCATACGCTCGCCTGTGTATCGCATATAATTCTCAAATGTTGTCGCTTGATTAGCTTTAATTCGCCTCAAGTTTAAAATTGGGTTATTCTGAAAAGTAGCAAAGAAATTTGGGGTCATTCTGCGTAATAGCCAGATAGTGTTATTTACATCAAGGTGAGGTTACCAAAACGTTGGCAGTTTGGTTTCGAACTAATGAAACATTGAATTCTTTATAACCCTTTTCCTGCCACAATTCACAATTGTTTGGATAACGAGAAAGAATCATGTCAAACATTTCTGTGGTGAAGATATAAAAAGTAATAACTCATTTTTTCAGTTTTTTAGTAGAACATATTTAAAGTTTTCTGGTGTTTCTGAAAAAAATTATCAATCGTAGAAAACTTAATTTTTGTATGGTTTTGGGTATATACTTATCCAAATTTAAAATAAAAAAAATTTACCGTTACAGTTTTTATGGACATTTCGAGTTAATGAAGAAATCTAAAAAGTAACAAAATAACTTATTACCTTTCATATCTTCACCACAGATTTATTTTTGTTTGTATTTTACACATATTATACACATTTGTGCATTTCACTTAAATCGTTTTCGTCAGAAAAATAACACTATAACTATAATACATAATAGTAAAATAATTAATATTTTATCAAAAACAAATAATAAATATGTTATATAATTCATATGTTATCAAATTATTATATAATTCATATGTTATCAAATATAATTCACCTCAAAAATAATTCCGATTTAACTTCGATTTGTTAAAATCCGGAAGACATTACAACCAATCATTTCTTACACACACATTTGTGTGGGTTGGCCTTACTATTGATAGCAAATATTTTTTGTCTGGTAGGAAAACGGATATGCTATTTTGAAAAATATTATTTTGTACTTATGCCGTTTTAAAAAAATGCCGTCGACTGGGACCCGAGAATTTCAAAGCAAATTATATTCCGATTGGGGAAATTTCCACCAATTCCAAGAATACGGCCCCTGGACGGAAAATGCCTAATCGATTACGACTAAAATTGGTTTGGTAAAAGATTGAGTTTCCAAATAAAATTTTAGAAGGAATTCCGCAATTTGGCTAAATGAAACCGGCCCATTTCTTGTCTTAATCGATCGTAATTTAAATTCTGTGTAAAATTAGTATTCTAACTAACATGAAATTTGGACGAGGGAGCCTGGCCCTATGAACAGATAGCGACCAACCCTTAACTATCTTATCAGCAAATTAAGGTAAAGGGAATTTTGAAATTTAGAGATCTCAAATGAAACTTTGCGTCTTATTCGGTTATGATAAGCAAATTTTGTTTCTTTGCTGAAAGTGGTGAACGTATTCCGAATTTAAGGTTCGTTGATCCGAATGAATTGATGATGAATTAATGATCAAAGAATTAATCACTCATTATCCGAAATGAAAATATGATTATGAAACCTCATTTGAGGCGGCCAAATCCTTTGATGGGGCCAGAGAGAGAGAGAGAGAGATCCGAATGAAATGTGAATCAAATTTTTCCAACCGTGCTTTCAAAATTTCTTCCTTAAACATAAAAGATTTTCTTATAAGGTCTACTTCCCTAGCAACCATCTACAAATGGTTAACACTAAAAATGATTCCATGTCATTTCTGAAAGGTGATTTAGAATTGATTCATGTTTATCATTGGCCTATGACCAATATATACGCATAGTTATAATAGAAGTGTTATTGCCCTAAAAATCATCCTTGCACTTGTTGGATCAGAAAAAGTAACCCGTAAAAATGAATGGATTTCGAAGCCTCAAAATTACGAAAAGTTACATTTATAAGCATGGACATGCAACTAATATTTAATTTAATTTAATATTATAATTATTATTTATTATGTATAAAAACGTCCGATTTTTTCGGGTTTTGAAAGAACATATTTTGCTTTTCATTTAGTAAATTTTATAAGCTTAAAAATATAATAAAAGATTTATAAATGAAAAACAAGCAAAACACATTAAAACCTACTAAAACATAAACCAAAAGTGGCGAAAAATGCTTGTAGGTTGAGGGAGGTTGATTGTTTCGTCTAATGGGGAGGTGCGTTTAATTCGATTTTCTTTTTTAAAATTGCAAAGGTTTGGGTCATCATTTTCATTTGATACCGTAACGAATTGTTCATTTCACGTTGAAGCTGTTGCACCTCTTTTATTTCTTTACGTAAATTTTGATATTCATTTTTAACTTCTGTCATCGATTCTAGTAATTCCATTACAACAACATTGTCAACGTCTCCCTCAACCCCCTCACCTAGATTTTTCTCAACTTCCACTAGTTTTGAAGCTACAGTACTTAATTGGCTTCCAGCATTTTGAACCTAAAAATATAAAAGGAAATTAAACAACGAATAAAATAACAGCAATAAATTGGACGAATATAAAAAAAATAATTTTACAGCCGTCTCAAGATTCTGAAATGCATAATCTTGTCCCACTCCCGCCATTAGTATCTTATGTTGCTTTACTATTATATTAATGTCATTATACTTTAATCTGTTTCACACGACATAACATATATAAATTTATTATATATTATATATAACAAATTAAAAAACTTAATTGCACAAAAACAATTAGGACTTTTAGAAATGGAGACACTTGAATTTCTTTTTGTTTCGTCCGAAATTTTGTTCGCTACTTCTCTACTGATGAAAAAACCTATAGACCATTTCCTCAAACGTCAAAATAACATTATGGCAGTTGAACGTGATGACAAACCATTAACATAAAATTGTATTTTTTATTTTATTCGTAAATTCTCATAATGCTATTAAAATTTAACAGTACAATTCTTTGTGGTTGTGGTTATGTTTTAAACATTAAACTTTAATAGTTGTGTCATGTCAACTTTAAAAATTACAAATAAATGTTGATAGGGTATGGGTAGATTATTAGCCGTGTTTTTTTATTAACGCGATGTTTTATATTTTACGATGTATCACAATATGCAATGCCGACGGAATTCCATTTACATTCGCGTTCTAAAACCACACTTTCTATGGAAAGAACCATGTTGAGTACACGGAAATTCGTACTACCCGCCAAAGACGTGGCACAAAAATTCCAGTATTGGTGTGAATCCCGACTAAAAAGAGAAAAATAAATTAGAGAGAGCCGATAGAGAGAGATTTCTATAGTACTTTTCATATTGAGGTTTTATTTTGAAATTAAAGAGTTTTTTTTTGCATATTTTTGTAAATTTATTTTATTTCAATATTCAGTACACTAAATATTTGTTTATAATATTTCTTTTATCCGCCTCCCGATTCGATATCTTCAACTCCCGCATATTGAACACCTTAAAAAGGAAGAAGAAAAAATTTCATCAACAATTTACGTCGTCTCAAATAGATTTACATTTTATATGTATATGGCGACGCCATATTAAAATAATACCTTTTTAGTACAGTACATCGTGGATGAACCAATTATAAAGCACTTTTATTATTATTATTATTATTATTATTATTATTATTATTATTATTATTATTATTATTATTATTATTATTATTATTATTATTATTATTATTATTATTATTATTATTATTATTATTATTATTATTATTATTATTATTATTATTATTATTATTATTATTATTATTATTATTATTATTATTATTATTATTATTATTATTATTATTATTATTATTATTATTATTATTATTATTATTATTATTATTATTATTATTATTATTATTATTATTATTATTATTATTATTATTATTATTATTATTATTATTATTATTATTATTATTATTATTATTATTATTATTATTATTATTATTATTATTATTATTATTATTATTATTATTATTATTATTATTATTATTATTATTATTATTATTATTATTATTATTATTATTATTATTATTATTATTATTATTATTATTATTATTATTATTATTATTATTCCCGTGTGGGGTTTGCTAGTTCCCCCATCGGGCGCCTCCCCAGGTGGCGGATAGGGGGCAGCCCGCCAGATATGGCAGGTACCGGGGAAATCAAATACTCGGGGCGGACCAAAAACTAGCACACCCAAGCTAAGGTGGTACTACATATGCCGACAGCTGCATGGCTAAGGGGATGCTTAGTCGTTAGTATGTGAACTCCGAATTTGGCGACATTCGGTTTAAACCCATAGCCTTCCTATGATAATGCAGAGCTCTGTCATAGGTGACCGTTTTTTCTCGTGCTACTCGTGGGAACAGAAATGTATGAAAATCAATTAATTAAAGAAAATGAGAATGGTGCTTCTCTAATAGCACCACAACAGCTAGTGGATATGTTTGTTAAAACTCCAGACTTGAACAGTGTGGAGGAAAGCGCGTTTAAAAAAACCGACAGAACGCAAAGGACCCCTCCAGCCAATAAAACGGGGGAAACTTTGGCAGGTAAGGAGAGCGATCAGGAAACCTTAAGGAACAGTGACAAAGGAAGCGGAGAGAGTTTCGACATCTCGGGCCGGATGTCTGAAATGGATACAAATGCAAGGCACACCTCTTCAGTACGACCTCGTATTCTGTGGAAGAGGACAGAACAGGAAGAGATGATACAAAGGTGTAAGAGCATTATTAGCAAGATGAAGGCTGCAACCGCAAGGCAAAAAAACGTCTCGAATGACATAAAATTTGGGCTAGTGGAACTTGAGGAGGCGTTCAGTGCCATCTCTCAAAATATGTCAGAGCAGCGGAAGACTGAAGCTCAATTGCTTAAAATTACCGGGCTGCAGCAAACCCCCACAACCTCCAGTATATCGAGGCAGAAAAGACCCGCAGTGAGCCCAGCAGACCAGCAGAACCAACAAGAGAAAAAGGTCAGAGAGGAGATACCACAAGCTACAGGGGAAGATACCTGGAAAAGAGTGGTGCCCAGGAAGGAGAGGAGAAGGGAAAACCTGGAGGCACAGGCAGAGTCGGATCAGAAATCAGGGAGCACTAGGTCCACGGCTGAGCTCGTCGAGGCCACAAATAGAAAGACCAAGAAGAGGAATGGCAAGCGGCGCAGACTCAGAACCGAAGCGCTGATCATCAAACCAGCACACGGAAAATCTTACGCAGATGTCCTTGGGGAAATCCGCAGCAAAGTTAGACCCCAGGAATCTGAGACGGAGGTCCAAACTATTCGGCGTACGAGAACAGGGGATGTCCTCCTGGAGCTAGGGCCAAATAGTAAGAACACGGATGGTTTTTGTGGGGCGCTAAAAGATGCTCTAGGAGATCAGGCCAGGATCTTAAACCTTCGGCCTAGGGTATCAATCGAAATCCGCGATCTTGACGGATTTACCAGAGAACCAGAAGTAGCTGCAGCACTAAAAAAGGATATCCCCGAAGAAGAGGTAATGAAAATTAACATTTTCCCATGCCCTAGGGGGCAGCAAGTGGCAATTGTAGAAATGAGAGAGAAGTGGGCAGCCAAGCTCATCAACACTGGGAAAATTAAAATCGGATGGGTGTACTGTAGAGTGCGGGAAAGAGTGAATGTCACGCGCTGCTTTAGGTGCTGCGGGTTTGGTCATGTTGCCAAAGAGTGCAAAGGCATAGATAGAAGCAAGCTATGCTATAAATGTTTCGGAGGCGGGCACAAGGCAAGAGAGTGTACCGCCACGGGAAACTGCATGCTATGCACAGAGAAGGGGGTTGAGCAGGCGGAGCTAACCCATCCCGTAGGATCTGGTAAGTGCCAAGTATACCGCGAGGCACTGCAGGCGGCCAAGAACCGGAGATGATCCGCATTTTGCAAGGCAACTTGAACAGGAGCAAGACCGCTGACCAACTCTTGCACCAGCTGGCAATAGAGAAAGAGGCCGACCTGCTCATCCTAAGTGAGCAGTACCGGGGCAAGGATGCAACTTGCTGGTATTCCGATCTTTTGGGCACGGCCGCTATATGGATACCGAAGGGAAATGTCCATGTCAAAGAAAAGGGCACAGGAAGAGGTTTCGTCTGGGTGAAAACAGCAGAAGTAACGTACGTTAGTTGTTACTTCACCCCAAACGAAAGAATCGCCGAGTTTGGAGTTAAGCTCGACGCATTGGAGGCCGAGATCTCCGGGATGACCGGGCACCTGGTGGTAGCTGGTGATTTCAATGCGAGAGCACCCGAGTGGGGAATGCCGAACGCAGACACGAGAGGCAGTCTGATCCTGGAGATGGCTGCCAGAACCGGACTCTTAATAATTAATAGTGGCTCGGCGACAACTTTTCGGCGACCGGGATGTGTTGAGACGACTCCAGATATCACTCTTGCATCGGAAGCCCTAGTGCCACTTATCCACAACTGGAGGGTCATGGAGGACTACTGTGGCAGTGACCACCAGTACATTGCCTTCGAAGTGGGTAGGAGGCAGCGGAACGACTCGCAGAATAAACCTGGTAGGTGGAACCTGCAAAGGCTTGATGTCGAACGGTTTGGAGAGAAATTAAGGAGTGGCAGGCAGCAAGCGGCCGGAAGTACGACAGTAATGAACGGAAGACAAGCGACGGAAGCACTGATATCTTCCACCATGGGTGTAATAGTCTCGGCCTGTGAGGCATCCATGCCAAGAAAGAAACCCCGGCACAACAAGCCGTCTGCATATTGGTGGACAGAGGAAATCGCGGGTGCACGTAGGAAATGCTTTGCACTTCGACGAGTGGCTCAACGCACCAGAGACCGATCTGTAGCCAGCCGCGTATCCGAGGAATATAGGCTAGCAAAAAAGCTACTCCGGCGAAAAATTAACGAAAGCAAAGTACGCTGTTGGAAGAAGCTTATCGAGGACATCGACGAAGATCCTTGGGGACTGGGCTACAAAATAGTCACGAAAAAGTTAGGATCCCAGATACCAACACGCGTGATGGATGCCGGCACTACCGAAGTCATTGTTCGGACACTCTTTCCCAGCCATCCAGAGCGAGAAGAAATGCTAGAAAGACCAGAAGTGGAAGTCATGCCTTTCTCGGAGATAGAGCTACAGAAGGCCATCTCCTCACTAAAGAGCAAGAAGGCCCCAGGTCCAGATGGTTTACCGAACGAAGTACTGAAGATCGTCTTCCAACAAGATCCTGATTTGATGCTCTCGATGTTCAACGCCTGCTTGGTGGAGGGAGTGTTTAGCTCCAGGTGGAAGAAGGCACGGCTGGTCTTGATTAAGAAAGGTAATGGCGATCCCGAGCTCCCCTCATCCTATCGACCGTTATGTATGCTTGACACGGCAGGTAAAGTCTTGGAGAAGCTAATCCGCGCAAGGCTTACCTCAGCAATCCAAGCCGGAGGAGATTTGTCACCCAGGCAGTACGGCTTCAGAGCTGGGCTTTCTACTATCGACGCAATCCGCGAAGTCACAGAAGCAGTGAGGAGGGCGGAGGATCACAACCACTTTTCGCGTCGCATCGTACTCCTGGTAACGCTGGACGTGAAAAATGCTTTCAACACGGTGAGATGGAGGGATATACTCGACGCACTGGAGCAACAATTCGATATACCACCCTATTTATTGCGGATATTAGATGACTATCTAAGGAACCGAAAGCTCATATACGAAACAGAGGAGGGACAGCGGACCATATCGATCACAGCTGGAGCAGCCCAAGGTTCGATCTTAGGTCCCGATCTATGGAACGTATTTTACGACGGCCTGTTACGAGTAGAGACACCCGACGAGACGCGCCTAGTGGGTTATGCGGACGATGTGGCAGTGCTTGTTGCTGCACGCGACACAAAACAAGCGCAACTCAGACTAAGTCAAGTAATGCGGACCATCAATGGGTGGATGGATGAGCACGGATTGGCCCTTGCTCTCAATAAAACGGAAATATGTATCCTGTCAAAGAAGAGAATGCAGCCATCACTCCCGATGTGGGTTGGTGGAAGCGTTATCCACACGAAACCCGAAGCCAAATATCTAGGAATCTATATAGATTCCAAAATGAGCTTCTTTGAGCAAATACGACGGACAGCGGACAAGGCAGCGAGGGGGGTCACAGCTTTGAGCAGGCTCATGGCCAACGTGGGTGGCCCTAGATCAAGCAGGAGGCGACTACTAATGGCGGCGGTCCACTCCGTTCTCTTATATGGGGCAGAGATTTGGGCTGACTCCCTAGAGAAGGAAGCGTACCGAAAGCGGCTATCCCAAGTGCAACGGCGCAGTGTATTGCGAGTGGCTTCGGCCTACCGTACGGTCGCAGAATCAGCTATCTTCGTCATAGCAGGGTGTATCCCCATTCACCTATTAGCTAAAGAGCGAAAGTTTATATATGAACGAAAAAGAGAGGTTGGCCGGAAAGCAGCGAGCAAAGAAGGAAGGGCTCGTACTCTGGAAGCATGGCAGAGCGCATGGGAGCGAGAAACCAATGGCAGGTGGACAGCAAAGCTAATAGAGCGGGTGAGACCCTGGCTTGAAAGGGCGCACGGAGAGGTCGGATACTACCTGACGCAGTTCCTGAGCGGCCACGGATACTTTCGATCATATCTATTTAGAATGCGGAAGGTGACGTCGGCAGAATGCCTGTACTGCCCAGGTAGCTGCGATGACGCAGAACATACGTTCTTCTTCTGCCAGGCATGGGAAGATCGCAGAGCGGCGCTGGAGATAGAAGTGGGGACATGGAGGCCTGAAACAGCTGTAGCTATCATGCTTGGAGGAGCGCATTTGTGGGAGCTTGTCTCGCAATTTGTAGAGTCGGTTTTAAAAGAGAAGAAGGGAGATCTGGACAGATTCCCGTAAGGCGGAGGTGGCTCGAAGCGAGCATAAGAAACATACTAGTCCGAAGTAATGTGAGAAACAGTTCCAGGCTAGTATAGTGGAGGGGGGGAAGGTGTTTTTAGTCGGTAGGGCAGAAATGCGAGTCCGACACAATGTGCGTAAGAAGCATTTTCACCTTCCCCCCAACAAAAAAAAAAAAAAAAAAAAAAAAAAAAAAAAAAAAAATTATTATTATTATTATTATTATTATTATTATTATTATTATTATTATTATTATTATTATTATTATTATTATTATTATTATTATTATTATTATTATTATTATTATTATTATTATTATTATTATTATTATTATTATTATTATTATTATTATTATTATTATTATTATTATTATTATTATTATTATTATTATTATTATTATTATTATTATTATTATTATTATTATTATTATTATTATTATTATTATTATTATTATTATTATTATTATTATTATTATTATTATTATTATTATTATTATTATTATTATTATTATTATTATTATTATTATTATTATTATTATTATTATTATTATTATTATTATTATTATTATTATTATTATTATTATTATTATTATTATTATTATTATTATTATTATTATTATTATTATTATTATTATTATTATTATTATTATTATTATTATTATTATTATTATTATTATTATTATTATTATTATTATTATTATTATTATTATTATTATTATTATTATTATTATTATTATTATTATTATTATTATTATTATTATTATTATTATTATTATTATTATTATTATTATTATTATTATTATTATTATTATTATTATTATTATTATTATTATTATTATTATTATTATTATTATTATTATTATTATTATTATTATTATTATTATTATTATTATTATTATTATTATTATTATTATTATTATTATTATTATTATTATTATTATTATTATTATTATTATTATTCCCGTGTGGGGTTTGCTAGTTCCCCCATCGGGCGCCTCCCCAGGTGGCGGATAGGGGACAGCCCGCCAGATATGGCAGGTACCGGGGAAATCAAATACTCGGGGCGGACCAAAAACTAGCACACCCAAGCTAAGGTGGTACTACATATGCCGATAGCTGCATGGCTAAGGGGATGCTTAGTCGTTAGTATGTGAACTCCGAATTTGGCGACATTCGGTTTAAACCCATAGCCTTCCTATGATAACGCAGAGCTCTGTCATAGGTGACCGTTTTTTCTCGTGCTACTCGTGGGAACAGAAATGAATCAAAATCAACTAATTAACGAAAATGAGAATAGTGCTTCTCTAATTGCACCACATCCGTTTGGGAGGAGTTCCATGGTGCAGAGGTCTCCGCCTCTGATAACGCCCCGACCAAACAGCGCAGCAGCTAGTGAAGGGAAACAACCCGATACCCGTACACATGGAACCCCGCGACAGGCCAGCACAGGCGTCACGATAGGCGAAGAAGACCTACTGGGCAGATGTATGGAAATAATCGCCAAGATGAAGACAGCTACAGGCAGGCAAAAAAATGTCTCCAACGACATTAAAACTGGCTTGGTCGAACTTGAAGAGGCGATCGACGCCATTGCTCATGACCGCGCTAGCCAGAAAAAGCAGCCGGAAAAAACAGCAACAGAGCGATGGGAGCAACCGACTCTAATCGACACACCGAATACCGCTACCAGCAGCAAGCGGACCGCCTCAAGCCCGGCGGATAATAACGAAGAAAAGAGAGTGAGAGGGGACTCACCTGCGAACGGGTGGCAAACACAGGAGTCAAAGAAAGGGCGAAGGCTGCAAAAAAACATCGCGAAAGCATTCCTGGCAACTGCAACCGCAACTCCAACCGCAGCCCCAATCGCGGAAAGTCAGACCTCGAACCAGAGCCAAAGAATCCCTGCCAAAACTAGGAGACGTCGCAGAATAAGGCCTGAAGCCCTATTAATCCGACCAAAGGAGGGACAAACGTATGCGGAGGTTGTCAAAGAGATAAGGGGAAAGGTCAAGCCGGAAGACACGGAAGCGGAAATAAGAACTATAAGGCAGACCAAGGCAGGCCACGTCCTTCTAGAGCTCGGACCGAATACGAAGAATAAAGAAGGTTTCCGAGAGGCCCTAAGCGGCGTTCTAGGAGAAGGACCAACAGTGAGTAGCTTAGGTGGGGGGGTTACCCTCGAAATTAGAGACCTCGATTGCTACACCGACCAGAACGAGGTGGAAGAAGCACTCCGACTAGACATCCCCGGAATAGAGATCTCGAAAATAAATATTTTCCCGTGCCCAAGGGAACAAAAGATTGCCGTCATAGAGACGCAGGAGAGGTCGGCGGGGAGACTTCTGGACCAGGGTAGGATTAAGGTAGGATGGACGTACTGTAGAGTACGAGAAAGGGCCATCGTCGTACGATGCTACAAATGTCTTGCCTACGGACATGTCGCAAGAAGCTGTGCCGGACCGGATAGGAGCAACCTGTGCTTTAAATGCTTGGAGCCAGGGCACAAAGCGAAGACCTGTCACCGCGAGGAATACTGCGCGATCTGCAGAGATAGAGGAATAGAGGAAGCCGACCTGGCACATTTACCTGGGTCCGGAAAATGTAAAGTATACAGAGAGGCATTACAGGCGGCCAAGACCCGGCTATGTTAAACGTCGTCCAAGGCAATATGAACCGCAGTAAAACTGCTGACTGCCTCTTGCAACAAGTGGCATCTGAAAATCGAGCAGACATAATGCTGATAAGCGAACAATATCGCAACAGGAGCCCTCCGCTATGGTACCCAGACCTCTCGGGCACAGCGGCCATATGGCTTACAAACGGAAAGGTACGAGTACAAAGCCATGGAGCGGGGCGAGGCTTTGTATGGATTCAGTGCAAGGAAGCCATCTTCATCAGTTGCTACTTCACCCCTAACGAAACAATCGCAGAATTTCGGGCCAAGCTCGACGCCCTAGAAGATGTAATCCGGCGCATGACGGGACAAATGGTTATCGGAGGGGACTTTAACGCGAGGGCCCTCGAGTGGGGAATGCCGCATCCCGATTCAAGAGGCAGACTAATCCTGGAAATGGCCGCTAGAGCAGACTTGTCTGTTCTAAACGTAGGCAATAGCACGACCTTCCGTCGCCCCGGATACACCGAAACCATTCCGGATGTTACCTTTGCATCGGAGAATATGGTACCCTACATCCACGACTGGGTAGTCATGGAGGACTACTGTGGAAGCGACCACCAATACATTGCCTTCGCGGTAGGGAGAGACAGGCCGCAAGTCGCACCACAAAACAAGCCGAAAAAATGGAACCTAGATAGGCTGGACGTCGATCGCTTCACAACAGAATTATCCAAAGGCATCGAAACGCGAAGGACGGGCGGAAGCATTGAACCCGAGACCCTGGTAGCAGCTACAATGGATCTCATAACGCTGCGTGCGAAGCCTCCATGCCACACAAAACGCCGCGACACGGCAAGCAGCCCGTGTACTGGTGGAACGCAGAAATCGCAGATCTGCGAAAAAACTGTCTAGTGCTACGCCGCAGGGCTCAGCGCGCGTCAAATAGAGCAGGCACAGGCGAAATCGCGGCAGCACATAAAACCGCCAGGAGGAAGCTAAGAAGTGCCATTAACAGAAGCAAAGCCAAATGCTGGAAAAAGCTAACCGAAGACGTCGACAGAGACCCTTGGGGACTTGGCTACAAGCTAGTCACCAAAAAACTTGGCGCGCAGGCACCTACGAGCCCGATGGCAGCCACCACCATGGACGTAATAGTGCAAGCGCTTTTTCCGAGACACGCGGCGAGAGCCGGACAAATCCCGGACCGAGATGCCAATGCCCCGTTGTTCTCGATACAAGAACTCGAACAAGCAGTTGGAACGCTAAAGAACAGAAAGGCCCCAGGACCTGATGGAATACCAGCGGAGGTGATGAAAATGGTCCTGCGATACGAACCACAGCTGCTGCTAAATATGTACAACTCCTGCTTGGCGGATGGCGTGTTCAGCACAAAATGGAAAATAGCTCGGCTTGTGCTGATAAACAAAGGTAAAGGAGACCCGGAGCTCCCCCAATCATACAGACCGCTATGTATGCTGGACACCGCGGGAAAAGCGATGGAAAAGCTTATCAAGGCGAGGCTCACGAGAGCAATCGAGGACGCCGGTAATTTATCGACAAACCAGTTCGGTTTTAGAAGTGGCTTGTCGACAATCGACGCGGCAAAACAAGTTGTTGAAGCCGTACGCAGAGCAGAAGATCACAACCACTTCTCCAAACGAGTCGTACTTCTCGTTACGCTAGACGTTAGAAACGCGTTTAATTCGGTCAGGTGGGAGGATATCCTCTACGCCCTAGAGTATGAGTTCAGGATACCACAATACCTGCTTCGGATCCTCAATAATTATTTCAACGATCGCACCTTGCGATATGACACGGCAGACGGACCAAGGACCATGGCGATAACTAGCGGAGCAGCCCAGGGATCGATACTGGGACCCGACCTTTGGAACGTGTTCTACGACAGCCTCCTGCGAACACAGATGCCCGATGAGAGCCGGATGGTAGGGTACGCGGATGACGTGGCGGTGCTCATTGCCGCAAGGGACACCAAACTAGCACAGCTGAAGCTTAATATAGTAATGCGCAGGGTCAACGACTGGATGGAAAGTCATGGCTTCTCTCTCGCTTTAAGCAAAACTGAGATTGCGATATTAACAAAAAAAAGGACCCACACAGAAATACCAATGTGGGTTGGGCAGGCGCTGGTCAACACTAGACCATCAGTTAAATACCTCGGCCTAACAATCGACACAAAGCTGAGTTTCGCCGAACAGATCCGGCTGACGGCAGACAAGGCTGCAAAGGGCGTCACGGCCCTGAGCAGATTAATGGCCAACACAACAGGCCCAAGAGCAAGCAAACGACGCTTGCTAATGTCGGCAGTACAGTCGGTCCTCCTATACGGAGCGGAAGTGTGGGCAGATTCGCTCAAGAAAGAAATATACCGAAAGCGACTTGCGCAGGTTCAAAGGCGGGCGGCCATGCGTGTCGCGGCAGCATACCGTACGGTCTCTGAGGCAGCAGTCCTCGTGATAGCCGGCTGCATACCAGTGGAGCTCCTAGCCGCGGAGCGAAAATCCATATACGACAAGAAGGCAGAGAACGGAGGAGCCAGAGCTAGAGCAGATGAGAGAAGCCGCACTATCGAACGCTGGCAGTCATCTTGGCATAATGAGACGAAAGGAAGGTGGACAGCAAGGCTCATCCCAGAAATAAGACCCTGGATGGACAGAGCACACGGCGAAGTGGACTACTACACCACGCAGTTTCTGAGTGGCCACGGCTACTACAGAAAGTACCTACACAAAATAGGTAAAATAGCGAGCGAAGAATGCCTCTATTGCCCGAGCGTCGCAGATGACGCGGAACACACGTTCTTTGTGTGTGAGAACTGGGCGCAACAGAGGAGAGTGCTGGAACGAGAAGTGGGGGGAAGCTTGTCCCCGGAAACCGCCCTGGAGAGGATGATGCACGATGAGGAAGCGTGGAAACAAACTAGGCACTTCATTACGAGTGTCCTAAAACTAAAAAAAGTGGACTTCGAAAGAAGTGACACGGAGTAGCTGCGCTCGAGAGAGAGAAAGTACAAGAAGCTGCTACGAAGTAATGTGACAAACAGTTCCGTAGCAGCTTAGAAGAAGGGGAGGTGTTTTTAGCCGGTAGTTTGCTTGCAAGAGCCCGGCACCTCGTGCGTAAATGCATTTTCACCTACCCCACCCAAAAAAAAAAAAAAAAAAAAAAAAAAAAAAAAAAATTATTATTATTATTATTATTATTATTATTATTATTATTATTATTATTATTATTATTATTATTATTATTATTATTATTATTATTATTATTATTATTATTATTATTATTATTATTATTATTATTATTATTATTATTATTATTATTATTATTATTATTATTATTATTATTATTATTATTATTATTATTCCCGTGTGGGGTTTGCTAGTTCCCCCATCGGGCGCCTCCCCAGGTGGCGGATAGGGGACAGCCCGCCAGATATGGCAGGTACCGGGGAAATCAAATACTCGGGGCGGACCAAAAACTAGCACACCCAAGCTAAGGTGGTACTACATATGCCGATAGCTGCATGGCTAAGGGGATGCTTAGTCGTTAGTATGTGAACTCCGAATTTGGCGACATTCGGTTTAAACCCATAGCCTTCCTATGATAACGCAGAGCTCTGTCATAGGTGACCGTTTTTTCTCGTGCTACTCGTGGGAACAGAAATGAATCAAAATCAACTAATTAACGAAAATGAGAATAGTGCTTCTCTAATTGCACCACATCCGTTTGGGAGGAGTTCCATGGTGCTGAGGTCTCCGCCTCTGATAACGCCCCGACCAAACAGCGCAGCAGCTAGTGAAGGGAAACAACCCGATACCCGTACACATGATGGAACCCCGCGACAGGCCAGCTCAGGCGTCACGATAGGCGAAGAAGACCTACTGGGCAGATGTATGGAAATAATCGCCAAGATGAAGACAGCTACAGGCAGGCAAAAAAATGTCTCCAACGACATTAAAACTGGCTTGGTCGAACTTGAAGAGGCGATCGACGCCATTGCTCATGACCGCGCTAGCCAGAAAAAGCAGCCGGAAAAAACAGCAACAGAGCGATGGGAGCAACCGACCGACACACCGAATACCGCTACCAGCAGCAAGCGGACCGCCTCAAGCCCGGCGGATAATAACGAAGAAAAGAGAGTGAGAGGGGACTCACCTGCGAACGGGTGGCAAACACAGGAGTCAAAGAAAGGGCGAAGGCTGCAAAAAAACATCGCGAAAGCATTCCTGGCAACTGCAACCGCAACTCCAACCGCAGCCCCAATCGCGGAAAGTCAGACCTCGAACCAGAGCCAAAGAATTCCTGCCAAAACTAGGAGACGTCGCAGAATAAGGCCTGAAGCCCTATTAATCCGACCAAAGCAGGGACAAACGTATGCGGAGGTTGTCAAAGAGATAAGGGGAAAGGTCAAGCCGGAAGACACGGAAGCGGAAATAAGAACTATAAGGCAGACCAAGGCAGGCCACGTCCTTCTAGAGCTCGGACCGAATACGAAGAATAAAGAAGGTTTCCGAGAGGCCCTAAGCGGCGTTCTAGGAGAAGGACCAACAGTGAGTAGCTTAGGTGGGGGGGTTACCCTCGAAATTAGAGACCTCGATTGCTACACCGACCAGAACGAGGTGGAAGAAGCACTCCGACGAGACATCCCCGGAATAGAGATCTCGAAAATAAATATTTTCCCGTGCCCAAGGGAACAAAAGATTGCCGTCATAGAGACGCAGGAGAGGTCGGCGGGGAGACTTCTGGACCAGGGTAGGATTAAGGTAGGATGGACGTACTGTAGAGTACGAGAAAGGGCCATCGTCGTACGATGCTACAAATGTCTTGCCTACGGACATGTCGCAAGAAGCTGTGCCGGACCGGATAGGAGCAACCTGTGCTTTAAATGCTTGGAGCCAGGGCACAAAGCGAAGACCTGTCACCGCGAGGAATACTGCGCGATCTGCAGAGATAGAGGAATAGAGGAAGCCGACCTGGCACATTTACCTGGGTCCGGAAAATGTAAAGTATACAGAGAGGCATTACAGGCGGCCAAGACCCGGCTATGTTAAACGTCGTCCAAGGCAATATGAACCGCAGTAAAACTGCTGACTGCCTCTTGCAACAAGTGGCATCTGAAAATCGAGCAGACATAATGCTGATAAGCGAACAATATCGCAACAGGAGCCCTCCGCTATGGTACCCAGACCTCTCGGGCACAGCGGCCATATGGCTTACAAACGGAAAGGTACGAGTACAAAGCCATGGAGCGGGGCGAGGCTTTGTATGGATTCAGTGCAAGGAAGCCATCTTCATCAGTTGCTACTTCACCCCTAACGAAACAATCGCAGAATTTCGGGCCAAGCTCGACGCCCTAGAAGATGTAATACGGCGCATGACGGGACAAATGGTTATCGGAGGGGACTTTAACGCGAGGGCCCTCGAGTGGGGAATGCCGCATCCCGATTCAAGAGGCAGACTAATCCTGGAAATGGCCGCTAGAGCAGACTTGTCTGTTCTAAACGTAGGCAATAGCACGACCTTCCGTCGCCCCGGATACACCGAAACCATTCCGGATGTTACCTTTGCATCGGAGAATATGGTACCCTACATCCACGACTGGGTAGTCATGGAGGACTACTGTGGAAGCGACCACCAATACATTGCCTTCGCGGTAGGGAGAGACAGGCCGCAAGTCGCACCACAAAACAAGCCGAAAAAATGGAACCTAGATAGGTTGGACGTCGATCGCTTCACAACAGAATTATCCAAAGGCATCGAAACGCGAAGGACGGGCGGAAGCATTGAACCCGAGACCCTGGTAGCAGCTACAATGGATCTCATAACAGCTGCGTGCGAAGCCTCCATGCCACACAAAACGCCGCGACACGGCAAGCAGCCCGTGTACTGGTGGAACGCAGAAATCGCAGATCTGCGAAAAAACTGTCTAGTGCTACGCCGCAGGGCTCAGCGCGCGTCAAATAGAGCAGGCACAGGCGAAATCGCGGCAGCACATAAAACCGCCAGGAGGAAGCTAAGAAGTGCCATTAACAGAAGTAAAGCCAAATGCTGGAAAAAGCTAACCGAAGACGTCGACAGAGACCCTTGGGGACTTGGCTACAAGCTAGTCACCAAAAAACTTGGCGCGCAGGCACCTACGAGCCCGATGGCAGCCACCACCATGGACGTAATAGTGCAAGCGCTTTTTCCGAGACACGCGGCGAGAACCGGACAAATCCCGGACCGAGATGCCAATGCCCCGTTGTTCTCGATACAGGAACTCGAACAAGCAGTTGGAACGCTAAAGAACAGAAAGGCCCCAGGACCTGATGGAATACCAGCGGAGGTGCTGAAAATGGTCCTGCGATACGAACCACAGCTGCTGCTAAATATGTACAACTCCTGCTTGGCGGATGGCGTGTTCAGCACAAAATGGAAAATAGCTCGGCTTGTGCTGATAAACAAAGGTAAAGGAGACCCGGAGCTCCCCCAATCATACAGACCGCTATGTATGCTGGACACCGCGGGAAAAGCGATGGAAAAGCTTATCAAGGCGAGGCTCACGAGAGCAATCGAGGACGCCGGTAATTTATCGACAAACCAGTTCGGTTTTAGAAGTGGCTTGTCGACAATCGACGCGGCAAAACAAGTTGTTGAAGCCGTACGCAGAGCAGAAGATCACAACCACTTCTCCAAACGAGTCGTACTTCTCGTTACGCTAGACGTTAGAAACGCGTTTAATTCGGTCAGGTGGGAGGATATCCTCTACGCCCTAGAGTATGAGTTCAGGATACCACAATACCTGCTTCGGATCCTCAATAATTATTTCAACGATCGCACCTTGCGATATGACACGGCAGACGGACCAAGGACCATGGCGATAACTAGCGGAGCAGCCCAGGGATCGATACTGGGACCCGACCTTTGGAACGTGTTCTACGACAGCCTCCTGCGAACACAGATGCCCGATGAGAGCCGGATGGTAGGGTACGCGGATGACGTGGCGGTGCTCATTGCCGCAAGGGACACCAAACTAGCACAGCTGAAGCTTAATATAGTAATGCGCAGGGTCAACGACTGGATGGAAAGTCATGGCCTCTCTCTCGCTTTAAGCAAAACTGAGATTGCGATATTAACAAAAAAAAGGACCCACACAGAAATACCAATGTGGGTTGGGCAGGCGCTGGTCAACACTAGACCATCAGTTAAATACCTCGGCCTAACAATCGACACAAAGCTGAGTTTCGCCGAACAGATCCGGCTGACGGCAGACAAGGCTGCAAAGGGCGTCACGGCCCTGAGCAGATTAATGGCCAACACAACAGGCCCAAGAGCAAGCAAACGACGCTTGCTAATGTCGGCAGTACAGTCGGTCCTCCTATACGGAGCGGAAGTGTGGGCAGATTCGCTCAAGAAAGAAATATACCGAAAGCGACTTGCGCAGGTTCAAAGGCGGGCGGCCATGCGTGTCGCGGCAGCATACCGTACGGTCTCTGAGGCAGCAGTCCTCGTGATAGCCGGCTGCATACCAGTGGAGCTCCTAGCCGCGGAGCGAAAATCCATATACGACAAGAAGGCAGAGAACGGAGGAGCCAGAGCTAGAGCAGATGAGAGAAGCCGCACTATCGAACGCTGGCAGTCATCTTGGCATAATGAGACGAAAGGAAGGTGGACAGCAAGGCTCATCCCAGAAATAAGACCCTGGATGGACAGAGCACACGGCGAAGTGGACTACTACACCACGCAGTTTCTGAGTGGCCACGGCTACTACAGAAAGTACCTACACAAAATAGGTAAAATAGCGAGCGAAGAATGCCTCTATTGCCCGAGCGTCGCAGATGACGCGGAACACACGTTCTTTGTGTGTGAGAACTGGGCGCAACAGAGGAGAGTGCTGGAACGAGAAGTGGGGGGAAGCTGGTCCCCGGAAACCGCTCTGGAGAGGATGATGCACGATGAGGAAGCGTGGAAACAAACTAGGCACTTCATTACGAGTGTCCTAAAACTAAAAAAAGTGGACTTCGAAAGAAGTGACACGGAGTAGCTGCGCTCGAAAGAGAGAAAGTACAAGAAGCTGCTACGAAGTAATGTGACAAACAGTTCCGTAGCAGCTTAGAAGAAGGGGAGGTGTTTTTAGCCGGTAGTTTGCTTGCAAGAGCCCGGCACCTCGTGCGTAAATGCATTTTCACCTACCCCACCCAAAAAAAAAAAAAAAAAAAAAAAAAAAAAAAAAAATTATTATTATTATTATTATTATTATTATTATTATTATTATTATTATTATTATTATTATTATTATTATTATTATTATTATTATTATTATTATTATTATTATTATTATTATTATTATTA
Source organism: Nephrotoma flavescens (assembly GCA_932526605.1). Lineage (NCBI taxonomy): Eukaryota > Metazoa > Arthropoda > Insecta > Diptera > Tipulidae > Nephrotoma > Nephrotoma flavescens. The sequence continues at coordinate 178,369,872 of OW052221.1, read as the reverse complement.
TTATTATTATTATTATTATTATTATTATTATTATTATTATTATTATTATTATTATTATTATTATTATTATTATTATTATTATTATTATTATTATTATTATTATTATTATTATTATTATTATTATTATTATTATTATTATTATTATTATTATTATTATTATTATTATTATTATTATTATTATTATTATTATTATTATTATTATTATTATTATTATTATTATTATTATTATTATTATTATTATTATTATTATTATTATTATTATTATTATTATTATTATTATTATTATTATTATTATTATTATTATTATTATTATTATTATTATTATTATTATTGATGCGAAGTATGGGCCGATGCACTCAAGATAGGAAAATACAGGAAAAAAATGGCAACCGTTCAACGCCGTGGTGCACTCAGAATATCAAGCGCATACAGGACGGTATCCGAGTCCGCTGCCCTGGTCATCGCCGGTACAATCCCCATCGACCTAATGGCACAAGAGAGGAAGGAGAACTTCGAAAATGAAAATAGCAGTACTGCTGGAAATGCAAGAAGGCGTCAAATACAACTATGGCAACAAAGGTGGCAAACAGAATGCCGCGGCAGATGGACGGCAATATTAATTAAAAATTTGTATATATGGATGGATAGGAAACATGGGGAAGTAAACTACTTCCTCACCCAATTCCTGTCGGGTCACGGGTATTTCTGCATGTATCTACACACAATAGGAAAACTCGAAAATTCCGTATGCATGTATGGCGACTCTGATATCGATGATGCGCAGCACACATTCTTCGAATGTACTAAATGGAGGACAGCCAGAGAAAACCTAACCAGATGTATCGGTCACACAACACCGGATACTATAGTGGAAAGTATGCTCGTAAATCTCTACAACTGGGAAAAGGTTTCTAAGTACGTTGAGGAAATTTTACGGTTAAAGAAACCAGATTTGGATCAGCATGGCACAGCGGGAAACTTAGAACAGTAAATGCAGGATGTCTTAAAAGGTGGAAGTCCAAAGGACACAAAAGGCACACCGTTTCGACGTAATACGGAAAGTGGTTCCGGAGCGGGTTGTTGTGCAGGAAAATTACATATTATGTACTGTTTCGTAAAATTTTTGCATTGTAAATACAAAAGAAACAGAAATAAATGTATAATTAATAAAAAAAAAAAAAAAAAATTATTATTATTATTATTATTATTATTATTATTATTATTATTATTATTATTATTATTATTATTATTATTATTATTATTATTATTATTATTATTATTATTATTATTATTATTATTATTATTATTATTATTATTATTATTATTATTATTATTATTATTATTATTATTATTATTATTATTATTATTATTATTATTATTATTATTATTATTATTATTATTATTATTATTATTATTATTATTATTATTATTATTATTATTATTATTATTATTATTATTATTATTATTATTATTATTATTATTATTATTATTATTATTATTATTATTATTATTAATTCCCGTGTGGGGTTTGCTAGTTCCCCCATCGGGCGCCTCCCCAGGTGGCGGATAGGGGACAGCCCGCCAGATATGGCAGGTACCGGGGAAATCAAATACTCGGGGCGGACCAAAAACTAGCACACCCAAGCTAAGGTGGTACTACATATGCCGATAGCTGCATGGCTAAGGGGATGCTTAGTCGTTAGTATGTGAACTCCGAATTTGGCGACATTCGGTTTAAACCCATAGCCTTCCTATGATAACGCAGAGCTCTGTCATAGGTGACCGTTTTTTCTCGTGCTACTCGTGGGAACAGAAATGAATCAAAATCAACTAATTAACGAAAATGAGAATAGTGCTTCTCTAATTGCACCACATCCGTTTGGGAGGAGTTCCATGGTGCAGAGGTCTCCGCCTCTGATAACGCCCCGACCAAACAGCGCAGCAGCTAGTGAAGGGAAACAACCCGATACCCGTACACATGGAACCCCGCGACAGGCCAGCACAGGCGTCACGATAGGCGAAGAAGACCTACTGGGCAGATGTATGGAAATAATCGCCAAGATGAAGACAGCTACAGGCAGGCAAAAAAATGTCTCCAACGACATTAAAACTGGCTTGGTCGAACTTGAAGAGGCGATCGACGCCATTGCTCATGACCGCGCTAGCCAGAAAAAGCAGCCGGAAAAAACAGCGACAGAGCGATGGGAGCAACCGACTCTAACCGACACACCGAATACCGCTACCAGCAGCAAGCGGACCGCCTCAAGCCCGGCGGATAATAACGAAGAAAAGAGAGTGAGAGGGGACTCACCTGCGAACGGGTGGCAAACACAGGAGTCAAAGAAAGGGCGAAGGCTGCAAAAAAACATCGCGAAAGCATTCCTGGCAACTGCAACCGCAACTCCAACCGCAGCCCCAATCACGGAAAGTCAGACCTCGAACCAGAGCCAAAGAATCCCTGCCAAAACTAGGAGACGTCGCAGAATAAGGCCTGAAGCCCTATTAATCCGACCAAAGGAGGGACAAACGTATGCGGAGGTTGTCAAAGAGATAAGGGGAAAGGTCAAGCCGGAAGACACGGAAGCGGAAATAAGAACTATAAGGCAGACCAAGGCAGGCCACGTCCTTCTAGAGCTCGGACCGAATACGAAGAATAAAGAAGGTTTCCGAGAGGCCCTAAGCGGCGTTCTAGGAGAAGGACCAACAGTGAGTAGCTTAGGTGGGGGGGTTACCCTCGAAATTAGAGACCTCGATTGCTACACCGACCAGAACGAGGTGGAAGAAGCACTCCGACGAGACATCCCCGGAATAGAGATCTCGAAAATAAATATTTTCCCGTGCCCAAGGGAACAAAAGATTGCCGTCATAGAGACGCAGGAGAGGTCGGCGGGGAGACTTCTGGACCAGGGTAGGATTAAGGTAGGATGGACGTACTGTAGAGTACGAGAAAGGGCCATCGTCGTACGATGCTACAAATGTCTTGCCTACGGACATGTCGCAAGAAGCTGTGCCGGACCGGATAGGGGCAACCTGTGCTTTAAATGCTTGGAGCCAGGGCACAAAGCGAAGACCTGTCACCGCGAGGAATACTGCGCGATCTGCAGAGATAGAGGAATAGAGGAAGCCGACCTGGCACATTTACCTGGGTCCGGAAAATGTAAAGTATACAGAGAGGCATTACAGGCGGCCAAGACCCGGCTATGTTAAACGTCGTCCAAGGCAATATGAACCGCAGTAAAACTGCTGACTGCCTCTTGCAACAAGTGGCATCTGAAAATCGAGCAGACATAATGCTGATAAGCGAACAATATCGCAACAGGAGCCCTCCGCTATGGTACCCAGACCTCTCGGGCACAGCGGCCATATGGCTTACAAACGGAAAGGTACGAGTACAAAGCCATGGAGCGGGGCGAGGCTTTGTATGGATTCAGTGCAAGGAAGCCATCTTCATCAGTTGCTACTTCACCCCTAACGAAACAATCGCAGAATTTCGGGCCAAGCTCGACGCCCTAGAAGATGTAATCCGGCGCATGACGGGACAAATGGTTATCGGAGGGGACTTTAACGCGAGGGCCCTCGAGTGGGGAATGCCGCATCCCGATTCAAGAGGCAGACTAATCCTGGAAATGGCCGCTAGAGCAGACTTGTCTGTTCTAAACGTAGGCAATAGCACGACCTTCCGTCGCCCCGGATACACCGAAACCATTCCGGATGTTACCTTTGCATCGGAGAATATGGTACCCTACATCCACGACTGGGTAGTCATGGAGGACTACTGTGGAAGCGACCACCAATACATTGCCTTCGCGGTAGGGAGAGACAGGCCGCAAGTCGCACCACAAAACAAGCCGAAAAAATGGAACCTAGATAGGCTGGACGTCGATCGCTTCACAACAGAATTATCCAAAGGCATCGAAACGCGAAGGACGGGCGGAAGCATTGAACCCGAGACCCTGGTAGCAGCTACAATGGATCTCATAACAGCTGCGTGCGAAGCCTCCATGCCACACAAAACGCCGCGACACGGCAAGCAGCCCGTGTACTGGTGGAACGCAGAAATCGCAGATCTGCGAAAAAACTGTCTAGTGCTACGCCGCAGGGCTCAGCGCGCGTCAAATAGAGCTGGCACAGGCGAAATCGCGGCAGCACATAAAACCGCCAGGAGGAAGCTAAGAAGTGCCATTAACAGAAGCAAAGCCAAATGCTGGAAAAAGCTAACCGAAGACGTCGACAGAGACCCTTGGGGACTTGGCTACAAGCTAGTCACCAAAAAACTTGGCGCGCAGGCACCTACGAGCCCGATGGCAGCCACCACCATGGACGTAATAGTGCAAGCGCTTTTTCCGAGACACGCGGCGAGAGCCGGACAAATCCCGGACCGAGATGCCAATGCCCCGTTGTTCTCGATACAAGGACCTGATGGAATACCAGCGGAGGTGCTGAAAATGGTCCTGCGATACGAACCACAGCTGCTGCTAAATATGTACAACTCCTGCTTGGCGGATGGCGTGTTCAGCACAAAATGGAAAATAGCTCGGCTTGTGCTGATAAACAAAGGTAAAGGAGACCCGGAGCTCCCCCAATCATACAGACCGCTATGTATGCTGGACACCGCGGGAAAAGCGATGGAAAAGCTTATCAAGGCGAGGCTCACGAGAGCAATCGAGGACGCCGGTAATTTATCGACAAACCAGTTCGGTTTTAGAAGTGGCTTGTCGACAATCGACGCGGCAAAACAAGTTGTTGAAGCCGTACGCAGAGCAGAAGATCACAACCACTTCTCCAAACGAGTCGTACTTCTCGTTACGCTAGACGTTAGAAACGCGTTTAATTCGGTCAGGTGGGAGGATATCCTCTACGCCCTAGAGTATGAGTTCAGGATACCACAATACCTGCTTCGGATCCTCAATAATTATTTCAACGATCGCACCTTGCGATATGACACGGCAGACGGACCAAGGACCATGGCGATAACTAGCGGAGCAGCCCAGGGATCGATACTGGGACCCGACCTTTGGAACGTGTTCTACGACAGCCTCCTGCGAACACAGATGCCCGATGAGAGCCGGATGGTAGGGTACGCGGATGACGTGGCGGTGCTCATTGCCGCAAGGGACACCAAACTAGCACAGCTGAAGCTTAATATAGTAATGCGCAGGGTCAACGACTGGATGGAAAGTCATGGCCTCTCTCTCGCTTTAAGCAAAACTGAGATTGCGATATTAACAAAAAAAAGGACCCACACAGAAATACCAATGTGGGTTGGGCAGGCGCTGGTCAACATTAGACCATCAGTTAAATACCTCGGCCTAACAATCGACACAAAACTGAGTTTCGCCGAACAGATCCGGCTGACGGCAGACAAGGCTGCAAAGGGCGTCACGGCCCTGAGCAGATTAATGGCCAACACAACAGGCCCAAGAGCAAGCAAACGACGCTTGCTAATGTCGGCAGTACAGTCGGTCCTCCTATACGGAGCGGAAGTGTGGGCAGATTCGCTCAAGAAAGAAATATACCGAAAGCGACTTGCGCAGGTTCAAAGGCGGGCGGCCATGCGTGTCGCGGCAGCATACCGTACGGTCTCTGAGGCAGCAGTCCTCGTGATAGCCGGCTGCATACCAGTGGAGCTCCTAGCCGCGGAGCGAAAATCCATATACGACAAGAAGGCAGAGAACGGAGGAGCCAGAGCTAGAGCAGATGAGAGAAGCCGCACTATCGAACGCTGGCA
>OW052221.1:178009144-178361644 GCA_932526605.1 Nephrotoma flavescens | reverse complement strand
AAGATAAGGCTCGAGAAATGGAGGGCCCGCTAATCATTGCCGGAGACCTTAATGCAAAGGCTCTGGAGTGGGGCATGAATGTAACGGACACCAGAGGGCAGTATATTCTAGCCATGTCTGACAGGCTAGGATTAACGGTGATGAATGAGGGGGGAGTTTCAACGTTTAGAAGACCTGGTTATGCAGAAACAATTCCAGACATCACTCTGGCCTCAGATGCACTAGCTCGGTACGTCATAGGGTGGCGAGTAATAGAAGATTATACCGGCAGCGACCACCAGTACTTAACATATACTGTACAGAGGGGACCACGACGGGCCACTTGCAGTAATCAACGGGCGATAGGATATAACGTTAAGCAGCTGTCTCAACAAAATCTAACAGCAAGCGTCGAAGCTGGAAAAAATGCCGTACTGCAGGAAACTGGATCACCTGAAAAAATGGCGAGGACCACAATGCGGTTAGTGAAACAGGCATGTAACGCAGCAATGCCGAAAAAAAGTAGCTCGAGAGGTGAAAGAACTGCGGTATACTGGTGGACTACTGAAATCGCAACCCTAAGGAGACGCTGCCTGCACTTGAAACGATTAGTCACCAGGGCCAGGAGAAGAGACGGGTATGTAGCAGAACACGAGCGTGAAGATTACCGGACAGCCAGGCGGGCGCTCAAAGCAGAAATTAATAAAAGCAAGCGCCGAAAGTGGGAAGAGCTTAAGCGTGACGTGGACACGGAACCATGGGGCTTAGGGTACAAGATCGTAATGCGAAAGCTCGGTTCACAAGTACCCACCCCTATAATGGAAGCGACACAAATGTGGAACATTGTCAATTCTCTTTTTCCATACCATGAAGTAAACGGCCGGCCACCCTGCCCCGACAAACCGGAAGAAATACCGCTCTTTACCACGGAAGAGTTACGTGAGGCAGCGTATTCGCTACAAAACAGAAAAGCGCCAGGACCAGATATGATTCCAGCAGAAGCCCTAAAAGTGATCGCCAGATATCATCCAGAGGTACTGCTTAAGACATATAATCACTGCCTGAGAGAAGGAGTTTCCCAAAGGTTTGGAAAACCCAGCGCCTGGTGCTAATAAGCAAAAATAATGGCAACCCGTCAGCGTACAGACCATTGTGCATGCTGGATACAGCGGGCAAACTGCTTGAGCGCCTTCTGAAACCAAGGCTCGCATCGGCAATCCAGGAGGCAGGAGATTTATCCCCTAAACAATACGGTTTCCGGAAAGGACGGTCTACGGTTGGAGCTATAGATGAAGTGGTGAAAGCGTTTCATAAGGAGCAACAGGGGAATCACTTCTCAAGGAAGTTTGTGCTACTAGTGACTCTAGATGTGAAGAACGCTTTCAATTCCGCAAGGTGGCCAGATATATTGTCAGCACTAACGCACGTTTTCCGAATACCGGCCTACCTGCTGAGAATGATTCATAGTTATCTCCAAGACAGGACACTTATCTTCGAAACTGAGCAGGGGCAATGCAGAAAGGAAATAAAAGGTGGAGTTGCCCAAGGATCCATCCTTGGTCCTGATCTTTGGAACATAGTGTATGATGGAATCCTACGTATGGAGATGCCGGATGGTGTTTTTATGGTGGGCTACGCGGATGACATTGCGGCAATCATAAGCACTCGTAACATGGAAGAAGCGCAACGAAAAATAAATCAGGTGATGCGGAGGTGTACGAGTTGGTTACAAGATCATGGCCTCAGTCTAGCTACTGAGAAAACGGAACTAGTACTTCTTACAAGACGCCAAGTAAATACCGAGGTAACGTTCCAAGTCAACAACCAAGAAATTATGACCAAACAAGACGTAAAATACCTCGGAATGCACTTGGACACGAAAATGACATTCTGGGAACACATAAGGCAAACAGCAGAAAAGGCAACAAAAGTCTCATTTGCGCTAAGCAGACTAATGATGAGCATAGGCGGTCCTGTTGCAAGCAAGAGGAAGCTGTTAATGTCCGTTACGAATTCAATCCTCCTGTATGGATGCGAAGTATGGGCCGATGCACTCAAGATAGAAAAGTACAGGAAAAAAATGGCAACCGTCCAACGCCGTGGTGTACTCAGAATATCAAGCGCATACAGGACGGTATCCGAGTCCGCTGCCCTGGTCATCGCCGGTACAATCCCCATCGACCTAATGGCACAAGAGAGGAAGAAGAACTTCGAAAATGAAAATAGCAGTACTGCTGGAAATGCAAAAAGGCGTCAAACCATACAACTATGGCAACAAAGGTGGCAAACAGAATGCCGCGGCAGATGGACGGCAATATTAATTAAAAATTTGTATGTATGGATGGATAGGAAACATGGGGAAGTAAACTACTTCCTCACCCAATTCCTGTCGGGTCACGGGTACTTCTGCATGTATCTACACACAATAGAAAAACTCGGAAATTCCTTATGCATGTATGGCGACTCTGATATCGACGATGCGCAGCATACATTCTTCGAATGTACTAAATGGAGGACAGCTAGAGAAAACCTAACCAGATGTATCGGTCACACAACACCGGATACTATAGTGGAACGTATGCTCGTAAATCTCTACAACTGGGAAAAGGTTTCTAAATACGTGGAGGAAATTTTACGGTTAAAGAAACCAGATTTGGATCAGCACGTCACAGCGGGAAACTAAGAACAGTAAATGCAGGATGTTTTAAAAGGTGGAAGTCCAAAGGACGCAAAAGGCACACCGTTTCGACGTAATACGGAAAGTGGTTCCGGAGCGGGTTGTTGTGCAGGAAAATTACATATTATGTACTGTTTCGTAAAATTTTTGCATTGTAAATACAAAAGAAACAGAAATAAATGTATAATTAATAAAAAAAAAAAAAAAAAAAAAATATTATTATTATTATTATTATTATTATTATTATTATTATTATTATTATTATTATTATTATTATTATTATTATTATTATTATTATTATTATTATTATTATTATTATTATTATTATTATTATTATTATTATTATTATTATTTGGGCTAGTGGAACTTGAGGAGGCGTTCAGTGCCATCTCTCAAAATATGTCGGAGCAGCGGAAGACTGAAGCTCAATTGCTCAAAATTACCGGGCTGCAGCAAACCCCCACCACCTCCAGTATATCGAGGCAGAAAAGACCCGCAGTGAGCCCAGCAGACCAGCAGAACCAACAAGAGAAAAAGGTCAGAGAGGAGATACCACAAGCTACAGGGGAAGATACCTGGAAAAGAGTGGTGCCCAGGAAGGAGAGGAGAAGGGAAAACCTGGAGGCAGAGGCAGAGTCGGATCAGAAATCAGAGAGCACTAGGTCCACGGCTGAGCTAGTCGAGGCCACAAATAGAAAGACCAAGAAGAGGAATGGCAAGCGGCGCAGACTCCGAACCGAAGCGCTGATCATCAAACCAGCACACGGAAAATCTTACGCAGATGTCCTTGGGGAAATCCGGAGCAAAGTTAGACCCCAGGAATCTGAGACGGAGGTCCAAACTATTCGGCGTACGAGAACAGGGGATGTCCTCCTGGAGCTAGGGCCAAATAGTAAGAACACGGATGATTTTTGTGGGGCGCTAAAAGATGCTCTAGGAGATCAGGCCAAAATCTTAAACCTTCAACCAAGGGTATCGATAGAAATCCGCGATCTTGACGGATTTACCAGAGAACCAGAGGTAGCTGCAGCACTAAAAAGGGATATCCCAGAAGAAGAGGTAATGAAAATTAACATTTTCCCATGCCCTAGGGGGCAGCAAGTGGCAATTGTAGAAATGAGAGAGAAGTGGGCAGCCAAGCTCATCAACACTGGGAAAATTAAAATCGGATGGGTGTACTGTAGAGTGCGGGAAAGAGTGAATGTCACGCGCTGCTTTAGGTGCTGCGGGTTTGGTCATGTTGCCAAAGAGTGCAAAGGCATAGATAGAAGCAAGCTATGCTATAAATGTTTCGGAGGCGGGCACAAGGCAAGAGAGTGTACCGCCACGGGAAACTGCATGCTATGCACAGAGAAGGGGGTTGAGCAGGCGGAGCTAACCCATCCCGTAGGATCTGGTAAGTGCCAAGTATACCGCGAGGCACTGCAGGCGGCCAAGAACCGGAGATGATCCGCATTTTGCAAGGCAACTTGAACAGGAGCAAGACCGCTGACCAACTCTTGCACCAGCTGGCAATAGAGAAAGAGGCCGACCTGCTCATCCTAAGTGAGCAGTACCGGGGCAAGGATGCAACTTGCTGGTATTCCGATCTTTTGGGCACGGCCGCTATATGGATACCGAAGGGTAATGTCCATGTCAAAGAAAAGGGCACAGGAAGAGGTTTCGTCTGGGTGAAAACAGCAGAAGTAACGTACGTTAGTTGTTACTTCACCCCAAACGAAAGAATCGCCGAGTTTGGAGTTAAGCTCGACGCATTGGAGGCCGAGATCTCCGGGATGACCGGGCACCTGGTGGTAGCTGGTGATTTCAATGCGAGAGCACCCGAGTGGGGAATGCCGAACGCAGACACGAGAGGCAGTCTGATCCTGGAGATGGCTGCCAGAACCGGACTCTTAATAATTAATAGTGGCTCGGCGACAACTTTTCGGCGACCGGGATGTGTTGAGACGACTCCAGATATCACTCTTGCATCGGAAGCCCTAGTGCCACTTATCCACAACTGGAGGGTCATGGAGGACTACTGTGGCAGTGACCACCAGTACATTGCCTTCGAAGTGGGTAGGAGGCAGCGGAACGACTCGCAGAATAAACCTGGTAGGTGGAACCTGCAAAGGCTTGATGTCGCCCGGTTTGGAGAGAAATTAAGGAGTGGCAGGCAGCAAGCGGCCGGAAGTACGACAGTAATGAACGGAAGACAAGCGACGGAGGCACTGATATCTTCTACCATGGGTGTAATAGTCTCGGCCTGTGAGGCATCCATGCCAAGAAAGAAACCCCGGCACAACAAGCCGTCTGCATATTGGTGGACAGAGGAAATCGCGGGTGCACGTAGGAAATGCTTCGCACTTCGACGAGTGGCTCAACGCACCAGAGACCGATCTGTAGCCAGCCGCGTATCCGAGGAATATAGACTAGCAAAAAAGGTACTCCGGCGAAAAATTAACGAAAGCAAAGTACGCTGTTGGAAGAAGCTTATCGAGGACATCGACGAAGACCCTTGGGGACTGGGCTACAAAATAGTCACGAAAAAGCTAGGATCCCAGATCCCAACACGCGTGATGGAGGCCGGCACTACCGAAGTCATTGTTCGGACACTGTTTCCCAGCCATCCAGAGCGAGAAGAAATGCTAGAAAGACCAGAAGTGGAAGTCATGCCTTTCTCGGAGATAGAGCTACAGAAGGCCATCTCCTCACTAAAGAGCAAGAAGGCCCCAGGTCCAGATGGTTTACCGAACGAAGTACTGAAGATCGTCTTCCAACAAGATCCTGATTTGATGCTCTCGATGTTCAACGCCTGCTTGGTGGAGGGAGTGTTTAGCTCCAGGTGGAAGAAGGCACGGCTGGTCTTGATTAAGAAAGGTAATGGCGATCCCGAGCTCCCCTCATCCTACCGACCGTTATGTATGCTTGACACGGCAGGTAAAGTCTTGGAGAAGCTAATCCGCGCAAGGCTTACCTCAGCAATCCAAGCCGGAGGAGATTTGTCACCCAGGCAGTACGGCTTCAGAGCTGGGCTTTCTACTATCGATGCAATCCGCGAAGTCACAGAAGCAGTGAGGAGGGCGGAGGATCACAACCACTTTTCGCGTCGCATCGTACTCCTGGTAACGCTGGACGTAAAAAATGCTTTCAACACGGTGAGATGGAGGGATATACTCGACGCACTGGAGCAACAATTCGATATACCACCCTATTTATTGCGGATACTAGATGACTATCTAAGGAACCGAAAGCTCATATACGAAACAGAGGAGGGACAGCGGACCATATCGATCACAGCTGGAGCAGCCCAAGGTTCGATCTTAGGTCCCGATCTATGGAACGTATTTTACGACGGCCTGTTACGAGTAGAGACACCCGACGAGACGCGCCTAGTGGGTTATGCGGACGATGTGGCAGTGCTTGTTGCTGCGCGCGACACAAAACAAGCGCAACTCAGACTAAGTCAAGTAATGCGGACCATCAATGGGTGGATGGATGAGCACGGACTGGCCCTTGCTCTCAATAAAACGGAAATATGTATCCTGTCAAAGAAGAGAATGCAGCCATCACTCCCGATGTGGGTTGGTGGAAGCGTTATCCACACGAAACCCGAAGCCAAATATCTAGGAATTTATATAGATTCCAAAATGAGCTTCTTTGAGCAAATACGACGGACAGCGGACAAGGCAGCGAGGGGGGTCACAGCTTTGAGCAGGCTCATGGCCAACGTGGGTGGCCCTAGATCAAGCAGGAGGCGACTACTAATGGCGGCGGTCCACTCCGTTCTCTTATATGGGGCAGAGATTTGGGCTGACTCCTTAGAGAAGGAAGCGTACCGAAAGCGGCTATCCCAAGTGCAACGGCGCAGTGTATTACGAGTGGCTTCGGCCTACCGTACGGTCGCAGAATCAGCTATCTTCGTCATAGCAGGGTGTATCCCCATTCACCTATTGGCTAAAGAGCGAAAGTTTATATATGAACGAAAAAGAGAGGTAGGCCGGAAAGCAGCGAGCCAAGAAGGAAGGGCTCGTACTCTGGAAGCATGGCAGAGCGCATGGGAGCGAGAAACCAATGGCAGGTGGACAGCAAAGCTAATAGAGCGGGTGAGACCCTGGCTTGAAAGGGCGCACGGAGAGGTCGGATACTACCTGACGCAGTTCCTGAGCGGCCACGGATACTTTCGATCATATCTATTTAGAATGCGGAAGGTGACGTCGGCAGAATGCCTGTACTGCCCAGGTAGCTGCGATGACGCAGAACATACGTTCTTCTTCTGCCAGGCATGGGAGGATCGCAGAGCGGCGCTGGAGATAGAAGTGGGGACATGGAGGCCTGAAACAGCTGTAGCTATCATGCTTGGAGGAGCGCATCTGTGGGAGCTTGTCTCGCAATTTGTAGAGTCGGTTTTAAAAGAGAAGAAGGGAGATCTGGACAGATTCCCGTAAGGCGGAGGTGGCTCGAAGCGAGCATAAGAAACATACTAGTCCGAAGTAATGTGAGAAACAGTTCCAGGCTAGTATGGTGGAGGGGGGGGAAGGTGTTTTTAGTCGGTAGGGCAGAAATGCGAGTCCGACACAATGTGCGTAAGAAGCATTTTCACCTTCCCCCCAACAAAAAAAAAAAAAAAAAAAAAAAAAAAAATTATTATTATTATTATTATTATTATTATTATTATTATTATTATTATTATTATTATTATTATTATTATTATTATTATTATTATTATTATTATTATTATTATTATTATTATTATTATTATTATTATTATTATTATTATTATTATTATTATTATTATTATTATTATTATTATTATTATTATTATTATTATTATTATTATTATTATTATTATTATTATTATTATTATTATTATTATTATTATTATTATTATTATTATTATTATTATTATTATTATTATTATTATTATTATTATTATTATTATTATTATTATTATTATTATTATTATTATTATTATTATTATTATTATTATTATTATTATTATTATTATTATTATTATTATTATTATTATTATTATTATTATTATTATTATTATTATTATTATTATTATTATTATTATTATTATTATTATTATTATTATTATTATTATTATTATTATTATTATTATTATTATTATTATTATTATTATTATTATTATTATTATTATTATTATTATTATTATTATTATTATTATTATTATTATTATTACGACCGGGATCTAGTGGTCCCCCCTTTCACATTGGAGGAACTGGAGAACGCGGTAGCTTCGTTGAAAAATAAGAAAGCCCCAGGGCCGGACGGAATTCCTAGTGAAATCATCAAGATGGTGTTGCAATATAACCCGGCGTTGCTGCTGGACATGTTTAATTCCTGCATCTCAGCGGGAGTTTTTAGCGCACGCTGGAAATTAGCACGGTTGGTGTGTCTTAGCAAAAATAAAGGCGATCCGCAGCTACCGTCGTCCTACCGGCCACTCTGTATGCTGGATACAGCGGGGAAAGTAATGGAGAAATTGATTAGAGCCCGACTTAGGGCTGCGATAGCAGATGCCGGTGACTTGTCACCGAAACAGTATGGGTTCAGACAAGGACTATCAACGATAGATGCGATACTGGAGGTGGTGGAGGCGGCCAAGGAGGCAGAAAACCACAACTACCACTCGCGACGAATAGTACTCTTGGTAACGCTCGATGTACAAAATGCTTTTAACTGTGCGAAATGGGACGATATGCTGAGCGCTCTGGAGCACTCTTTTCATACCCCGAAATATTTGATGCGGATACTGAGCGATTACCTAAACGACCGAACGCTAACCTACAACACCGAAGATGGCCAAAAATCAATGAAAGTCACAGGTGGAGCAGCCCAGGGCTCCATTCTAGGCCCGGATCTATGGAATGCCTCCTACGACAGCCTGTTGCGGGCTGAAATGCCCGAAGAATCACAACTGATTGGGTATGCGGACGACGTAGCGTTGCTTATTGCTGCTAGAGACACGAAGCGAGCGCAATTGAAGCTAAACCAGGCGATGCGCACAGTCAATAACTGGATGGCGGAGCACGGACTATCACTGGCACTTAGCAAGACGGAAATTGTAGTTCTGAGCAAGAGGAGAGCTCAACCCGCCTTACCAATGTACGTGGGTGAGGCGGTTATAGAGACCAAACCAGCATCAAAATACCTGGGAGTGATGATCGACTCTAAACTGAGCTTCTTCGAGGAGATCCGGCAGACGGCCGACAAGGCCGCGCGTGGAGTCACGGCTCTAAGTAGGCTTATGGCTAATACTGGGGGACCAAAGGCCAGTAAACGCCGACTTCTGATGGCAGCGGTTCAGTCCGTCCTCCTGTACGGAGCAGAAATATGGGCTGATTCTCTAGGCAAGGAGATGTACCGGATACGATTGGCACAAGTACAACGGAGAAGTGCCCTACGGGTGGCTTCGTCTTACCGCACGGTGTCAGAATCGGCCATTCTGGTAATAGCTGGTATTATACCAATACATCTGTTGGCGAGAGAGCGGAAGGCTATATACCATAGAAAGTCGGAGGGGGAGAAAAAAAGAATACGAAGAGAAGAAAGAGCGCGCACCATGTTGGCGTGGCAGACGCTATGGGAGCAGGAGACCACAGGCAGGTGGACGGCGAGACTCATTGGCACTCTTAGTCGGTGGGTGGAGCGAGAACATGGAGAGGTGAACTACTACCTGACCCAGCTCCTGAGCGGGCATGGATACTTTTGCTCGTATCTTTATAGAATGGGGAAGATTACGTCACCAAACTGTATGTATTGTCCGGAGGATATCGACGATGCGGAACATACGTTTTTCTCGTGCGGAAGATGGGAGATGGAAAGGAAGGAAATAGATGGCGAATTCGGAACTTGGACACCAGAGACGGCGGTCGAGATAATGTTAAGGAATGAGGAGAGCTGGACGACAATAAAACGATTCGTGGAAGTTATTCTCAAAGAAAAGAAGGGCGACCTGGATGGAAGCTACACGTAAGAAAAAGAAAATCATAGAATGAAATACAGGAGGGTGCGTCGTTAGAGCAAACAATAAAAAACCGATAACCCGAAGCAATGTGTTAAACAGTCCCAGGTTATTCCGGTAGAAGGGGGGAGGTGGTTTTAGCTGGTAGTCCGGTAGCGGGAGCCCAGCACATTGTGCGTAAATGCATTTCCACCTATCCCAATGAAAAAAAAAAAAAAAAAAAAAAAAATTATTATTATTATTATTATTATTATTATTATTATTATTATTATTATTATTATTATTATTATTATTATTATTATTATTATTATTATTATTATTATTATTATTATTATTATTATTATTATTATTATTATTATTATTATTATTATTATTATTATTATTATTATTATTATTATTATTATTATTATTATTATTATTATTATTATTATTATTATTATTATTATTATTATTATTATTATTATTATTATTATTATTATTATTATTATTATTATTATTATTATTATTATTATTATTATTATTATTATTATTATTATTATTATTATTACCCGTGTGGGGTTTGCTAGTTCCCCCATCGGGCGCCTCCCCAGGTGGCGGATAGGGGGCAGCCCGTCAGATATGACAGGTACCGGGGAAATCAAATACTCGGGGCGGACCAAAAACTAGCACACCCAAGCTAAGGTGGTACTACATATGCCGACAGCTGCATGGCTAAGGGGATGCTTAGTCGTTAGTATGTGAACTCCGAATTTGGCGACATTCGGTTTAAACCCATAGCCTTCCTATGATAACGCAGAGCTCTGTCATAGGTGACCGTTTTTTCTCGTGCTACTCGTGGGAACAGAAATGTATCAAAACATATTAACCAATGAAAATGAGAATGATGTTTCTCTAACAGCATCACAACAGTCAGCAGACTCCATCAATACGTATGTTGAAACGGTAGATCTGATCAGGCAGAAGGAGAGCGCTTTCAAAAAGAACGCAAGAATGCAGCGGACCCCTCCACCTACTAAAATGGGAGAATCCTCGGTGGCAAAAATGGTTGGCACTACAGCAGAAAACGACAGGCCAAAAGCACCGGCAAACCATGCGCAAGGGGATACAACCAAAACCATTTCAGGCTCGATCGCATACTCGAGGAAATGTGAGGACGAGGAGTTGCGGAAATGCAAGGAAATAATAAATAAAATGAAGGAAGCAACCAACCGGCAGCGTAACATCTCCAACGATGTAAAGAATGGCTTGGGTGAGCTGGAGGAGGCGATGGATGCCATAGCATTCCACAGGAATAAATGGCTACTGGCAGAACAAAAATCCGCAGGAGTAGAGGGTAGGCAAAAACAAGCGCCACTTACCTCATCAGTAAGGAAACAGGTGATTGAAATCATCGATATTCAGTCTACGACCACACCCAAAGAAACAGGTGGCAAACGAATTGCGTCTAGCCCTGTCCAGCCGGACTCTGTTAAACGCAAAAAAGAAGTAGAAAAAGAGAGCAATACAGAGAGCTGGACAATGGTCCAACATAAAAAAAAACTGCGCAACCGCAACGGTGGAGAGAAGCAAAAGACGCCTAGGAAAAGGAAAACAAGATCAGAGGCGCTTCTGATTAAAACCACACCAGGCATGACGTACGCTCAAGTGCTCGGTGAGATACGGGGAAAAGTTAACCCCGAAACGCTGAACACTGAAATAAAATCAGTGCGCCGAACGAGGATGGGGGATGTCCTGTTAGAGCTTGGTCACGAAGCAGAACACAAGGACGATCTATGCGAGGCGCTTAGAGGTGCCCTTGGAGACCGCACTACGGTAAGGAGTTTGGAGCCGAAAACCACGCTCGAAATCAGAGACCTCGACTGCCTAACTACGGAGGCCGAAGTAAAGGAAGCGATACAAAAGACTATAAATGAAACCAAGCACGACGCCAAAGTCTACCTAACGAAAGCGAACGTAAGGGAGCAGAAAATGGCTTTCGTGGAAATTGGGAACTTAGCGGCCACAGAACTCCTTATGATAGGACGGCTCAAGATAGGATGGGTGTACGCAAGGATAACGAGAAAAACCGTAGTTTCAAGATGCCACGCCTGTTTTGGTTACGGACACCACCAGGACATCTGCAAGGGACCAAACAGGAGGGGGCAGGGCATATGCCTTAATTGTGGTGAAGCTGGCCATTTCAAGAAGGAATGCCAGGCAGAACCCAGGTGTTTCCTCTGCGTTGATAATGGCCTAGCAGACGATCATATTAAACATACACCCGGGTCCGGAGCATGCCGAATGTTTAGGCAGGCCCGTGACAAAGCCAGGGGTAAAAACAGAAGATGAGGATTCTGCAAGGAAACCTTCACCGAAGCAAGACGGCGGACGCACTGCTAGACCAACTCAAGCTAGACACTAGTGCAGACCTCTTAATGATCAGCGAGCAATACCGAAATAGACAGGGAGTGGAATGGTACTCGGACAACCTTGGGACGGCGGCCATCTGGATCACATACCCAAACGTGTCTGAGACACACGGAAGCGAAGATGGCTTTGTATGGGCTAAAATTAAAGGTATTACCTACGTGAGCTGTTATTTAACACCAAACGAACCGATAGATGGCTTTCGAGCAAAAATTGATTGTCTGGAAGATAAGGCTCGAGAAATGGAGGGCCCGCTAATCATTGCCGGAGACCTTAATGCAAAGGCTCTGGAGTGGGGCATGCATGTAACGGACACCAGAGGGCAGTATATCCTAGCCATGTCTGACAGGCTAGGATTAACGGTGATGAATGAGGGGGGAGTTTCAACGTTCAGAAGACCTGGTTATGCCGAAACAATTCCAGACATCACTCTGGCCTCAGATGCACTGGCTCGGTACGTCATAGGGTGGCGAGTAATAGAAGATTATACCGGCAGCGACCACCAGTACTTAACGTATACTGTACAGAGGGGACCACGACGGGCCACTTGCAGTAATCAACGGGCGATAGGATATAATGTTAAGCAGCTGTCTCAACAAAATCTAACAGCAAGCGTCGAAGCTGGAAAAAATGCCGTACTGCAGGAAACTGGATCACCTGAAAAAATGGCGAGGACCACAATGCGGTTAGTGAAACAGGCATGTAACGCAGCAATGCCGAAAAAAAGTAGCTCGAGAGGTGAAAGAACTGCGGTATACTGGTGGACTACTGAAATCGCAACCCTAAGGAGACGCTGCCTGCACTTGAAACGATTAGTCACCAGGGCCAGGAGAAGAGACGGGTATGTAGCAGAACACGAGCGTGAAGATTACCGGACAGCCAGGCGGGCGCTCAAAGCAGAAATTAATAAAAGCAAGCGCCGAAAGTGGGAAGAGCTTAAGCGTGACGTGGACACGGAACCATGGGGCTTAGGGTACAAGATCGTAATGCGAAAGCTCGGTTCACAAGTACCCACCCCTATAATGGAAGCGACACAAATGTGGAACATTGTCAATTCTCTTTTTCCATACCATGAAGTAAACGGCCGGCCACCCTGCCCCGACAAACCGGAAGAAATACCGCTCTTTACCACGGAAGAGCTACGTGAGGCAGCGTATTCGCTACAAAACAGAAAAGCGCCAGGACCAGATATGATTCCAGCAGAAGCCCTAAAAGTGATCGCCAGATATCATCCAGAGGTACTGCTTAAGACATATAATCACTGCCTGAGAGAAGGAGTTTTCCCAAAGGTTTGGAAAACCCAGCGCCTGGTGCTGATAAGCAAAAAGAATGGCAACCCGTCAGCGTACAGACCATTGTGCATGCTGGATACAGCGGGCAAACTGCTTGAGCGCCTTCTGAAACCAAGGCTCGCAGCGGCAATCCAGGAGGCAGGAGATTTATCCCCTAAACAATACGGTTTCCGGAAAGGACGGTCTACGGTTGGAGCTATAGATGAAGTGGTGGAAGCGTTTCATAAGGAGCAACAGGGGAATCACTTCTCAAGGAAGTTTGTGCTACTAGTGACTCTAGATGTGAAGAACGCTTTCAATTCCGCAAGGTGGCCAGATATATTGTCAGCACTAACGCACGTTTTCCGAATACCGGCCTACCTGCTGAGAATGATTCATAGTTATCTCCAAGACAGGACACTTATCTTCGAAACTGAGCAGGGGCAATGCAGAAAGGAAATAAAAGGTGGAGTTGCCCAAGGATCCATCCTTGGTCCTGATCTTTGGAACATAGTGTATGATGGAATCCTACGTATGGAGATGCTGGACGGTGTATTTATGGTGGGCTACGCGGATGACATTGCGGCAATCATAAGCACTCGTAACATGGAAGAAGCGCAACGGAAAATATATCAGGTGATGCGAAGGTGTACGAGTTGGCTACAAGATCATGGCCTCAGCCTAGCTACTGAGAAAACGGAACTAGTACTTCTTACAAGACGCCAAGTAAATACCGAGGTAACGTTCCAAGTCAACAACCAAGAAATTATGACCAAACAAGACGTAAAATACCTCGGAATGCACTTGGACACGAAAATGACATTCTGGGAACACATAAGGCAAACAGCAGAAAAGGCAACAAAAGTCTCATTTGCGTTAAGCAGATTGATGATGAACATAGGCGGTCCTGTTGCAAGCAAGAGGAAGCTATTAATGGCCGTTACAAATTCAATCCTCCTGTATGGATGCGAAGTATGGGCCGATGCACTCAAGATAGGAAAATACAGGAAAAAAATGGCAACCGTTCAACGCCGTGGTGCACTCAGAATATCAAGCGCATACAGGACGGTATCCGAGTCCGCTGCCCTGGTCATCGCCGGTACAATCCCCATCGACCTAATGGCACAAGAGAGGAAGGAGAACTTCGAAAATGAAAATAGCAGTACTGCTGGAAATGCAAGAAGGCGTCAAACCATACAACTATGGCAACAAAGGTGGCAAACAGAATGCCGCGGCAGATGGACGGCAATATTAATTAAAAATTTGTATATATGGATGGATAGGAAACATGGGGAAGTAAACTACTTCCTCACCCAATTCCTGTCGGGTCACGGGTACTTCTGCATGTATCTACACACAATAGAAAAACTCGAAAATTCCTTATGCATGTATGGCGACTCTGATATCGATGATGCGCAGCATACATTCTTCGAATGTACTAAATGGAGGACAGCCAGAGAAAACCTAACCAGATGTATCGGTCACACAACACCGGATACTATAGTGGAACGTATGCTCGTAAATCTCTACAACTGGGAAAAGGTTTCTAAATACGTGGAGGAAATTTTACGGTTAAAGAAACCAGATTTGGATCAGCACGTCACAGCGGGAAACTAAGAACAGTAAATGCAGGATGTCTTAAAAGGTGGAAGTCCAAAGGACGCAAAAGGCACACCGTTTCGACGTAATACGGAAAGTGGTTCCGGAGCGGGTTGTTGTGCAGGAAAATTACATATTATGTACTGTTTCGTAAAATTTTTGCATTGTAAATACAAAAGAAACAGAAATAAATGTATAATTAATAAAAAAAAAAAAAATTATTATTATTATTATTATTATTATTATTATTATTATTATTATTATTATTATTATTATTATTATTATTATTATTATTATTATTATTATTATTATTATTATTATTATTATTATTATTATTATTATTATTATTATTATTATTATTATTATTATTATTATTATTATTATTATTATTATTATTATTATTATTATTATTATTATTATTATTATTATTATTATTATTATTATTATTATTATTATTATTATTATTATTATTATTATTATTATTATTATTATTATTATTATTATTATTATTATTATTATTATTATTATTATTATTATTATTATTATTATTATTATTATTATTATTATTATTATTATTATTATTATTATTATTATTATTATTATTATTATTATTATTATTATTATTATTATTATTATTATTATTATTATTATTATTATTATTATTATTATTATTATTATTATTATTATTATTATTATTATTATTATTATTATTATTATTATTATTATTATTATTATTATTATTATTATTATTATTATTATTATTATTATTATTATTATTATTATTATTATTATTATTATTATTATTATTATTATTATTATTATTATTATTATTATTATTATTATTATTATTATTATTATTATTATTATTATTATTATTATTATTATTATTATTATTATTATTATTATTATTATTATTATTATTATTATTATTATTATTATTATTATTATTATTATTATTATTATTATTATTATTATTATTATTATTATTATTATTATTATTATTATTATTATTATTATTATTATTATTATTATTATTATTATTATTATTATTATTATTATTATTATTATTATTATTATTATTATTATTATTATTATTATTATTATTATTATTATTATTATTATTATTATTATTATTATTATTATTATTATTATTATTATTATTATTATTATTATTATTATTATTATTATTATTATTATTATTATTATTATTATTATTATTATTATTATTATTATTATTATTATTATTATTATTATTATTATTATTCCCGTGTGGGGTTTGCTAGTTCCCCCATCGGGCGCCTCCCCAGGTGGCGGATAGGGGACAGCCCGCCAGATATGGCAGGTACCGGGGAAATCAAATACTCGGGGCGGACCAAAAACTAGCACACCCAAGCTAAGGTGGTACTACATATGCCGATAGCTGCATGGCTAAGGGGATGCTTAGTCGTTAGTATGTGAACTCCGAATTTGGCGACATTCGGTTTAAACCCATAGCCTTCCTATGATAACGCAGAGCTCTGTCATAGGTGACCGTTTTTTCTCGTGCTACTCGTGGGAACAGAAATGAATCAAAATCAACTAATTAACGAAAATGAGAATAGTGCTTCTCCAATTGCACCACATCCGTTTGGGAGGAGTTCCATGGTGCTGAGGTCTCCGCCTCTGATAACGCCCCGACCAAACAGCGCAGCAGCTAGTGAAGGGAAACAACCCGATACCCGTACACATGATGGAACCCCGCGACAGGCCAGCTCAGGCGTCACGATAGGCGAAGAAGACCTACTGGGCAGATGTATGGAAATAATCGCCAAGATGAAGACAGCTACAGGCAGGCAAAAAAATGTCTCCAACGACATTAAAACTGGCTTGGTCGAACTTGAAGAGGCGATCGACGCCATTGCTCATGACCGCGCTAGCCAGAAAAAGCAGCCGGAAAAAACAGCAACAGAGCGATGGGAGCAACCGACCGACACACCGAATACCGCTACCAGCAGCAAGCGGACCGCCTCAAGCCCGGCGGATAATAACGAAGAAAAGAGAGTGAGAGGGGACTCACCTGCGAACGGGTGGCAAACACAGGAGTCAAAGAAAGGGCGAAGGCTGCAAAAAAACATCGCGAAAGCATTCCTGGCAACTGCAACCGCAACTCCAACCGCAGCCCCAATCGCGGAAAGTCAGACCTCGAACCAGAGCCAAAGAATTCCTGCCAAAACTAGGAGACGTCGCAGAATAAGGCCTGAAGCCCTATTAATCCGACCAAAGGAGGGACAAACGTATGCGGAGGTTGTCAAAGAGATAAGGGGAAAGGTCAAGCCGGAAGACACGGAAGCGGAAATAAGAACTATAAGGCAGACCAAGGCAGGCCACGTCCTTCTAGAGCTCGGACCGAATACGAAGAATAAAGAAGGTTTCCGAGAGGCCCTAAGCGGCGTTCTAGGAGAAGGACCAACAGTGAGTAGCTTAGGTGGGGGGGTTACCCTCGAAATTAGAGACCTCGATTGCTACACCGACCAGAACGAGGTGGAAGAAGCACTCCGACGAGACATCCCCGGAATAGAGATCTCGAAAATAAATATTTTCCCGTGCCCAAGGGAACAAAAGATTGCCGTCATAGAGACGCAGGAGAGGTCGGCGGGGAGACTTCTGGACCAGGGTAGGATTAAGGTAGGATGGACGTACTGTAGAGTACGAGAAAGGGCCATCGTCGTACGATGCTACAAATGTCTTGCCTACGGACATGTCGCAAGAAGCTGTGCCGGACCGGATAGGAGCAACCTGTGCTTTAAATGCTTGGAGCCAGGGCACAAAGCGAAGACCTGTCACCGCGAGGAATACTGCGCGATCTGCAGAGATAGAGGAATAGAGGAAGCCGACCTGGCACATTTACCTGGGTCCGGAAAATGTAAAGTATACAGAGAGGCATTACAGGCGGCCAAGACCCGGCTATGTTAAACGTCGTCCAAGGCAATATGAACCGCAGTAAAACTGCTGACTGCCTCTTGCAACAAGTGGCATCTGAAAATCGAGCAGACATAATGCTGATAAGCGAACAATATCGCAACAGGAGCCCTCCGCTATGGTACCCAGACCTCTCGGGCACAGCGGCCATATGGCTTACAAACGGAAAGGTACGAGTACAAAGCCATGGAGCGGGGCGAGGCTTTGTATGGATTCAGTGCAAGGAAGCCATCTTCATCAGTTGCTACTTCACCCCTAACGAAACAATCGCAGAATTTCGGGCCAAGCTCGACGCCCTAGAAGATGTAATACGGCGCATGACGGGACAAATGGTTATCGGAGGGGACTTTAACGCGAGGGCCCTCGAGTGGGGAATGCCGCATCCCGATTCAAGAGGCAGACTAATCCTGGAAATGGCCGCTAGAGCAGACTTGTCTGTTCTAAACGTAGGCAATAGCACGACCTTCCGTCGCCCCGGATACACCGAAACCATTCCGGATGTTACCTTTGCATCGGAGAATATGGTACCCTACATCCACGACTGGGTAGTCATGGAGGACTACTGTGGAAGCGACCACCAATACATTGCCTTCGCGGTAGGGAGAGACAGGCCGCAAGTCGCACCACAAAACAAGCCGAAAAAATGGAACCTAGATAGGTTGGACGTCGATCGCTTCACAACAGAATTATCCAAAGGCATCGAAACGCGAAGGACGGGCGGAAGCATTGAACCCGAGACCCTGGTAGCAGCTACAATGGATCTCATAACAGCTGCGTGCGAAGCCTCCATGCCACACAAAACGCCGCGACACGGCAAGCAGCCCGTGTACTGGTGGAACGCAGAAATCGCAGATCTGCGAAAAAACTGTCTAGTGCTACGCCGCAGGGCTCAGCGCGCGTCAAATAGAGCAGGCACAGGCGAAATCGCGGCAGCACATAAAACCGCCAGGAGGAAGCTAAGAAGTGCCATTAACAGAAGTAAAGCCAAATGCTGGAAAAAGCTAACCGAAGACGTCGACAGAGACCCTTGGGGACTTGGCTACAAGCTAGTCACCAAAAAACTTGGCGCGCAGGCACCTACGAGCCCGATGGCAGCCACCACCATGGACGTAATAGTGCAAGCGCTTTTTCCGAGACACGCGGCGAGAACCGGACAAATCCCGGACCGAGATGCCAATGCCCCGTTGTTCTCGATACAGGAACTCGAACAAGCAGTTGGAACGCTAAAGAACAGAAAGGCCCCAGGACCTGATGGAATACCAGCGGAGGTGCTGAAAATGGTCCTGCGATACGAACCACAGCTGCTGCTAAATATGTACAACTCCTGCTTGGCGGATGGCGTGTTCAGCACAAAATGGAAAATAGCTCGGCTTGTGCTGATAAACAAAGGTAAAGGAGACCCGGAGCTCCCCCAATCATACAGACCGCTATGTATGCTGGACACCGCGGGAAAAGCGATGGAAAAGCTTATCAAGGCGAGGCTCACGAGAGCAATCGAGGACGCCGGTAATTTATCGACAAACCAGTTCGGTTTTAGAAGTGGCTTGTCGACAATCGACGCGGCAAAACAAGTTGTTGAAGCCGTACGCAGAGCAGAAGATCACAACCACTTCTCCAAACGAGTCGTACTTCTCGTTACGCTAGACGTTAGAAACGCGTTTAATTCGGTCAGGTGGGAGGATATCCTCTACGCCCTAGAGTATGAGTTCAGGATACCACAATACCTGCTTCGGATCCTCAATAATTATTTCAACGATCGCACCTTGCGATATGACACGGCAGACGGACCAAGGACCATGGCGATAACTAGCGGAGCAGCCCAGGGATCGATACTGGGACCCGACCTTTGGAACGTGTTCTACGACAGCCTCCTGCGAACACAGATGCCCGATGAGAGCCGGATGGTAGGGTACGCGGATGACGTGGCGGTGCTCATTGCCGCAAGGGACACCAAACTAGCACAGCTGAAGCTTAATATAGTAATGCGCAGGGTCAACGACTGGATGGAAAGTCATGGCCTCTCTCTCGCTTTAAGCAAAACTGAGATTGCGATATTAACAAAAAAAAGGACCCACACAGAAATACCAATGTGGGTTGGGCAGGCGCTGGTCAACACTAGACCATCAGTTAAATACCTCGGCCTAACAATCGACACAAAGCTGAGTTTCGCCGAACAGATCCGGCTGACGGCAGACAAGGCTGCAAAGGGCGTCACGGCCCTGAGCAGATTAATGGCCAACACAACAGGCCCAAGAGCAAGCAAACGACGCTTGCTAATGTCGGCAGTACAGTCGGTCCTCCTATACGGAGCGGAAGTGTGGGCAGATTCGCTCAAGAAAGAAATATACCGAAAGCGACTTGCGCAGGTTCAAAGGCGGGCGGCCATGCGTGTCGCGGCAGCATACCGTACGGTCTCTGAGGCAGCAGTCCTCGTGATAGCCGGCTGCATACCAGTGGAGCTCCTAGCCGCGGAGCGAAAATCCATATACGACAAGAAGGCAGAGAACGGAGGAGCCAGAGCTAGAGCAGATGAGAGAAGCCGCACTATCGAACGCTGGCAGTCATCTTGGCATAATGAGACGAAAGGAAGGTGGACAGCAAGGCTCATCCCAGAAATAAGACCCTGGATGGACAGAGCACACGGCGAAGTGGACTACTACACCACGCAGTTTCTGAGTGGCCACGGCTACTACAGAAAGTACCTACACAAAATAGGTAAAATAGCGAGCGAAGAATGCCTCTATTGCCCGAGCGTCGCAGATGACGCGGAACACACGTTCTTTGTGTGTGAGAACTGGGCGCAACAGAGGAGAGTGCTGGAACGAGAAGTGGGGGGAAGCTGGTCCCCGGAAACCGCTCTGGAGAGGATGATGCACGATGAGGAAGCGTGGAAACAAACTAGGCACTTCATTACGAGTGTCCTAAAACTAAAAAAAGTGGACTTCGAAAGAAGTGACACGTAGTAGCTGCGCTCGAGAGAGAGAAAGTACAAGAAGCTGCTACGAAGTAATGTGACAAACAGTTCCGTAGCAGCTTAGAAGAAGGGGAGGTGTTTTTAGCCGGTAGTTTGCTTGCAAGAGCCCGGCACCTCGTGCGTAAATGCATTTTCACCTACCCCACCCAAAAAAAAAAAAAAAAAAAAAAAAAAAAAAAAATTATTATTATTATTATTATTATTATTATTATTATTATTATTATTATTATTATTATTATTATTATTATTATTATTATTATTATTATTATTATTATTATTATTATTATTATTATTATTATTATTATTATTATTATTATTATTATTATTATTATTATTATTATTATTATTATTATTATTATTATTATTATTATTATTATTATTATTATTATTATTATTATTATTATTATTATTATTATTATTATTATTATTATTATTATTATTATTATTATTATTATTATTATTATTATTATTATTATTATTATTATTATTATTATTATTATTATTATTATTATTATTATTATTATTATTATTATTATTATTATTATTATTATTATTATTATTATTATTATTATTATTATTATTATTATTATTATTATTATTATTATTATTATTATTATTATTATTATTATTATTATTATTATTATTATTATTATTATTATTATTATTATTATTATTATTATTATTATTATTATTATTATTATTATTATTATTATTATTATTATTATTATTATTATTATTATTATTATTATTATTATTATTATTATTATTATTATTATTATTATTATTATTATTATTATTATTATTATTATTATTATTATTATTATTATTATTATTATTATTATTATTATTATTATTATTATTATTATTATTATTATTATTATTATTATTATTATTATTATTATTATTATTATTATTATTCCCGTGTGGGGTTTGCTAGTTCCCCCATCGGGCGCCTCCCCAGGTGGCGGATAGGGGACAGCCCGCCAGATATGGCAGGTACCGGGGAAATCAAATACTCGGGGCGGACCAAAAACTAGCACACCCAAGCTAAGGTGGTACTACATATGCCGATAGCTGCATGGCTAAGGGGATGCTTAGTCGTTAGTATGTGAACTCCGAATTTGGCGACATTCGGTTTAAACCCATAGCCTTCCTATGATAACGCAGAGCTCTGTCATAGGTGACCGTTTTTTTCTCGTGCTACTCGTGGGAACAGAAATGAATCAAACCAACCAATTAACGAAAATGAGAATAGTGCTTCTCTAATTGCACCACATCCGTTTGGGAGGAGTTCCATGGTGCTGAGGTCTCCGCCTCTGATAACGCCCCGACCAAACAGCGCAGCAGCTAGTGAAGGGAAACAACCCGATACCCGTACACATGATGGAACCCCGCGACAGGCCAGCTCAGGCGTCACGATAGGCGAAGAAGACCTACTGGGCAGATGTATGGAAATAATCGCCAAGATGAAGACAGCTACAGGCAGGCAAAAAAATGTCTCCAACGACATTAAAACTGGCTTGGTCGAACTTGAAGAGGCGATCGACGCCATTGCTCATGACCGCGCTAGCCAGAAAAAGCAGCCGGAAAAAACAGCAACAGAGCGATGGGAGCAACCGACTCTAATCGACACACCGAATACCGCTACCAGCAGCAAGCGGACCGCCTCAAGCCCGGCGGATAATAACGAAGAAAAGAGAGTGAGAGGGGACTCACCTGCGAACGGGTGGCAAACACAGGAGTCAAAGAAAGGGCGAAGGCTGCAAAAAAACATCGCGAAAGCATTCCTGGCAACTGCAACCGCAACTCCAACCGCAGCCCCAATCGCGGAAAGTCAGACCTCGAACCAGAGCCAAAGAATCCCTGCCAAAACTAGGAGACGTCGCAGAATAAGGCCTGAAGCCCTATTAATCCGACCAAAGGAGGGACAAACGTATGCGGAGGTTGTCAAAGAGATAAGGGGAAAGGTCAAGCCGGAAGACACGGAAGCGGAAATAAGAACTATAAGGCAGACCAAGGCAGGCCACGTCCTTCTAGAGCTCGGACCGAATACGAAGAATAAAGAAGGTTTCCGAGAGGCCCTAAGCGGCGTTCTAGGAGAAGGACCAACAGTGAGTAGCTTAGGTGGGGGGGTTACCCTCGAAATTAGAGACCTCGATTGCTACACCGACCAGAACGAGGTGGAAGAAGCACTCCGACGAGACATCCCCGGAATAGAGATCTCGAAAATAAATATTTTCCCGTGCCCAAGGGAACAAAAGATTGCCGTCATAGAGACGCAGGAGAGGTCGGCGGGGAGACTTCTGGACCAGGGTAGGATTAAGGTAGGATGGACGTACTGTAGAGTACGAGAAAGGGCCATCGTCGTACGATGCTACAAATGTCTTGCCTACGGACATGTCGCAAGAAGCTGTGCCGGACCGGATAGGAGCAACCTGTGCTTTAAATGCTTGGAGCCAGGGCACAAAGCGAAGACCTGTCACCGCGAGGAATACTGCGCGATCTGCAGAGATAGAGGAATAGAGGAAGCCGACCTGGCACATTTACCTGGGTCCGGAAAATGTAAAGTATACAGAGAGGCATTACAGGCGGCCAAGACCCGGCTATGTTAAACGTCGTCCAAGGCAATATGAACCGCAGTAAAACTGCTGACTGCCTCTTGCAACAAGTGGCATCTGAAAATCGAGCAGACATAATGCTGATAAGCGAACAATATCGCAACAGGAGCCCTCCGCTATGGTACCCAGACCACTCGGGCACAGCGGCCATATGGCTTACAAACGGAAAGGTACGAGTACAAAGCCATGGAGCGGGGCGAGGCTTTGTATGGATTCAGTGCAAGGAAGCCATCTTCATCAGTTGCTACTTCACCCCTAACGAAACAATCGCAGAATTTCGGGCCAAGCTCGACGCCCTAGAAGATGTAATCCGGCGCATGACGGGACAAATGGTTATCGGAGGGGACTTTAACGCGAGGGCCCTCGAGTGGGGAATGCCGCATCCCGATTCAAGAGGCAGACTAATCCTGGAAATGGCCGCTAGAGCAGACTTGTCTGTTCTAAACGTAGGCAATAGCACGACCTTCCGTCGCCCCGGATACACCGAAACCATTCCGGATGTTACCTTTGCATCGGAGAATATGGTACCCTACATCCACGACTGGGTAGTCATGGAGGACTACTGTGGAAGCGACCACCAATACATTGCCTTCGCGGTAGGGAGAGACAGGCCGCAAGTCGCACCACAAAACAAGCCGAAAAAATGGAACCTAGATAGGCTGGACGTCGATCGCTTCACAACAGAATTATCCAAAGGCATCGAAACGCGAAGGACGGGCGGAAGCATTGAACCCGAGACCCTGGTAGCAGCTACAATGGATCTCATAACAGCTGCGTGCGAAGCCTCCATGCCACACAAAACGCCGCGACACGGCAAGCAGCCCGTGTACTGGTGGAACGCAGAAATCGCAGATCTGCGAAAAAACTGTCTAGTGCTACGCCGCAGGGCTCAGCGCGCGTCAAATAGAGCAGGCACAGGCGAAATCGCGGCAGCACATAAAACCGCCAGGAGGAAGCTAAGAAGTGCCATTAACAGAAGCAAAGCCAAATGCTGGAAAAAGCTAACCGAAGACGTCGACAGAGACCCTTGGGGACTTGGCTACAAGCTAGTCACCAAAAAACTTGGCGCGCAGGCACCTACGAGCCCGATGGCAGCCACCACCATGGACGTAATAGTGCAAGCGCTTTTTCCGAGACACGCGGCGAGAGCCGGACAAATCCCGGACCGAGATGCCAATGCCCCGTTGTTCTCGATACAAGAACTCGAACAAGCAGTTGGAACGCTAAAGAACAGAAAGGCACCAGGACCTGATGGAATACCAGCGGAGGTGCTGAAAATGGTCCTGCGATACGAACCACAGCTGCTGCTAAATATGTACAACTCCTGCTTGGCGGATGGCGTGTTCAGCACAAAATGGAAAATAGCTCGGCTTGTGCTGATAAACAAAGGTAAAGGAGACCCGGAGCTCCCCCAATCATACAGACCGCTATGTATGCTGGACACCGCGGGAAAAGCGATGGAAAAGCTTATCAAGGCGAGGCTCACGAGAGCAATCGAGGACGCCGGTAATTTATCGACAAACCAGTTCGGTTTTAGAAGTGGCTTGTCGACAATCGACGCGGCAAAACAAGTTGTTGAAGCCGTACGCAGAGCAGAAGATCACAACCACTTCTCCAAACGAGTCGTACTTCTCGTTACGCTAGACGTTAGAAACGCGTTTAATTCGGTCAGGTGGGAGGATATCCTCTACGCCCTAGAGTATGAGTTCAGGATACCACAATACCTGCTTCGGATCCTCAATAATTATTTCAACGATCGCACCTTGCGATATGACACGGCAGACGGACCAAGGACCATGGCGATAACTAGCGGAGCAGCCCAGGGATCGATACTGGGACCCGACCTTTGGAACGTGTTCTACGACAGCCTCCTGCGAACACAGATGCCCGATGAGAGCCGGATGGTAGGGTACGCGGATGACGTGGCGGTGCTCATTGCCGCAAGGGACACCAAACTAGCACAGCTGAAGCTTAATATAGTAATGCGCAGGGTCAACGACTGGATGGAAAGTCATGGCCTCTCTCTCGCTTTAAGCAAAACTGAGATTGCGATATTAACAAAAAAAAGGACCCACACAGAAATACCAATGTGGGTTGGGCAGGCGCTGGTCAACACTAGACCATCAGTTAAATACCTCGGCCTAACAATCGACACAAAGCTGAGTTTCGCCGAACAGATCCGGCTGACGGCAGACAAGGCTGCAAAGGGCGTCACGGCCCTGAGCAGATTAATGGCCAACACAACAGGCCCAAGAGCAAGCAAACGACGCTTGCTAATGTCGGCAGTACAGTCGGTCCTCCTATACGGAGCGGAAGTGTGGGCAGATTCGCTCAAGAAAGAAATATACCGAAAGCGACTTGCGCAGGTTCAAAGGCGGGCGGCCATGCGTGTCGCGGCAGCATACCGTACGGTCTCTGAGGCAGCAGTCCTCGTGATAGCCGGCTGCATACCAGTGGAGCTCCTAGCCGCGGAGCGAAAATCCATATACGACAAGAAGGCAGAGAACGGAGGAGCCAGAGCTAGAGCAGATGAGAGAAGCCGCACTATCGAACGCTGGCAGTCATCTTGGCATAATGAGACGAAAGGAAGGTGGACAGCAAGGCTCATCCCAGAAATAAGACCCTGGATGGACAGAGCACACGGCGAAGTGGACTACTACACCACGCAGTTTCTGAGTGGCCACGGCTACTACAGAAAGTACCTACACAAAATAGGTAAAATAGCGAGCGAAGAATGCCTCTATTGCCCGAGCGTCGCAGATGACGCGGAACACACGTTCTTTGTGTGTGAGAACTGGGCGCAACAGAGGAGAGTGCTGGAACGAGAAGTGGGGGGAAGCTGGTCCCCGGAAACCGCTCTGGAGAGGATGATGCACGATGAGGAAGCGTGGAAACAAACTAGGCACTTCATTACGAGTGTCCTAAAACTAAAAAAAGTGGACTTCGAAAGAAGTGACACGTAGTAGCTGCGCTCGAGAGAGAGAAAGTACAAGAAGCTGCTACGAAGTAATGTGACAAACAGTTCCGTAGCAGCTTAGAAGAAGGGGAGGTGTTTTTAGCCGGTAGTTTGCTTGCAAGAGCCCGGCACCTCGTGCGTAAATGCATTTTCACCTACCCCACCCAAAAAAAAAAAAAAAAAAAAAAAATTATTATTATTATTATTATTATTATTATTATTATTATTATTATTATTATTATTATTATTATTATTATTATTATTATTATTATTATTATTATTATTATTATTATTATTATTATTATTATTATTATTATTATTATTATTATTATTATTATTATTATTATTATTATTATTATTATTATTATTATTATTATTATTATTATTATTATTATTATTATTATTATTATTATTATTATTATTATTATTATTATTATTATTATTATTATTATTATTATTATTATTATTATTATTATTATTATTATTATTATTATTATTATTATTATTATTATTATTATTATTATTATTATTATTATTATTATTATTATTATTATTATTATTATTATTATTATTATTATTATTATTATTATTATTATTATTATTATTATTATTATTATTATTATTATTATTATTATTATTATTATTATTATTATTATTATTATTATTATTATTATTATTATTATTATTATTATTATTATTATTATTATTATTATTATTATTATTATTATTATTATTATTATTATTATTATTATTATTATTATTATTATTATTATTATTATTATTATTATTATTATTATTATTATTATTATTATTATTATTATTATTATTATTATTATTATTATTATTATTATTATTATTATTATTATTATTATTATTATTATTATTATTATTATTATTATTATTATTATTATTATTATTATTATTATTATTATTATTATTATTATTATTATTATTATTATTATTATTATTATTATTATTATTATTATTATTATTATTATTATTATTATTATTATTATTATTATTATTATTATTATTATTATTATTATTATTATTATTATTATTATTATTATTATTATTATTATTATTATTATTATTATTATTATTATTATTATTATTATTATTATTATTATTATTATTATTATTATTATTATTATTATTATTATTATTATTATTATTATTATTATTATTATTATTATTATTATAAAGCAGTTTATAAAAATTTCTTTTAATAATTAAAAACATTATAGAAAAAACTAAGAAATTAATATATTGTTCAAAAATTTGCACACACAGCTGTGCGCGTAGTTATCCACCAACTTGTCAAATGCAAAACTTATAAAAATAAAACAAAACCGTGAAATAGAAAGAGAAAAATATAATTTCTCTTCAAAACCAATATTTTTCAAAATAATTTCTCTCCGAAATCAAAATTTTTGTGTCTTTGATATTTCGTAGTATGGAATTTGGAACTATTTTTTCCACGCAGTGGAAAAATTACATACTGGGATAAAGAGAATATGGGGTGGGATGTTGTAACATCATTTTTTCGATATTTATTGAATATTATATCTCTTTTTCCTAAAATAAAATCGCTTGTCGTTTCGCTTTTCAATTTTGTTTTATATATTGCGATCGCACACTAATAGAATACATACATAAATAAATTTGTTTATTTTACGTAAATAAATTAAATTAAATTGACTTTAATTAAAATTTATGGATTTAAAGTATTAAAAAATTGTTTATTGCCGAACTCAAACACATGTCAAAATTTCGCGTGAAAATAATTAGGCCGGGACATTATTTTCACATGAAAATAATTTGGAGAGTTTATGCGCACCATGTTTGATGTATTTAACACACTTGGATTTTTCGCTGGTGGACTGAGTACTACAAAATGAAAACAGCAGTGGAGTTTTTCATTTCTAATTTCACTTTGGTAAAATTGTATGGAAATTTCACGTGAAATCGAACTGAGTACTAGGCTAGGAGGAAAGAAACTACAAAGTTACCGGATTCAAGTTACCGTAGTCATATATTTGCCGCGTTCCATTGGCGTTAGCAAAGTAGTAAATACTTGTGAGTAGATCTTCAATGGAACGCAAATTTGTTAGTTAGAAGTAAAACATAAGAAAACAAAAACTTTGATTGAGTAGTTGTGAGTAGCTAGAAGTACTTGTGAGTACTTTGCTAACGCCAATGGAACGCGGCAATTATAAAGTATATATACGCTACTAAGTGGATCAAAAATAAATTTGACTCTACCCTTATTGAATGTATTCTATATTCTGTGCCGTAGTATTGTGGATATGCACGACGGATTATATTCTCAAATATGTTATTTCGAACATAAAATAAACTTATAGATGGCAAAAATGAAAATAGGCCAATACGGAACAACCACAATAACACCATTACAATCGAAAAAAAAACAAAGTAAAACATAAAAAATGTTAAGTTAAACTATAATTATCACTATGTGTTATTAAAAAAAGTCTTTTAAAAAAATTACGCTTATTGCAGATTCATGTATGTAAAACTGTTTTGTTGTCGTCAGAAAAATAATGCGCACAAGACGACGAAAACGAAACATGGGAATATTTTACCTTCTCAAGTTTCAATATCGTGATGTTAACAGAACATATCAGCATAAAATTTGATTTTACAATTATTAAATGAGTCAAAATTAAAAAAATTAAATGAATGAATTTAATTTCAAAAACGATACTGGAATTATTTATAAGAAAAATATGAACTGCGATGAGAACATAAGCAACAGTTTTAGTATTATCGTTGATTGAATACATATAGACACTACTGGGAATTCTGCCGCTACTTTGGTTGTGTTGATGTCTCTACTAGTCACATATAGATAGAGGCATAGTTGTGCGAGAGTGGTTTTTTCTTTCTAGCAACATAAAATCCGAAAAATTTAATTGTTATTGTTTTTCCCCATATAAAAATTGCAATTGTATTGTATATCAACTTTTTATTACATAAAAAAATATTATTTTGAAATGTTATGAATGCTATTTCACTTACTCTTACATACAGTTGTGCCGTCAGTGTTGTGTATAACAAAATAAATATGGTTGAATGGAGTTATCATTGGATGAAATAACCTTAGTTTTAATTTGTTTCGAAAAATATCAACAAAAAAAAAATAACAAAAAAATTGTGTTGCAGTGCAAATGAAAAAATATTCCCATCGCCATATCTGTAAAATCTGTGAAAACGTCATATACAACCTCCACTCACATAGTTGGAATACGATTGAAAAAATGAAAACAGAATGAAGAACATAAAATAATACAATTTCATTATTATTGTCTATTTATTTTTGTCATATACATATATTGAATATATTCAGTCGAGAGAGAGAAAAATATATTTCATGCTATTTTTTTTTGTTAAAATTTCTAGTGGTGTGGGTAAATAATAAACCAAAAATATGTTTTACTCCGTTCTAGCAGCTTTGCATTAATTGGGTCTATCTTTGTTCTTCTTAAACCTGCATGAAGTGAGTTGTGTTCTTCTTAGTAGTTGTTTTGTGAGGCTTCTGGCATAAATCCCATCCCAAAAAATTTTTCCATAGTAATTGAATATTGAATACTGGTTTTTCATTTCATCTTCATATAACATGAGAAATATAGTAATGTCTTGATAACTAAAATCTTCATTTCAACAAATGATCATATGAATTTTATTGAAATTTATTAAGGTTTGTCATTTGCCTGTTCAACTGTAATGAAGAATTTTAAACAAGTTGTTTTGCATTACCTTACCAACATTTCAAGGTAATTTATTTTTCTTGATGTTTTTGTTGTATGTAGGAAATCATTTTGTTTGTATATCTTATTGAAATGGAAAGTGGAATGAGTTAACCATTCGCACATAAGAATAATGTTTTGTCAGTAAAAATGTAATTTAATGGTGATGTCTGGGTTAATCAAGTTATTTTATATTACATTGTATATTGCAATTACACGAATGTCGCGGGGTGCGACGTCCGACGTGGGACGTCCAACGTCCGACGTGCGATTTTAAAGGTAAAGTTTATTTATATGTATTATATTACATAAAAATTTCTATATACGATTAATACTTTGTAGTACATATTCATATTATTAACTTGAACTTACATATTATTTTGTAAAAGTTGTTTTATAAATTTATCATTTTGTCTTATCTAATAGAAGAAAAACAATATTAAACAGTTCTCACCAATGTTACTTGAACAAAAAAAAGATATGGATTATTGTATAAATACCTAAACATATACAACTAAAGTTTAGTCGTATAATCATGTCTGATAACAGCAATAACATTAATTTTATTAAAATTATTTCTACCCATCTAAATTACTCTACATTGATTCATCAATGCAGAGTAAGGAATATTATTCCTGATTGTATAATTGAAGAAATTGATTCTGATTACATTGATGTAGATAATAAAGTACAAGCTTTATTATATAAAAGTATTCAGTTAAGAAAATTAAAAGATATAGCAGACATTGTATTCGATACAATAGAAAACTTATTATATGCTATAAAAATTATACCTTTAAAATAGTTTAAGGAAATATACGTGTCTGGAAAACTATAAATATACGCTTTTTATTTAACAAGAATTATTTATGTGATGACAAAATGTACTAGCTTACAATTTTAAACATTTAGACGAAAACTATAAATAGGTGTTGTGAATGAGAAGAGTGGTTACAGTAATAACGATGTTAAATCTTGAAACACCCTTTACAATGATGATTGCCGGACCATCTGGTTGCGGTAAAACATCATTTGTATTAAAACTTTTACCATTTGTTAAGGGTTTTAATAAGATATTATGGTGTAATGCAGAACGGAATGCAATACCAATAAATTTGAATTATGATTGTGATGTTGAAGTAATGGAAACAGTACCAGGAAATTTCGATAATGTAGATAATTCTTTGATTATACTCGATGATCTGATGACTGACGCTTATAACAAGAATGTATGTGAACTGTTTACGAAAGGTTCGCACCATAGACGAATTTCGGTTATATTAATAACACAAAACATATTTCATCAGGGAAAATTTTGTCGTGATATATCGTTAAATTGTAAATATCTGGTGGCATTTAATAACCCTAGAGATAAATCACAAATTTTTCCGCTTGCAAAACAAATCTTTCCCGATAACGTAAGGGAATTTGCGAAACTATATAAAGATGTGACATCACAACCTTATGGTTATTTGTTTTTGGATTTGACTCAAGCATGTAACGATTTATTTCGTTTTCGATCAAACATATTTAATACGACATATGATACCTGTTATGTACCAGCAAATTTAATAAATAATTTAGAGCGGTATGAAACGATTGAGGGAACACAAACATTTGTTACATGTGTTAAAAAACTGTAAACCTTGTACCCGTAAAAGCATTTTAAAAAACGGTAGTGAAGAATTAATAAAAACTTTGTGTGAAATATGTTTGAATGTGTTAAACGGTAATGCTAGAATTTCCAAACAAGGTCTAATCCGTTTACGAAAATATAAAACAATAATACGTCAATTAGCAAATTCAAAATCTCGCATATCATCAAAACGAAAAATCTTAATTCAAAAAGGTGGATTTCTTCCCGTTCTCCTATCATC
The DNA here is from genome assembly GCA_932526605.1 of Nephrotoma flavescens. Lineage (NCBI taxonomy): Eukaryota > Metazoa > Arthropoda > Insecta > Diptera > Tipulidae > Nephrotoma > Nephrotoma flavescens. The sequence goes on along the minus strand of OW052221.1, from coordinate 178,329,589 downwards.
GCTATTATCCGGGATTGTAGGAAAATTAATTGAGCACGCCGCACAATGAGTTTACAGCGAATGATTGTCATACCACCGGATACGTTTGAGCGTTGGAAGAAAATCGTTATGATAGATAAAAAATTATCGGATCTGGATCGTGAAATGAAAAAAATTTTATTTAACAATAAACTAAATGATGTCAGCAAATGGCATTTTTACCGTCAAAATTTATTAAAATACTTAAATAAGAAGCGACATCACATTACACAAATAAATCAAAAATATATAGATGCGAATATTCAAACGGACCACATAAACCATAAACATAAAAAAATTCAATCATTGAAGCCGAATGTGAGCAGTGTCGAAACTCAGGCTAACATAATGAAAAAGGTTGAAGAACTTCCACCTATAGAAGAATATTTTGCAACTCAAAGTCGGTTTTCTAGCCTCGAAGATGAGAGCAACAATACCTCTGACGAAAATGAATTGGTGGAGATTGATATGGATGATGATGTCAGAAATAAAGCATTAGAGGGTCAACCTTCTTCGGTTAAAATAATTAAAGAAAGACATTCTCTTGATCCGACTGACTATCGAGTATTTGAGTTAGACAATGGCGATACGGTAAATGTACCGGTTGAAAAACAAATGGTAACACGTTCAACACTTAAACGCGGTCTTCACCCCGACACATCTCAGACTACATTGGCTTTTACCCATCAAAAGAAAAAGACAAATCAATCTTCTACGAGTACACCATTAAAATCAAAGGTGAAAGCAGCAGCAGCAAGCGGTATAAAATGGAAGAATCTATAAATATAAGCTCAATTGTGTAAATGTTATTCATTGCAAATAAAACTAATCAACTACGAAAATGTTGACCAATCAAAAATCGTTTTTTATCACCTTAACCAGTAACACATCGCTTGACCTGTATCCTCAAAATACATTATCGAAATTTACAACGAAACTCCCTATATCTTTAGATTTTAAAAGCACCATAGATGATGAATGGTCTGTGGGCATTGTTAAATTTTGTTGTACAAAAATAGATGGTAAAATAGCACCGTCTTCAGTACCAAGAATTGTTTTTATCAATGTGAGGAGAGACACAGAGGCTGAATCAGTTACACCGGTATTAGTCTCTCTAAAAGAAAAAAAGAAAGTTGATGAACTAAATATAATTGCACCTCTAACCGAAAAAGTATTTGAACTAAATATAATTGATATATTGAGACAGCACCAGGAATTATTCAACTTGGTGGAAAAAAAAAATTTCTTTGATCGTTATACATCAAAAGGTGTGAATTTACCTAAACAATCTGTAACAGCTAATATGATTCCGATCTTAGTGGATACATATCGTTGCCACGTATCACTTAATAAGGAGTATTCAATGAGAATTTTGTTCGATACACTTCTTTCTCAAATAAAAGAAGAAGAAAGACGTAAGGTGATTGAAAATTTAAAGAAATCAATTAAAGAACCAGTAAAAGTTTTAGATGCTAAAAAACAAGCTGAAATCCAGAATTTTGTAGAAGTAATTTTACCTGAACCGGTGGATGTAGAATACGGTATTCCTAATTATATGTGTATTTATTGTGATGTGGTGCGACCTCAAATGTTTGGTAATGTAATGGCCCGAGGTCTGGTTATGCATCCCGTTAAACATGATAAACAATATGCAAGCTATCAAAATTGCGATATTGTAAACATTCAATATTTACCACTAGAAAAATCCCGAATTACAGATATAAGTATTTTAATAGCAGACGAAAATGGGGAACAGATTAATTTTAAAAATGATTCTTTCAGTACGATGGTTGTACTACATTTCCGTAAAGGTATATAAAGGGGGAACACACGTAAACATAAACTACTTTTGTTTACAATGCAAGGTGCATACATAAGATATTACGCTCAACAACAGGGCGGTAGAATTTCAATAGGTGATGATGAATTTGGCAATGTACTAAAATTACCTAAGGTTTATCAACGTGGACGAGGGTTAGGAGGAATTTTCTCTAGTTTCTGGAAATATCTACAACCACTTTTAATGAAAGGGGCAAATTTTGTAAAAGATGAGCTGATTGACACGGGTGCGGATGTGCTTCGTAATTTAAATACACAGAAACCAATTAAAGAAATACTTCGAGATAGATCTGTGCAAGTGGTTGATAAATTGAGAAACAATGCTGTTGACAAAATAAATTCAATGGCTGGTGCTGGATGTATACGAAAAAGAAAGAGGAAAATTTCAACGTACACCCTGAAAAAGTCAATAAATAAGAAAGCAAAACGCATCATGTCTCAGATGAAAAGAAGAGTCGGTAGCGTTAATAGATCTGCGTACATTCAATCAAAAAATAATAAAACTAGAATTTTGGATATATTTACATAAACGTATTAAAATTAAAAAATGTCTTTTACGGAGTGTATGAAATCTGAACTGGATCTTTTTAAACCTCGAAATCTGCAAACAAGTATTTTAAAAACGGAAGAAGTTGCCTACAAACCATTAACAAGTTTAGAAAATCAATCAGTTATTGAGTTTGTGTGTCATGGACATGGTGATACATATATAGATTTATCTTCAATTAATATATGCGTGAAAATACAATTGCTTAAAAGTAATGGGACTGCTTACAAGACTGCTGATGCAGGACAACCTAGTGTAATTAATAATATGTTACACTCTTTGTTTCGACAAGTAAATGTATATTTAAATGGGAAAAACATAAATTCTGCTGATGGCAACTACAGTTATCGTGCGTATATAGAAACGTTGCTTAATTTTGGAGAGGATGCTAGTAGAACTCATTTGGAGCTATCAGGATACTATACGGATTCGAAAAACCTTGATAACTTAAAAGATCTCGATGGGTCCAGCAAAAGAGCATCCCTTTTAAAAAATAGTACCATCGTAGAGTTATTTGGAAAAGTTCATGCTGACATGCTAAATCAACCATTATTGTTATTAAATAATGTCGATGTAAGATTAACGTTCACACTCAATAAACCAGAATTTTATCTTTTAACCGACGATGCTAAAGATGAGACTTCTATAAAAATTGTAGAAGCCACACTATACGCAAAACACTGCGCTATAAATCCTAATATTTTGGTGGCACATCACAAAGTACTTGAACGAGCAAATGCAAGATATCACTACAAAAGATGTGAAGTAAAATCATATACAGTTCCCTCAAAAGGCAATTCAATAAATTTAGACAACATTGTATTGGGGCAGCTACCAACAAATCTAATTTTTTGTATGGTTGACAATGATGCTTACACAGGTCTTAAGAAGAAAAACCCTTACAACTTTAAACACAACAAAATCACTTCATCCACCTTATATGTCAATGGGGTACCAACACCAAGCCAATGCCTTCTATACTACTGGCCTTTTACTACTCTCATTTTTCGCACATGACGTCAATTTAAGTCTATACCGAGACTGCGCAATAATAATTTTAGGATATTTACACTAACAAAGCAACTAGAGAAAGCAACAACAACGTCGACTTAGCGTGTCGTCATCATTTGGTGTAAGCGGCCAGTAGTTTAGAAGGCATTGACCAAGCTCATCTATAGTAACTGATTTCACAAATAGTGAAGAGCATTCTAGAGCGTACGCTTCAATATTCTCTGCCACAGGATTACTACATTCATCACATGGAAACTTAATAACTAAAGATATGTATTCTCATGGTTATTTTATGATTGCATACGATCTAACACCCGATTTATCATCAAACGATTCTTGCGCTTCATTACTCGACCGAGGTAATATAAGACTTGATTTAAGATTTGAGGAGGCACTTCCAAACACAACCACATGCTTAATCTACCTAGAGTATGATGCAACATTGGAAATTGATAAAGATCGTAACATTATTTTAGATCATTGAAAACAAAAAGAAAAAGAGAAACATGAATACATTAGAAATAACAAAAATTTTATCAGGCAATCGTTTAACCAAAAAATGTTTCCGTGGTGTATATTCACTCGATATGATACCAAAATATATTCATAAAAAACCTGCCAGCTATATTATAAATACTGATCCATCACATCAACCTGGAACACATTGGATAGCAATTCATTTTCCGGTACGAGGACCTGCCGAGTTTTTTGATTCATTTGGTCGGGCGCCGTTTAATAAAAGATTTATACAATTTATGAAGAATAACTCCTATCGTTTCATATATAATAGGAGGCAGTTGCAAGACCATTCCAGTTTTGTATGCGGGAAATATTGCTGTCTTTACATTTTAGATAGATGTAGTGGCTGGTCTATGAATGCTTTTGTAAACCGTTTCATAAAGAAAACGTTACATCACAATGATCGGATAGCAACAATTTTATTTAAAAACTCATTTAAGAAGAAAATAAAAAAAGCATTAAATATTATAAATCTTGATCAATCGAGTAAATATTAGTTTGAATTTAACCATTGAAAGATGGAGAACAAAATAATAGATTTATTATTATCGTACACGTATTTTTTAGATAATGATTTTAAAAGTTTAATTAGTGTTGGTTACAATATAAATCATTTATTACCGTCTATAGTGCTAAAGAAAGCGGCTAGAATCAAGGAAATAGAATATTCAGTATTTATGAATATATATAAATGTGGAGAAGAAATAAATAAGTACTTTAATGATATTGATGGCTCATCATCATCATCATCATCATCATCATCATCATCATCATCATCAACATATGCAACTACTATAAGTAAAGAGTTTACGTTGTCATCAAAGAAGGAAAAAGAAATAACTATTCGAGATTGTATCAGCAAAATTACCTTAAAACAGAAAGAATGGAATAGATTATATAATTTATTACCTTTTATAGTAGCAGTAATAAACTATCAACGACAAAGTGCATATCTTGTGAAAGATTATTACGATTCCTACTTAAGACAATGTTTGGAACAGCAGGTTTTAAAACTTGATCGACAACCGATTGCACCATATGAAATAAATACGAACACCATTAATTACTCGAGATTATTTCATGAGATTCCTATATTATGTACGAATAAATTATTTGAAGATTATTTTAATAATGTTATTCAGTCATCTATAAATAGCGCCAATAATTAGATTGAAAACTCAGTATTCATTTAAACCTTAACAAACATGTATCCAGATTTCTCCGATATTGAAGGCGAGTTTAATATGATCTCGCCCAAATATATGTTTCATAAACAGCGAATATCATCATATAAGAAAAACTGGCCGCAAACATTAAAATATCTCGTTGAACCGTTGTGTGATGCCGGCTTCTATTACACGCAAAAAGGTGATGAGGTTAAATGTTTTTGCTGTGGAGGAATCTTAAAAAACTGGGAGGATGGTGAACAACCATGGGATCAACATGTCATATGGTTTCCAAAATGTGATTATGTCAATATGGTGAAGGGAGCAGATTTTCGCAATTTTGTTCGCGAAAAAATAGTTGTTAGTGTATAATTTTATAAGTAAAATGTAAAATAAACAATAAAAATTATTAGAAATTACATACATAAAATCATATTTTATTGTGGTCGTTGCCATCGTCGTCGACTTACAGATACAAAAAAAAAGAAAAAAAAAATCTTGTTTTGCCATGTTCATGTTCGTTCACATGAAAATCCCGCATATAAAAATAACATACCAATACAAATATAGAATATAACCAAATTCCGACATCCGAAATGCACCGTCCGAAGTCCGACGTCCGACGTCCGAATTCCGACGTCCGAGCGCAAAATCATGCGTCCGACGTAAGAAATAAGATGTGCGACGTTATCCGAAGTTCAAATTCCGTGTAGTTTGATTTCCTGTGAACTTTTATACATCAAACAAGATTAAGTTGCTGCGGTTTAGACTGGTTATTTGCATATTTTTTTTTTCTTTTACAACAGACAAAGAAATTCATGTTTAATCGTGTTCAATTTTTTTTTTTTTTTATTGTAAAATCGTGGATTAATTATTTGTTATGTACAACACACCCACTTCTAGTTTTGCGATATGTTTTTCCGCGTACACAAGAGTATAAATTGCATCGATTTTCTTGAGTTGAAATCAGTTTCAAACGAATTGTTATAAAACCATGGAGTCTTCATCAATTTTAAATAAATTAAATCAAGTGGAGGCCTTTGAAGAAAAGCCAAGGATAAAATTTATGGATCTTATCGTTGGGGCCAGCTACGAGATAGTGGAGGTGAAAGCTGTCACAACACAATGGGGGAGAAGACTTCTTGTCGAGACGGATGAGAATACAATATTCCTACCCGAGCGGTACAACATTTTAAATGATGAGGAGGTGCAACATTTACACGAGCGCTGCATCACAAAGCCAATTCAATTAATAAAAATTGACAAATATAATTTGAATTTTATTTATTAAATAAAAATAAAAATATATATATTACAAGAAAATACAATTTTTAGTTTATTTTTTCTTTTGCTGAAGCGATCGTTTTTTTTTTTTTTTGCTTTTTTCCACCATTACTCGTCGAAATTCTTTGTAACTACCATAACAATCTGGGAATGATGTTTCTTTCTCATCTATATCTTTGAGTTTTTGTTGAAGCCAAAGACAGGTAGGCGACCATCGAAGATGTTGTATGCAAATATCATCATTCTTTTCCCATTGATGTATTTGCACTTTACAATAATTACACATGACGTAATCTCTTGCTTTTAAATAAAATAGTCCATAATAAGCCATTTTTTTCGTATCTAAAAATTTGTGGGGCCAATCGCGAAACGTAAATAATCTGTTTTCTTCAATATCCATTTTAGAACTGTGAGAGTGAAAAATAAAATATGTATATATAAGGCGTGAAAATCGATTTCCAATTTAATTCCATGCATACATTAAAATACATAATAATGAGTCGCAGAGAAATTATAGACGAATTGCATAAGCCTGCATATAAAAAATTTATCCGCCGTCGTGTTAAAATCATGGGGATTGATGATTTGTGGCAGGCTGATCTCGTAGAAATGATTCGATATGCAAAATATAATACAAATTTCAAATATATTTTAACGGTGATTGATACTTTCTCCAAATTTGCTTGGGGTATAGCTGTAAAGAATAAAACGTCGCAAAGCGTTAAAGAGGCTATGAATACAATTTTTACACAGAGTAAAAGAACACCTAAAAATCTCCAAACTGATATGGGGATGGAATTTCATAATAAGCATTTTAAACAACTAATGAAGCAGCTGAATATTAATCACTATTCTACATTCAGTCATTTGAAAGCAAGTATTGTAGAACGATTCAATCGAACACTTAAAGAGGCGATGTGGAAGATGTTTAGCTTTCAGGGCTCGTATAACTGGATAAATATACTAGAAAAGTTAGTGGAGCAGTATAATGAAACAAAACATCGTACGATACAACTAGCGCCTTCAGAAGTTACTAAACGAAATGAAAAAGATATATTAAAACGTATTTATACACCTCCTAAGCTAATGCAGAAAAACAAATTTCATATCGGTGATTTTGTACGAGTTAGTAAATTTAAAAAAGTTTTCGAGAAAGGTTATACTCCTAATTGGACGACAGAAATATTTAAAATTATTAGCGTAAATAACAAATTTCCAGTCACATACTTACTTGAAGATTACCAGGGGCTACCAATTGCAGGACGGTTTTATGAAAAAGAGTTACAAAAAACGCTTCACTCTAATACTTACCTTGTAGAGAAAATCTTGAGGAAAAATGCAAATAAGGTATACGTAAAATGGCTTGGATTTGATTCATCTCATAACTCATGGATTAATAAAACAGATATAATTTAATTAATTTTTTTTTATTTATATTGGATGTACACAGGGTGTTAAGATACTAAAACTATTGTAAAATGTTATACTAAATATTACATGCATATATTGTTACGTTATAACTTTATACAATTAAAATATAATTTAAAATGTTTAAACAAAATAGTAATTATTTATGAGATTGTGACCCCAGGGTAATGTTTCATGAGATGAATTTGGAATAATGAATCGTTTATCATCAGAATTATCTAAGCAAAGTTTATTTACCAATTGTGTGTATAAATCATGTTTATTACTACGAAATGTTAGCTGATTTCGAATAATAGACTCATTTTGAAAAAGACAATTTTTAAAATCATTTGCACTAATTTCATCTCTTACGACACATTTTTTGATACCTTTTATCTTTCTTATTTCATCATCATATTCAGTTACTATACAATATGATTTAGCCTTAATTCCAATAAACTCCGTGATAAGTACGCCCGACATTTCGTCTTTAAATTTACCCAGTACTTTTTTATTTACCAAAGGTAAATTGAATTTGTTACCTGCGGGATAATCCGAAGTATCATATTTATTCAATTCTGATTTGATATCATCATAAAAATCTTCAGTCCTAATCTCATACACAAATGAGTCAGTATCCGTATAAAGTAGCGATATATTATCACCGTATATAGGTAGCATATGCTTATAATGAAAATCAAACATGAGTGTTTTTGATAATTCTAGTACGCTAAATCCTACATATATAGGCTTGTTATAGTTAACTTTAAGTCTATCCATCTGAATAGCTACCAAATTATCTGAAAATATTATGCACGAATTAAAATTTGGTTTGCTAATTAGATTATTTGCTCCAAATTTTTTCCCAATATTTTCCCAATGTGTAACAAGGCGGATGTCTGTCCTCTTGTCCACATCTTCTATTGTTTTCCCAAAGACGCTGTTGTTCATCAATTTGTAAAAATCTTTTTCAAATGAATTTACTGCTTTTGTTCTTAGGTTAGTGTTTAAATCTATATATGGTTTTAACCATGTCTCTTGACTAAATTCTAACGCTCTATGAATCTTAGTAATTTTTAAACCATCTGATACACATTGCTTTAAGTTTTTCCAATGTATTATATATTTTTGCTTACTCATTAGATTTGCAATAAGCTTCTTATTTTTTGACGATTCATATAAAGGTTTTATATTCTCAAAACAATATGGTAAATCTCTATGTTTTGAATGTAGAGATGTAGGATATTCCAAGTCAACTTCAAGAATTAAACCTTTATTAGTATCTTCGGGTATTTGAGTAATATCAATTAAAGCTATTTCAGCTGAGTTTAGCCATCAAAACTGTGAATGGGGTAAAGATTGGCTCATTGCCCAACCATAAAGATTATTAGCATCGAGATACATTATATAACTAGATTTTTTTGTATGATCAAAATTCTTTAAATGTTTATTATTTGCCTTCGAATAGCGTTTCGAACATTGAACTAAGCCACCTCGAATACCTTTCTTAATAAAATGAATCATATCGATATCCGTTAATAACTCAAGCTCTACTTTTGTAAACTTTAGCATTGCATCCCAGCTTAGCCCCGGTGCAGTATAGTAATGAGCCGGGTCTAAACTATAGGTTTTCATACATGTTATTCTGAAATTTTCGAATATGTCTGCCAGAAGAAGAACGTCTGATTTTAAATATATATCAGAATATTCTCCTAAAGTTTTACATTTAAAGACTTTCCATACATTATCAGCATGTTCATAATCCTTCTTACTAATATGTGATTTTGTTAGTGAATTATAAAATTTGTCAATTGATGGTAAACATGTATCAGCAAACTTTTCAGTGGAATCTAGATAATCGTACGGAAAAATACCTTTCTGTTTTAATAATTTAAGCTCTTCTAGATTTCTAAACATTTTTGATAGTTCTGAAAATTGATTTTCAGAAAGATTCTTCGCTATGAATCTACAAAACGCAATTTAATAAACTCGTTCTCATTGAATTTAAAATGCTTTGTGAGGGAAATGTAGCGCTCCTTATTTTGAGCTATTAAATCTATTTTTTCATTATCAAATCCAAGTTGTTTTACTATAAAATGAGCATCATATCCGCTCAGATTATGAAAAAATATAGGAACATGATCTGTTATTTTATAGTTCAAATTACATTTGGTGTGTGCTGCTCCCCTAAATACACCGGTCAAGTGACAGTGATCTTTTACTTTGTAGTTAGAACTAGTAAAAGATTCTTCACAAATGTGACAAGTTTTAGAGCTAAAGTATTTTGTTTCCTCTTCTTTAGAAAGCAATTTCATCGGAACTATATTTTTAATAATAGTATTTATTTTCTCTAAGTCAGTTTTAATTCTACTAACAAATACACTAGCACAATCTTTTCCACGATATAATTCAAATTTTGACAAACTGTCGTCATAAGAGCATTTAATGAAGTATGAAAAGCTACACGGAATATGTTGCTGTGTATTTGTGGTAAATGATGATTTAGGATTTGGTAAGCATGTTTGTATCGGTTTTAAAATAGATTCGAAATCGCAATAAATAACAAATGGTACTGCAAGTTTATGCTTAAAATTCTTGAATTTTAAAATCATTTTTTCAGGAGTGGGTACAATTGATTTTATATGATTACAATCATTTTGATTATGTACTTTTAATTGATTTGCATCAGGAAAATAAACTAAACATCCATCACATAACCATCTTTTGCGCTTGTGTTTCGACAATTGTCTTCCTACAAGTCTACTTAAATTTTTTATTAAACAGAAATGATTATTATCTCCATTTTCTACATATAATAAATTGATATGAATATTCTTACGGTTATTTGTAAAATGTAAAGGACCAACAATTTGATCACCCTCCAACCCATAAACATTTATACTAATATTATTATTAAATTCAAAATTACTTATTTGTTTAAAATTTATAGGTAAACTTACATTATCTAAATTAAGAACACTTGAATAATGTGGATATGATGATGTTAATTCAGCGTTATTTCTTGCGGGATACAGTGCAGCAACAACAGCCCATGCAAAACAGGCATCGTCCTGATTTTTAATGTTTATCACAGCATGTTTGTTGATTATAGCAGCAGGCAGTTTAAAATAATATGATGCTCTCATTGGGTTGAACTTGCATATATTAACTTCAATGTATTCGATTTCTTTCAAGGCCCAGCCAGAATCTTTCATTTGAAACTCTTCACTTTGGGTTGAAATGTATGCAGCTACGTTTTCATACATTAAACTTAAATCTGTGGCTTCAGAGATTATCATGTTTTTTGTATTAAATGATTTAATATTATTCACTAACTCATTGCTTTCGTTATTTATGAACTTTTTATAACTAGCAAACAATTCAAAATTGACTTTGATAGTGTTGTAGTCGATAACATGTTTTTGAATTAGATTCATGATTTTCTCTTTTAAAACATTCATGAATTGCTTGATATCAATATAATTTTGCGATGTTTCACTAATTCTATATGTAGAAATTCTTGACTTAAAGGCAGAGTCCAACAACATTATATTTATAGTATCAATGTCATCACCACCATCATCGTCACTGTTAACTAAATGTTGTAGTGTTTTGTTCTTATGTTCTGAGCTCCTTAAGTGACCATTGAACATTGATCTCTTGATTTCTAAATCGCAATAATCACAAGAAATGTATTCGTCCATCTTAATTTTCTTGGACGGTTCAATTAAATCCTCCGATTGCCTTTTCTCGCTCAATTTCACTAATTTATATTGATGATGAATTTTTTGGTGATACGTTAAACGTCTTATATTTTCAAATGTTAAGCCACAAAAATCACATAACACAGTTTCTTCACTCTCATGATTCTTCTGATGCCTTTTAAGATTTTGAATGTTTGTAAACACTTTAGAGCAGGTGCACGAAAACATTTTAATTTTTTATACTAATGTATATTTCTTTTATTCTATTTTTATTAATTTATTTATCGTATTTTTATTAACTAACATTAATATTTTAACAGTTATTATTGTAATCAAACAATTTTTAATTTTAATTTAGAAATTAGTATAATTTTTAAAATTCACTTTTTAATTATTTTAACTTGTTATAATTATTATAATTATACTGTTTTGCACTATTTCAAACTATTGTTACTCTATTTCAAACTGTTTTGCACTATTTATATGATTACTATTGTTATTATTACTAATAATAATAATATTTTTGTACTTTTATCACTAAAGAATTTTTTTAAAATAAAAATCTCTTTTATTCGATTCACTAACAATAGAGAACTGCAGAAAAATTAATGCAACACTTCTTTTTATTTTATTTTACTATATAGAAATAAAATTCAAAAAAAAAAAAAAAAAAATATTACATTGGAATGCTGGTTTTTTCTTCTATTAGATAAGACAAAATGATAAATTTATAAAACAACTTTTACAAAATAATATGTAAGTTCAAGTTAATAATATGAATATGTACTACAAAGTATTAATCGTATATAGAAATTTTTATGTAATATAATACATATAAATAAACTTTACCTTTAAAATCGCACGTCGGACGTTGGACGTCCCACGTCGGACGTCGCACCCCGCGACATTCGTGTAATTGCAATATACAATGTAATATAAAATAACTTGATTAACCCAGACATCACCATTAAATTACATTTTTACTGACAAAACATTATTCTTATGTGCGAATGGTTAACTCATTCCACTTTCCATTTCAATAAGATATACAAACAAAATGATTTCCTACATACAACAAAAACATCAAGAAAAATAAATTACCTTGAAATGTTGGTAAGGTTGCAAAACAACTTGTTTAAAATTCTTCATTACAGTTGAACAGGCAAATGACAAACCTTAATAAATTTCAATAAAATTCATATGATCATTTGTTGAAATGAAGATTTTAGTTATCAAGACATTACTATATTTCTCATGTTATATGAAGATGAAATGAAAAACCAGTATTCAATATTCAATTACTATGGAAAAATTTTTTGGGATGGGATTTATGCCAGAAGCCTCACAAAACAACTACTTTTCTTTTATAATGTGTAAGAAGCACGAAAAAACAAAATTTTTGTTTGACCGTATTTTGGCCAAATCACAAATTTGATAGTTGACAATTACTTAATATGTTTTTCGCTTGCTGCTGGTCAGGGCTGGACAGAAACACGTTGACTGTTGTGTAAGAACTAATATTTATTCCATAATTCATTTGATTTATATACAAAAAAGATCATTTATAAAACTATTGAATATGCAAAATAAATGTAAAATTAAATGTAAATGCCCTAGTCAATATGAAAACCGATATACATATTCCGTGTCATCAGTATTTAACGGATGTATATGTATATGGAAAAATTGATATATTCAATGTCATAATTTGATATAAGTGTTGTTGTTATAACATTCTCCCCGGCCAAGATGTGAAGATTATCGTGCTTTATACCAGAGCCTCTAGAGGAGTGACTCTGTCTGGTTTATTTTTGGTTCCATCAATTTTCCTTTTGATTGCCACGAAGACTATGCCTATGAGTACGAGCGCAAGGAGCCCATACGTGAGTGCATAGTGGTGCACGTGGTGATGAGATAAGCTTTGTCCTGTATTCATCGTTACTGCCCTTATTCTTTGCTGTAGTTCTTCGATTCCTTGTACCTTTGACAAGTCTTGAAAGTGATGGGAGTAACCTTGTGGTTGCTTGGTCATTTCTGTTGAGAGATTAAATGTTGGTAATATTGAGGAGTATACTTTGTGATAGTACGATTGTTTCGCTGGTATGCTTATGGTTGTTCCCTTCAGTGTACAACCAGAGGCTAAGCTTAGAATTCCGCTTCTTGATATCTTTGTAGAAAATGGCTCTTGTTGACAAACGATGCTGATCGTACGTTCAGCTGGTACTGAATAAAGCCATTTGTAATCTCTTAGTTGGAAACCATGTATCGGGCATGTTGTTCGTCTTCTTTTCGACCACCTCGCATTTGTTATTCACTTTTTCTTGTCGTAGCAGGAGCAGCTCACATAAAACATCATCTTCTTGATTCTGATGCAAAGCCTGGGTTAGCTGGCATATGCTAAAGTCGTTGGTGCTGATACAGTTTTGCCATTCAGAAGTTGTCATTGAAGAATACGTGTGCCGATGCAAATCTGTCACAAGAAGTTCTATTTGTGGCCGTATAAATATAGATGGACTGTTGGGGGTAGACAGCGGTATGGGCTTATATATTTGGTATATTTCCTTATACACTAATGGCAGCTTCACCTCAAATATCAACTATTTGCCTTGCAGCCTTGTCTTGGCTGCCATTAGCTGGCATAGTGCCAATATGTCATCTGTGTCATCGATATTGGGAAGCATTAGTTCAGGTGGTAGATTTCTCGTCATAAAATCTATTTCTTTTTTCGGTTGTTGGGTCGTTAAAACCCTCGTAGTAATGACTCTATTGTGCGTACCCAATACTGCTTCTATCAGTGTATCTTGAATCTCCTTGAATGCAATCATGCGTAACATTGTATGTATTGATAGAGTTAGAAAGTTGCTTTTTTCATCGTTGCTCTCCAACGCCTCTTCTAACTGATTCTTGAACACAAGCCAATGCTTGTTTACATCTTCTTGTCTATTTTCGACGACGTTTATAGTCGCATCTATGATTGACGTTTGATTCTTTAATAATGCCGTGAAATGGTTGTTGTTCATCTTGAGTTTTTCTATTTCTTCCTCATAACGTACCGCGGCCCTGTCATCTAGCACCCCAAATAACTCATTGGCTATATTTCCTCCTAAGTTAAAAAGTCCACGTTTGCTTCTTCCAAAACTCACCTTATGGTGGTGAAGCAATAAATCCTTGTGCTCCATTTCTTGTAAAGATTGTTCGAACGATGGTTCTATTAGTCCACATGTATTTTCTCTTGATCTTTTAGTGATACTCGAGTTTGTGAAGTTGTCGTCAGGATATGAACAATATTTAGCTAGTCTGTCTATGGAACGCTTATAGGCAGCCAGTTCTGCATAATAGCTGATTAGATTATAATATACTATTATATTCCAATCGTTGTTTGTAAGTTTGAGCTCCCCAATGGATTCAAAATAGATACCTGGTTGATTTTCGAACGTTGTGATATTGTATGGTAGTGCGCTCGAATTGCAAAAACTGAACGTAATTAGTAATATGAGTAGTGGTGCATAGATCTTCTTGGTAACCCTGGCAATTCGAGACCTACCAACCTTGTGTTGTCCTACCTTGTTGTCGTCTACTGTTACATCTTCATCTGATTTGCTTGTTGGATCTTGATTATCCTCAGTTGGAAGGAGACCTATCTTTGTAATCGGTCTCTTGAAGATGGTGTTTTTTGGACCCTTTATTGATACCACTCTGGTTAGACCATCTGACCCTGGGTGAGTATCTGTTATCCTTCCCATTGCCCATTTTGTAGGTGGAAGTTGTTCATCCTTTATTAGAACTAGCTGACCAATCCTGTAGTTTGCTTTTGGTTCTTTCCATTTGTACCTTTGTTGTAGACTGTTCAAGTAACCCTTAGACCATATTTTCCAAAATCCTTGAGTTATCTTTGAAAGTAGAGTCCACCTCTGTTTTGGGCTTATGTTGGTTTTGTCTGACTCAGGGGGTGAAATCAGTGGTCTCTCGATTAAAAAATGTCCAGGTGTCAAAGCATCAAAATCATCTAAATCGCTTGACAGTGAAAGAATCGGTCTGGAATTTAAACATGCTTCAATTTGTGATAATACGGTACTGAACTCCTCGTAGGTCAGTGCTGTTTCACCGATCACTTTCTTTAAGTGGCCTTTCGTTGATTTGACACCAGATTCCCAAATGCCTCCGAAGTGGGGACTACCGGGCGGGATGAAATGCCAGTTTGTTCCATAGTTAGCTGCTTCCTGAGCTGCGTTGTTGTTTGCTTGTTGTATAGAAACCTGTAGCTCCTTACTTAGTGCGTTCCGAGCTCCAACGAAGTTGGTACCGTTGTCACTGTATATGTTTAAAGGCGTTCCCCTTCTTGAAGTAAATCTTCTAAATGCTGCTAGGAATGCTGCTGTTGTTAGCTCACTCACCAGTTCCAAGTGAAATGCTTTCGTAGAGAAACAAATGAACAATGCGACATATCTCTTCCCATCTTCCTTTGGATACACGAATTGCAAATGGACCTGCGTAGCCAATGCCGGTATTAGAAAATGGGGCAGAAGGAGTGACTCTAGCTTCCGGTAACATACCCATTAACTGTTCTGATGCTGCTCTTCTGAATCGAAAGCATTTTACACAATTGTGGATTGTTGTGCGAACTAGACGTTTACCATCCAAAATCCAATATTTTGAACGTATTTATGCTAGAGTTGCTTGTACGCCTCCGTGTAATACAATATGGTGTGCTTCAATTGTGATTAGGTTTGAGTAAATATGATTTTTTGGTAGAATTACCTGATGCTTTTGATCATACTTAAGTTGAGATTTTTGTAATCTACCGCCGACCCTCAGCAAACCATTTTCGTCCATGAATGGATTTAGTGATGATAGTTTGCTGTTTTTTCTGGCTTTACTCGTTGATTTGATGAGTTTAATATCTGCGGCGAATTCCGAATCTTGTATTGTTTTTATGATTACATTGTGTGATCTGGTTAGTTCATCTACTGTTAGAAAACTGGGTATCTCTCCAGGAACTTGACGTATTCGATTTTTAATGATAGTAATAAATCTGTAGCAGTACGCTATAGTTCTTTTGATTTTAAGAGCCGTTGAAAATCGTGAAAAATCTATGAACTCTGGTTGAGGAGGTGCGTTGATAAATAAGCAATTTATTTTTAGTTCCTCATTGATGTAGCGGTTAGAATATTACAAACCAATATTCTAATCGTACATGTTACAAACTTAACATCTCGCAAACTCATCGCTAACTTATCATCACTCTGTACTTCTAAACAGAGTAAATGCATCAACAGATGTACAGACACATGCAAGCCGGAAACAATACGACGAGCATTACAAACGAAAGCAAAAGCAACACGACGAAGACGAAACCAAAACATAACGAACAATATAATTTTCTATACCATTCAGTTCGTCTCCAACCACAGCCGCTCAAGCAACTCGCTGCACAGGCAGCGCACCACCGCCGCACACCATGACGTCCACACCATACCGCCATTGCATATGGTGGTAATTTCATTGCAAATTAAATTAAGAATTTAACTTAATGAATTTAACGAACTAAATTAAAATTAATAATCATAAGTTAATAAATAATAATAAATATATAAAATAATATTTTATGTTAATAATAATTAAATAAATATAAATAAATAATAAAAGTAACAAACTTTTATAGGCTGCTTCTTCAGTTGGTTCAAGCGCTAATGGATAATTTGAGTTTTTTAACCAGCTTGGTCCTTCCCACCAAAGTTTATAGTTGCGCAAGTTTTGTGCGTTCATGCCACGTGAAGCTACATCTGCGGGGTTATAACTGGATTTTACATAATACCACTGACTTGGTTACATAAGTGACTGAATTTCCGCTATTCTGTTACCCACAAAAGTTTTGTATTTACTGGGATCTCCTTTTATCCATCCAAGCGTTATCATCGAATCCGTCCACGCATAGGTAGTAGCGAGTTCCAAATCCATGGCATCTTGAACAATAACTTTGCCAATAGTACGGCACCGCATAATTCCAACCTTGGTAACGATATTCTGTTTTTTATATGAGCGACCTTGGTCTTTGCTGCTATTAGATAAACGACCGGTGTGCCTTGGGTATTTATTGTCTTGTAGTATACCACTGCTGCAAATGCCTTCTCTGATGCATCGCTGAATCCATGTAGCTCACTTTCGCCTTGTCGCCTTTGTTCTATCCATCTGTTTATGGTAATATTTTCAATTGCATTCAAACCTTCTTTGAATTTACTCCATTGTTGTTGTAGTTCAATACTTAGAGTATCATCCCATCCGACACCAGCTATCCATAGTTTCTGCATTAATAATTTTGCTTCTATGATGATGGGTGCAAACCATCCTAATGGATCGAATAGTTTGGCTACTTCTGCCAATATGTTCCTTTTTGTTGGTTCTTTTATATTTTCGGACAATGATATTTTAAACCCAAAGATGTCGAAAACTGGGTTCCAGGTTATTCCGAGCTTCTTAATTGTTTCATCGATGTTTATGGAGCATAGCCCATCTTCGCGAGCGTTTCTAGGTAGATGTGTTGTCAATTCTTTTTTGTTACTTGCCCATTTTCTTAGATTAAAACCTCCAGCCTTCAGCAATTGTATGAGTTGTGATTGGGCTTCTAATGCTTCTTCTAATGTATCAGCTCCTGAAAGCAGAACATCAACATAGAAATCTTTTAACGTTATATTTGACGCGATTGGGTAGTTTTTTATTTCATCATGTGCTAGTTGACATAAGACTTTAGTGGATAAATATGTTGCTGACGTGGTCCCATATGTTACTGTTTTAAGTTTAAACGTTTTGATTTCTTCTTTTGGTGATTCTCTCCACAGGAGTCGTTGATAGTTTTGATCTTCTTCATTGATTATGATCTGGCGGAACATCTTCTCTATGTCGGCTTTGATGACGAATTTATGTTTTCTCCATCGCATTAGAATTGATATTAGATCCTGTTGTAACGTTGGACCGTTTAGCGTTAAGTCATTCAATGATGCACCGGATGTTGTTTTTGTCGAACCATCGAACACGACTCTAAGCTTTGTAGTCGTGCTGTCTGATTTCATCACTGCGTGATGTGGTAGATAATATGCTACAGTTGAGTCTTCCTCATCTTTTAGCATCTCCATTTGACCAAGTTGTTCATATTCACGCATAAAGTCTGTATAGCTTTTTCTGAGATTTGGTTCTCTTGACAACCTTCTTTCGACTTGAAGGAACCTTGCTATTGCCATGCGTTTAGAATCTCCCAAATGTATAGCTGGATCCTTCTGAAATGGGATACGTAATTCGTAGCGCCCATTGTTCAGTCGCCTGTGCGTGCCACGAAAGAATTCTTCACACTCCTTCTCTGGCTTTGTGTGAATGCGTGGGGGATGCATTTCTTCTAACTCCCAAAATTTTTTTAGTTGTTCATCTATCTCAGTCGATGAGACGTGTGAGTTGTATTTTAGCTCTGTTGTCTTGTTGGGTGTAGATATTCTTCCTAAAATTACTCATCCGAATTCCGTGAGCTGTGCTCCTGGTTCGTTTTTATTTCCTTTGATGCACTGTGGCTTCAAGATGTGCGTGTAATAATCTGCACCCAGTAGTATATTAATCGGTGCGGGAATGTTGTAGTTCGGATCGGCCAATAGCAGCTCATTCAAATGTTCCCATTTTTCAGAAATAAACGGTTTTTCTGGCAGATTTTTGCTTATTTTGGTTAGTACTAGAGCTTCAATTTCTATTGAAAATGTTGACGGATATCTTGGTTGTAGGTTGATATTTACAATACTATTGACTCTGCCAGCAACTTGTCCGCCTACACCATGGACCTCTGCACTGATTTTACGACCTAATAGATTTAAACGTTGTCTGGCTTCTGTTGTTATAAATGATGTTTGTGAGCCGGTGTCGATCAGCAATCTTAAAAGCTCTTCCCTTCCATCAAACCTTGTGGTTTTGACAAGGGCGGTTGCTAAAAGTGTTGTCTCATGCGTTTTCATCGCACTGTTGGTTGAAATGCTTCTTGAAGTTGTAGTTGTAGACTGCTTTGTATGAAGTAGACTGTGGTGCTTGCCATTGCATTCTTTACATCTTGATTGAATATGACATTGTTGAAAATTGTGTCCAGTGGCTAGGCACCATCTGCATAGATCATGTAAGTTGACAAGCTGTATTCGTTCTATGTGACTCATTTTGTTAAACTTGTGACAGCATTCTAAATTATGATTTCCTGAACACAAGATGCACGATTGATTTTTTACTATTGTTGCACTGAAAGCTTGTTGTTTATGGCGAATGCTATCGTTTGCCGACGTTAATTTTGGTAGTCGTAAGGTTTCTAGCAGTTGATATCGCTGTTCCAGAAACTTGAGAAGTCCGTTGGTAGATTGAATCTCCTTTGGATTTTCTAATGACATTTCATATGATTTAAGAGTCTCGTTGTCAAGTTTTTTCGTTAGAAATGGAACTAGCCAGGCACCCCAGGTCGCAATGTCGACTCCTAAATTCTTTATTGCATGTAAATTTTCCCTGACGGTGTCATGCAATATTCTAATTGCAGATGCTGCTCTTGTTGAATATTGTGTAGGGCAAAAATAGCGTTAATATGGTTGTTTACTAGCAACCTTTTGTTTTGATATTTGTTGCCTAGTATTTCCATAGCGCTTTTATAATTGTCTCCTATTGGCTGCAAATGTTGGATGATTTTGCTCGCTGCTCCCTCCAAATGTGTTTTAAGATACATGATTTTGTGTGTATCTGTTAGACTAACGTTTTGATCTAAAAATTTTGAGAACAGTTCATGGAACCCAACCCAATCTTGATAGTTCCCATTGAACTTTGGTATCTCAATTTCCTTTAACCTGTAATTTTTTGATTGCTGATTGTTGGTGTGTGTTTCACTTGTTTCAAGCGTCTTATGTACCGCTTGTTGTAGCTTAGCAGTACATTCTTCTGCACGGCTGCTAATCTCGAAGTAAATGTTGTTTTTAAAATATTCTTGATGTTCTAAATCTTCTTCAGTTGTTTCTAGCAGTATTTCTTCGTGCAGCTCATCTATTTTTTCCATCGTCGTATTTAGTTGTTTACTTTTTTGTCTCAGGTATTCAGCTTCTTTTCTTCCATTTATGAGGCCGTATGCTTGAATGATGATGTTCTCCAAGTGATTTGTTTTTATTAACTACTTTCTGAGCAGCCTTTCCTTGGGATCATCGCTGTTACCTTGAATCGTCGGGATTACCAACTTGGATACAACTTTTTGTTGTGCCGTAGTTGTGCTGGCTGTATGAGTGCTTTCGATATCCAACTCATTCAGTTCTGCTAGCTCAGTTGTTGTTGCTATCGGCAGTTTTTCAATTGCGTTGTCATCTGCTGCTTTTGTAGTTGGAGTTGTTGCAGCAGTTTCCAGCTTATAGTTGATCTCAGCTGTTATGGTATCACAAGCACGTTTTATATGTTTGCGTTCTTCTATGTAAGGCAAGTTGTCTATGCCTTCGTAGTTAATTAATAGCTTGTCGTTTTCTTTATATCTTGTGTAGATATCCGCGACTTCTTCTCTTCTTTTTTCCAGGTGGGCCTTTGTTTTCCGGGGAGCTGGATCCTTCCTTATATTTGAGATTAGTCTTTGTATCTGTTCGCCCAGATCACTTTGTTGTTTTAATAATTTCTCCATAATAAATTTTTGTTATTGTTGTTGTTGTTGTGGAGCGTCTCACCTAGCGTGATTCTTTTTCCTCGAAGGACCAATGTTTGACCGTATTTTGGTCAAATCACAAATTTGATAGTTGACAATTACTTAATAAGTTTTTCGCTTGCTGCTGGTCAGGGCTGGACAGAAACACGTTGTGTAAGAACTAATATTTATTCCATAATTCATTTGATTTATATACAAAAAAGATCATTTATAAAACTATTGAATATGCAAAATAAATGTAAAATTAAATGTAAATGCCCTTCCGTGTCATCAGTATTTAACGGATGTATATGTATATGGAAAAATTGATATATTCAATGTCATAGTTTGATATAAGTGTTGTTGTTATAACAATTGTTGTTGTAATATCATATATTAAATAACTTATATATAGGACCTTCGTGTTCTTTTTTTCTCTTAGCTTATCGCATTTACCATAATTAGATTTTTGTCACGGTGTCGCACTTTTTTCGAAAAATTGCCGTTGTTTGTTTACTTTTTTTGTTTAGACAACTAAGCTAAACAGTTGAAACAGTTAAATTTAATTTTACTTTTTCACCAGCTGTGTTGATTTGCAAGTTTTTTTAACTAGTTTACTAAAACAGCTAACTTCACTCTTGTCTTATAGAAAAACAATTTTGAAACACGATTTTACAAGGCAATGTCCTATATTAATACTATCTAATATTTGGTAATACCAAATATTAAATAGTATCAATATAGGACATTGCCTTGTAAAATCGTGTTCCAAAATTTTGTATAAGACTAGCTGTTTTAGTAAACTCCTTAAAAAAACTCGAAAATCAACACATCTGGTGAAAAAGTAAAACTAAATTTAACTGTTTCAACTGTTTAGCTTAGTTGTCTAAACAAAAAAAGTAAACAAACAACGGCAATTTTTCGAAAAAAGTTCGAAAAAATGACAAAAGCGACACCGTGACAAAAAATCTAATTACGGTAAATGCGATAAGCTAAGAGTAAAAAAGAACACGAACGTCCTATATAAGTTATTTAATATATAGTAATACGCAGTGGTATTATCCATATGTATTGAATCAACGGTATTATGCAATAGATGGTGCACATAAATCGTGTTATGTGACGCAAATGTGACCAATAATTTTTGCGATGTAAACGGTTGCTAAGTGGACCAAAATAGGTCACAATTTAGGTCTATTAGGACCCATGCGCAAATTTTAGCGAAAAAATAATTCGAAATAATTTGTTGTAGTTGCTAGAAAAACGCACATGCAATTTTCAATATTTTTTTATTGAAGCAAACGCACGTGTAAGTTTAATCCATTTTCTTATGTTTACAAACAACTTGGCATTTCACAGTGACATTTCAATTCAATATATTTTTGTGGTTTAATTGTTCAACTCTTAAAGAATAAATGTTGACTTCATTTTTTCATTTTAGCTAAACCATTATATTTTGCATTTGGACATCTACCATCATATTATATAAATATTTAGGTATTCTTTTTCGAATTTTTCGATGCGCATTTTGGCAACATTTCACAAGACACTTCATTTCAATGTTCAAAGTTTATTAACAAACGATGCACTAATACACGATCCACTAACATTGTTTTATAATATTTTATTTATTTTAATGAATAATATCACGATTTTTTAAGAACACAAAATTTAGCGCGTCACTTTTTACAAAAAAGTTTGTTGGTTGGCTTTTTCTTTGACATATGAGACCACCATATGCATTTTTTATATAACCATCCTGCTCTGAATTGTGACAGATGAAATAGCAAATTTTATGGGTGGGTAAAATCATATGAAGAATACTACACAAGATTTTTATGGTTAATTTAAACCTTTATTTTATATTAAAACACCAAATTTTTTTATATTGTTTTATTCTGTTTTCTCGAAAATAAAATTTAAACAAAAATCTATATCTCAAAAATGACCTTAAATTTCTTTATTTTCATTTCTATTTTTTCATTTCGGACTCAAGGCGGCCGCACGAAATTTGTCTCGAGCTCGACAAAGTTGAAAATGTGTGATCTCAAAACAGCGATACAACGCATTACAACAACAGTTTGCATTATATATCACAAATTTTCAACTTTGTCGAGCTCGAGACAAATTTCGTGCGGCCGCTTTCAAGGCCAAACAGTTTATGTCGCAGTTGCGAAAAGATCAAAGTGTGGAATAGACCATTTTCCTCAAAAAAATTTGACAGCTGAAGCTGTATGGCAAACCACTTACTTTTTAAAGTTTATGACAAAACTATTAAAGTTTAATGTTTAAAACATAACTACAAACAATTGTACTGTTAAATTTTAATAGCATTGTGAGAATTTATGAATAAAATAAAAAAATAGAATTTTATTTTAATGGTTTACCATACACGTTCAATTGTCATAATGTTATTTTGACGTTTGAGAAAAATGGTCTATAGCGGAATCCGTGGTTCCACACTTTGATTCTTTCATCGTGATTCTTTCCTCGTTCCCTCCTTCACCCATAAACTAATTTTTAGAAATTTTTGATTCTTTTTTGAGCAATTGTTTTTTTGATTCAACCGATTCTCGCACAACAAGAAAAATAATTTTTTCAAGGACACCTTGTTTATTTGTCGTTTTTGGGTTAATTTTAGTTTAATTTGCACTTCGAGTGCAAAAAATATATTTTTTCAACCAAGGAAGCAGTTTTCGCAGCAAATAATAAACATTTTTTACAATAGACCATTTTCCTCAAATGTCAAAATTACATTATGACAGTTGAACGTGTATGGCAAACCATTAAAATAAAATTGTATTTTTTATTTTATTCATAAATTCTCATAATGCTATTAAAATTTAACAGTACAATTGTTTGTAGTTATGTTTTAATAGTTGTGTCATAAAGTTTAAAAATTACAACTAAATTTTAGTTTGTTCTTGTTTGTTATACAGCTTCAGCTGTCAAATTTTTTGGAGGAAAATGGTCTATACGAATAAAGGATGAAACACACCAAGCAGCAGCAGCGAGCAGCCAATTTAAATATTGCCTTATTCGCTTATTTAATGTAACAAGATCATAGCTCGTGTGGAAATATACGTATTTCCAATAAAAGAAATCAAATATTTTGTAATTTTTATAGAAAAATTTTAATTTAAAAAAATTATATTGAATGAAGTTGCATCTGTCGCGGCATCAATAGGTTCCACACTCAGCAGCTTCAATTGACTGCTCTTTGATGTTACTCATAAGCGACCATTAAGGATGAAACACACCAAGAGCAGCGCAACATATTCCAAGCAATCCACACTAACGGCTGCTTATGGGCGTGCACACCAAGCAGCGCAGCAGATTGTTTTGTTTTAGTAGTAAAATTGGATTGTTCAAATTTTATTGAGGTTATGAGTAGCAGCAAAGAGCAGCAAATTGAAGCTGCTGGGTGTGGAACCTATTGATGCCGCGACAGATGCAACTTCATTCAATACAATTTCTTTAAATTTAAATTTTTCAATTATAATTACAAAATACTTAATGTCCTTTAATGGAAATACCTATATTTATAAGCAAACTATGATTTTGTATCATTAAATAAGCGAATAAGCCAAAATTAAAGTTTGCTGCTCGCTGCTGCTGCTTGGTGTGTTTCATCCTTTACACAATCAATACTATTGACAATACTACTTGGTATTGACATTACTATTGATTGTGTAATGGGATAAAATTAGTAATGATGGTCGGTATTGACATAAATCCGGATTTTCTGAATTTTACTGCGAGTTCATACGACGGATAAAAATCTCGGATTTTACTATCCCATCGTTTTAACCAATTACATCACGTAAATTATTCAACGGGCACGCCTCTTTTCATATAAAAAAGTTGAAAATATTGAAAAAAAAAATCTGGGATAGAAAAATCCGAGATTTTTATCCGTCGTATGAACTCGCAGTTATGCTTCAATACTACATATAGGGATGGGAATATGTGTTTATGGGGAACACTGATCATGTGTAGGGTAATAATTACTACTGTTATGTAAAGAATAAATATAAACACAAAAATCACAATATAAAAATTATTTTCGATTATAGGTATATTTGATTATTTGTTACAAAACAAATCATATTTTATAATTTTGAATTATAAAAGTCAAAAAATCTGGAGTATGTTGTTGTAAACATATCGTACCCCGTTGTTTTCGAGAATATGGCTCTTGTAAATTTTCGTGTCCGACGAAAATATATGGCATATTGGCACTAGAGTTTAGTAATGGTTTTGGCTCAGGCAAATTCAAAGATTGTTCAAATATATATGCACGCTTTTTGCTTTCTAATACATATATATTTCTGAATTTAAATATTTAATAGAAACACGTAATATTCGAAATTAAAACACGAAATATTTTTTTTACTACGCCAAATGTCACAAAAATTTTCAATAATATTGATCATGTAATAGTGAAAATTAATGATGAAGTAATGATGCTAGATTTCGGTAGTATTGTCATTACAAGTAATGACAATAGCATTGATTGTGTAATGGTCGCTATAACCTCAATAAAATTGAGACAAGTGCATTTTACTTCAACAAAATAAACTGCTGCGCTGCTTGATGTGCACACCCATTCGTAGTCGCTAGTGTGGATTGTTTGGAATATGTTGCGCTGCTCTTGGTGTGTTTCATCCTTAAATCAAAAAACATAATTTTTTACGTACATACCTAAAAAAGAAACGCGCAAAGAAATCAAATGAGAACTGCGAATGATTTTTTGAAATCATTAAATCACGAGGAAAGAATTAAAGTGTGGCGAGGCTCAATGGAACACGGCAAATTTAGAGTTTACGAACAGCCTCCTGTAGTGTACCAGCACTCTTCCACGTTATCGTAATAATTCACCAAAATTAATAAACAAAAATGATTAATAAATTTTAAATTATTAATTTAATTTAAAGTTTTTAAGCTTTATTCCATTAAAATAAAATAATTTAATAAAGCTCATTAAATTATAAAACAAATTATAGGAATAACGTATATTAAATTTAACTATTTATTTCCAATCATTTATCTATAATGTTTTAATTACAATATTAAAGCAATATCACAACAATCATTAGAATTTGTTTTGTTTTAAAAACATCTCGCTCGTATAAGGGGCCAAGTGAACAAAAATAAGTAAATGCTTTTACTTCAATTTGAGAATATATTATCAATTTAAAAGAATATTTGTAGGAGAACTAGTAGAAAACGGTTTATGAGCCGAGTACTACTTAACTGTTACTCTACCAATTTTAACTATCTGTTTTGTTTAATCTCCACTGATAAAGTTGTTAGACAAAATAAAATTAAAGTAAAAAAGCATTTACTTATTTTTATTCACTTGGCCCAAGGTATAATTTCCTTGTTTACGTGAAACCTATACACAAATTGGGACAATGGAATTTGAAATTTTCTTTTACAGTTCGTTACATCTTAACCACGCCAGTAAAATACTTAGAACTGGCTGAAGAAATGCTAATTTTCATATGTCATTATAAATGTACCGTGACGTCATGTCCAATTTTAATTGGATTTGAAGTTGATGATTTAATTCACCCATTGCTAGAAGAACATCATGGACGAGTGGTTTATTTAACGATACTAATTTTGGCTGATCTTTAACACGTTGAAAATCATGTGCAATCATACGTAATGCATAACTTTTTATATCAGGTACATTCATATTATCTGCTGCCTCAAGAATCTGGAGCACATTTTCATGGCTTATATTATTCTCTAGATTATGTTTGCAAAATGCTTGGAGTCGATTGTTGGTGAAACCATAGAAACAGGATGCTTGGAACAAATAAAGAGAATCTTCTGCTGGCATTTTTGTGTCACCGTAATAGATGTATCGCAGAAGGGAATCAAATGCTTCGCGCGATGGAGAAATATCGCCAATTTGAATCTACAATGAAAAAAAATATTGAAACTACGATGAAGATTTGATTCAATTTTATATTTACATTGACGGTTCTATCAGGTGGCATAAACGACCGAAATAACGCTTGAAAATATGTACATCTTGAAGCCAAAACGGTTTTATGCGCAGGTATAACAATGCCATCGAGGATGAGATTTATATCACAAAAATCCTTTCCAGTGGTTTTCAGAAATACTGCCATATCACTTTCTAGGGTATATCCATTACTATTGCTCAAGGCTTTTTCACATTTTAATTCATTTCCAGCTTTGGCCGGGTTTAAACGTCGTCTAATAACATCGACCATTAACGATTTTTCTAATCCAACAAATTCATTCGACATCACGATATCGGAGAAATTATCATCTTTAATAATATATCCAAGGCAATATTCTTTGATTCTTGCTAATCTGCAAGTACATATATAAAAATTAATAAATTTTATGATTAGATTGCTTAGATTTAAAAAAAAAATTACTGCATTTTATCAGAATTGTATAGTGCATCCAAAACATTTTTCTTTGATATCTTGAACTCCAAATACTGCACGCACAATTGTTCCAATCGTGGCATAAAAAATTCAACCGCCAATTGGTAAACATCCATCATAAACACCACTAGATTGGTGCTAAATGGGTCGCGAACTATAGTCGAAAATACTACATTGAATAGAAATATACAATGCCCAAGGTTTACATAAATTGCTTACATTCTATGCGATCGTTATATATGTAATATAACACCAATTCAAATGCCTCGCTATTCACAGCTGGAAGTTTAACTTCAAGCAGAGGATGTTGATCGAACGGCACTTCAGCTGTTCCAAATAATTTTTCCAGGTGTTTGTTCATAGCTTCTCGTGCAGACCTTCAAAACCAAACAAAATATCATTAAAATGCCTATTTTACTTCAAACTTCGAAAGTATAATTACAATATTTTTGTTCTTAAATATTCTGATCGTGCAGCAATTATAGCAATATGTGCGGGAATTTTAAGTTCTTCTTCACCTACAATGAACTGAACATCACAGAATTGTCGGCTAGTAAATAATTTTCCGAAATCTTCATGAAGCGTGCACCTCGGATAGCTTGAAAATTGGAAACGATACATGTCACCACTACGGACATTGTTGTCGACAGTTCCGCCAAAGATGTACATAGCATCACCGATAACGGCAGATGCGTGATAAACACGTCCGGATGGAATTTGTGAATCCGCTGCTGGTACAATAATCGACCAAATTTGTGAATCAAGATCATAGCAATGTAGGTCATTGGGCAGAGTGGAATCAGCGGATCCTCCAAAAACATACAAAAAACGATCATGATGGACCATTGTGTGGCCATATCGCCTTGCTGGAGGTGGTGGCGCACCACGAAGAATATGTTCATTTGATATTCTGCGCCAGCTACAATGGAAATCATACAATCGGTTACGTATAAAAAAATATCCAACTAAGAACTTACTTTTTCTCTTGGAAGTTAAACTCAAACAATGTATTTGTGATCTGAAGTCCACTCTGTCCAGAAAACACATACATACATCCACGAGCAACAGCTACCGGAAAATTACAGCATGTTGGTGGGCGATCGCCTTTTTGTTCTATTTCCTCCCATTGTTTCATATCACCCGTAAGGGAGATTGTCCACATATCATTCAATCGGACATTTCCATCATAGCCAGCATATATCCAAAGCTTATTATCATACACCGCAGCTCCATGGGCTGATCGGGGAGCTGGCGTGCGCCCCACAAATTTCCATTCAACCCACTGAGCCGTATGAAATTTATACTCAAACAAATCATTTTTATTAGTAAGATTTGAATTCGAATGAATGTCACCAGTATAGCCACCAAAAATAAATATAGAGTTTCCGTGAACAACTGCCGAGTGATGGTATCTTGGAGCTGGAGGTGTCCCTGTTGAAAATGACCGAGCCCATGACTTATCTTTTACATCGAATCGAATCAAATCATTCAACATGCTTTTTCCATTGTCCCCACCAAATACGTAAATTGCATCACGAAAAGCAACCACGGTATGCTTGCTGCGTCTTGCACCGACAAACTCATCGCACTCCAGCATGCGTTTCCATTGATGTACAGTTTCAAATGGCGCAAAATCCAAAGTTAATGCATGATAAGTAGAATCCCGAGTAGAAATAGATGATCCTTTGTAATCTTTATACTTTAGCACACATGAAGACCCACTCTGAGATAACATAGTATAGGTAATGGTATTAGCTAAGCAAGCTGTTCCCAGTGATATTAACTAACTTTAAAAACACTTCGCTACTTAGTTTTTCACAAACTTAACACTTAACATTTTTTCGTTAAAATATAAAGCAAAAAGAAGAGGGATTTTGTCTAAAGCCAAAAATCTATAATTTTTTCTGGTGGGCGTAGACTTAAATACAATACAATGATTAACTCCTCAAATTCTTTACAAAATGTTAAACAAATTTGTTTTGAGTAGTATTTCAAACTTGATTTTATAGTATTAATACTAGAAATATTATGTATATTAATAAGAATATAATTAAATGAACGAAAAAAGAGAATAATGGCTGTTTAATGTTTGTTAATTTTCAGCAGAGCAAAAACATAAAATATTTGTTTTGTTATTGTTCTCTTCTGAAAGAATTTTTAAAGCCGAAACCTTGATTGTTTGATGAAATTGGTCGAAAGTTTATAAAGTCGAATATAGTAATGAAAATGCACTTATCCTGCAAATGAGCCTCGCCACACTTTAATTCTTTCGTCGTGATTCAATGATTTCAAAAAATCAATCGCCGTTCACATTTGATTTCCTTGCGCGTTTCTTTTTTTATGTATGTGCGCAAAATTATGTTTCTTGATTTATTCGTATAGTAAAAAATGTTTATTATTTGCTGCGAAAACTGCTTCCTTGGTTGAAAAAATATATTTTTTGCACTCGAAGTGCAAATTAAACTAAAATAACCCAAAAACGACAAATAAACAAGGTGTCCTTGAAAAATTTATTTTTGTTGTTGTGCGAGAATCATTTGAATCAAAAAAAAATTTTGCTGAGAAAAGAATCAAGAATTTCCCCGCCAAAAAATTAGTTTGTAGGTGAAGGGGAAGGGAACGAGGAAAGAATTAAGACCAAAGAACCAAAGTGTGGAACCACGGAATTGCACACAATGCTTCTTTGAAGCGCCTTCATCTTCGTTCGTTTCTTTCCTCGTTTACCAGTATAGCTTCCCAAGTATAACAAAACGAAAGTAAAAATTGAGCATAGTATTTTCCTTCGTTTTCATCCAAAATTAACGAAAGTTAAACTTCACATTATAATGATAGTGTTTGTAGCGTATATGTATACTGTGTTGTTACTACTGTATACTGTGTTACCGCAATTTTTCTTTCGTAGGAATGTGTATAGCGTGTAATGGTTTGTTTTTATTTTTCATGTTCACGACATGAGTTTGGTAATTTTATAAAATTTTGTTAAAAAAATTTAAAGATGTGCGTTAATTTAAATAAAATTACATCAAAATATATTTTATATCTATTCAAATATTGTTTTCATAAATTAATTAATTTCTAGTTCAGTTTTAAGTTTTTAGGTAGAAAACAAATGCGAAAATAATAAACTTGATGTGCAATAATCATAGTACCTATTTAGAAAATTATTTAAACTTTTAATATTACAATCAAAGAATAATTTCAAATTGTGTAATAATAAAAAATAATTAAAAAATTAACTAAAATATAATTTAGATTCGTATATAATATGTATATATGTATGTATATTTTTATACCGCAAATTTAATAAAATAAAAATATTCATTTTAAACCTAAATTTTTATTTTGCTCTCACATTTGGATGCTGCCATCTTTTTCTTCTAACATTTTCAAATATAGCATTTTACATTCATGCACAACCTCGCTCCCGCCATTTTGTTTTTTGTCTTTTCTGTTCACACATGCATGTATACAATTCTCCTTTATTGAGTTTCGTTCAGTTTCGAATAATCGCGACACGTTTCATACGTTTTATTTTAATAAATTGCAACTCAAACTTAGAAAAATACTAGACTAAGTTTAGTACTTACCCAAGTATAACAAAACGAAAGTAAAAATTGAGCATAGTATTTTCCTTCGTTTTCATCCAAAATTAACGAAAGTTAAACTTCACAGTATACCCAAGTATAACAAAACGAAAGTAAAAATTGAGCATAGTATTTTCCTTCGTTTTCATCCAAAATTAACGAAAGTTAAACTTCACATTATAATGATAGTGTTTGTAGCGTATATGTATACTGTGTTGTTACTACTGTATACTGTGTTACCGCAATTTTTCTTTCGTAGGAATGTGTATAGCGTGTAATGTACATGGTTTGTTTTTATTTTTCATGTTCACGACATGAGTTTGGTAATTTTATAAAATTTTGTTAAAAAAATTTAAAGATGTGCGTTAATTTAAATAAAATTACATCAAAATATATTTTATATCTATTCAAATATTGTTTTCATAAATTAATTAATTTCTAGTTCAGTTTTAAGTTTTTAGGTAGAAAACAAATGCGAAAATAATAAACTTGATGTGCAATAATCATAGTACCTATTTAGAAAATTATTTAAACTTTTAATATTACAATCAAAGAATAATTTCAAATTGTGTAATAATAAAAAATAATTAAAAAATTAACTAAAATATAATTTAGATTCGTATATAATATGTATATATGTATGTATATTTTTATACCGCAAATTTAATAAAATAAAAATATTCATTTTAAACCTAAATTTTTATTTTGCTCTCACATTTGGATGCCGCCATCTTTTTCTTCTAACATTTTCAAATATAGCATTTTACATTCATGCACAACCTCGCTCCCGCCATTTTGTTTTTTGTCTTTTCTGTTCACACATACATGTATACAATTCTCCTTTATTGAGTTTCGTTCAGTTTCGAATAATCGCGACACGTTTCATACGTTTTATTTTAATAAATTGCAACTCAAACTTAGAAAAATACTAGACTAAGTTTAGTACTTAAGTACGAATATCGCCAGGAAAATTGAAAGTAAAAATACTTGGGTACCGCAATTTTTCTTTCGTAGGAATGTGTATAGCGTGTAATGTACATGGTTTGTTTTTATTTTTCATGTTCACGACATGAGTTTGGTAATTTTATAAAATTTTGTTAAAAAAATTTAAAGATGTGCGTTAATTTAAATAAAATTACATCAAAATATATTTTATATCTATTCAAATATTGTTTTCATAAATTAATTAATTTCTAGTTCAGTTTTAAGTTTTTAGGTAGAAAACAAATGCGAAAATAATAAACTTGATGTGCAATAATCATAGTACCTATTTAGAAAATTATTTAAACTTTTAATATTACAATCAAAGAATAATTTCAAATTGTGTAATAATAAAAAATAATTAAAAAATTAACTAAAATATAATTTAAATTCGTATATAATATGTATATATGTATGTATATTTTTATACCGCAAATTTAATAAAATAAAAATATTCATTTTAAACCTAAATTTTTATTTTGCTCTCACATTTTGATGCCGCCATCTTTTTCTTCTAACATTTTCAAATATAGCATTTTACATTCATGCACAACCTCGCTCCCGCCATTTTGTTTTTTGTCTTTTCTATTCACACATCCATGTATACAATTCTCCTTTATTGAGTTTCGTTCAGTTTCGAATAATCGCGACACGTTTCATACGTTTTATTTTAATAAATTGCAACTCAAACTTAGAAAAATACTAGACTTAGTTTAGTACTTAAGTACAAATATCGCCAGGAAAATTGAAAGTAAAAATACTTGGGTATTTTAACTGAAGCTGGATTAAATTGGGCGGGGTTTAGTTGAATATGAAAGATTTGATTGGCTGAAGAGTTGGATTAAAAATAATCCCGTTCCGTGAACCCAACAGTAAGGCAAAAGGAAAAGTTTTTCTATTGTGAGAGCTCTGTAAATAACATCAACTACGTTTTACCGTGTGAACGCAAATGTTGAATTATGATTGTTGAAATACTCATCGTCTAAACAGGCCCATTGTTATATCTTTCTCATTTAAATGAGACATTTTTGGTGTTGGTTGCAAAAAATGTTGGTTGCATGTACATAAATGCCCCATTATTGTGTTATCATAATTATCCATTTCTTCGATTTTGCTGGTATGTTTATTTAGCCACAAACAAAAAGATTTTATATATTATTAGTATTTTAAGTATGTATGTCTACTTTTTGCAAAAAATATTTGAACTTTGAGCGCCGAAGTTCGGCGATGTGCGCCATACTCCTTGCTTATCCAGTTTGCAACCAAAACATGCTAAGATTACGGCTGTCACCTCGAACCAAAATAAAAAACAATAATCAGAAGTTTTCTATTTATTAGTTGTCATAATAAAGTTAAACCATTTTATTATCAAAAAAAAAATTTTATAATTATGATCAAATAATAGTTTTACTAAATTATGATCAAAAAATAGTTTTACTAAATACCACAATAAAATGGTTTAAATTATTGTTAAGTATATAATATACAAATTATACTAAAACGAGCTTATAAAAGTTTGGCAAATAAGATTTAACCATAACCTTTGATTGTGATTGGGGCGATCCAAAAAATTGTTTAAAAAGTGTTAGTTTAACACCCAAATATTTAAGATGCTACATAGGGCAGTTGATGTAGCACGTTTTGTAGTGGTTAGATCAAAGAACCAATTTAAGGGAAACATAGTATTTTGTAGTAATTTAAATCTAAATAGTGGAAGCTTCCAAGTAAGTACACTCCTTGTAAATAATGTGACTAATTAGCTTAAATTAATTTTTAATTCTACAAAACTTTTTTTTATTAGTATGCTTCAGTGTCATCAGCCGTATTATTATTACCTAGAAGAAATTTTTATAGGAATATTCTTTTTAACAATAAAGAAATTGTTGAGGATAAAAGCAAACCAAAAGCCACCACATCGACGCTAGAGATTGGAAAAAGTGGGAAACTAATAGTCAAAAATGTTGAAACGACACAAGACATGATAAATTCTGTGGATTCTTTTGAATTACTGCCAGATGGAGATCAACCGAAAACAGGTAAAAAGTTGGGAAATGAAAAGTTGTTAGTGAAGCAGGTTAAGAAGAAAAGTCGAGTAGATTTTAATAGATCATCTCTCGAACGTAATTTTATCACACCTGCCCGTGCTTTGGCTGAATTTCAACTAAAACTCTCTGACTTAGACAAGCTTCCAAAAACTAAAAGACGTTCGCCTTACGAACAAGAACCACCAATCGATGTATATTGGCGTAAAGATGTTGAAACCAAAGCCATTGAAGTTTGGGGATCGCGTGAACGAATTGTTCAAGAATGTTTAAAACGTGAAATAGAAAGGCGGAAACACCAACAGAATATATTTACGGTTAAAAGGCGATTGCGAGATTATCGGCGTGAAATCGGCAGTCGCACCACTGTGGTTGACAGCGAACCTGGATTAATGGGAAAATCTGGACGTGTAGTTCTGACGGCAATAGTAATTAACACTACCAATCTAGTATTTAAATTTGGTGCTTGGATTTATACTGGATCGCATAGCATGTTTGCCGAATGTATTCACTCACTGGCGGATACAATCAATCAATGTATTTTAGCTTATGGAATTCACAAATCGACACAAACTGCGGATTCCGACCATCCATACGGTTATGCAAATATGAGATACGTTTCATCATTAATTTCCGGGTGTGGCATTTTTTGTA
The DNA here is from genome assembly GCA_932526605.1 of Nephrotoma flavescens. Taxonomy (NCBI): domain Eukaryota; kingdom Metazoa; phylum Arthropoda; class Insecta; order Diptera; family Tipulidae; genus Nephrotoma; species Nephrotoma flavescens. Next base: position 178,294,741 of record OW052221.1, on the reverse strand, counting down.
TAGGAACTGGACTATCTTTTTATCACGGAATTGTGGGATTAATAAATCCAGCACCAATAGAAGATTTCTTTTGGGCTTTTTTTATTTTAGGCGGGTCATTTATTTCCGAAGGCGCTACTTTACTAGTCGCTGTGAACGCGATTAAAAGCGCTGCGGCAAAAAATAATGTTACATTCAGGGAGTATGTATTACGAGGGCAAGATCCTTGCGTAAATGTTGTATTAGCTGAAGATGCAGCGGCTGTTCTTAGCGTTGCGCTAGCCGCCGGGTGTATGGGCCTATCGACATTTACCGGCTCTTCTGTACCAGATGCAGTTGGTTCGCTTCTCGTAGGCGGAATGCTCGGTGTTGTCGCTTCTTTCATTATTTACACCAATGGGACTGCCTTAGTGGGCCGTTCAATACCGCAAGAGAATCTCGATAAAATAAATTCCGAACTCGAAAGTGATATTATGATAAGGGCCATCCATGATGTTAAAGGCATCGATATTGGTAATTCTTTAGTTCGTTATAAAGCTGAAATCGATTTTGATGGCCGCGAATTATCGCGTTTATATCTGGAAAAGCAAGATATTAATAAAATGCTCGAAGAAATCAAACAATTCACTACGGCAGAGGAGCTGGAGGCTTACATGTTAAACCATGGGGAGAATATTGTCGACTTGATGGGAGGTGAAATTGATCGTATTGAAATGAAAATACGAAAGAAATTTCCAGAAATTCGTCATGTTGATTTAGAAATTTTGTAATTTTACTGATATAAACGTAACATAATTAATTAATATAAATATAAACGTAAAATTATGCCTAATGTCTAATTTATACACACCAAAATAATAAAGAATATTTTCTTTCCCATTACGTAGGTATATAATTTATAATTGAAATTAACTTAAGATTTTTTTTTGCGAAAACTGTTTTTTATTTTATTTAAATGTGTATTAATAAAATTGTTTCACAAACGAATTTCGCATTTGAAATAATTTCATAAAATTAACAGTACAGTATGGGAAGACCGTGCAATGTGTTTTCTGTTGTATGCAGTATTCAAATTCTGAAAGATTTTCAGGCGTGGAAGGAAATTAATCGTGGTAAAAGGGGTGTTAAGCTGTAAAATGGTTAAGGATTTTAAGAGGATATGTGAGCCGCATAGTAAATTTGTCTTTGGAATATGCAATAGTTCCCACAAGTTTGAAAATATCATGTGTAGTTCCTGTGCCTAAAGTTATGAATAGTTGTTGGATGTCGGATTATCGTCCTATAAATATTTTGCTAATCTTGGACAAGGTATTGGAGTCAATAATTTTGGATAAATAGCTCGGGTACATCGCTGAGAATAATATGCTATCTGGACACCAATCTGATTTCAGAGAGCGGCAGACTAGCAGTTTTCCTTGATTTTAAAAGGGCATTTGAAACAATTGGCAAGGTTGCTAGGAAAATTAAACAAATATGGTGTGAGGGGCGAATTGTTAAGTTGGTTGGATAGTTATTTAAGTAACAGAAAGCAGTATGTAAAAATAAATGATGTATGCTCTGATCCTGTAGCTGTAAAGTATGGAGTGCCACAAGCAAGTAAGCTGGGACTATTGCTCTTTATAGTATATGTATATAAATGATATGCCACAGATTCTAAATAGATGCAAAATTCACTTGTTTGCTGATGATACGTTGTCGTAAATGTAAACAAAATGTATGTATATAGGGAATAATGTAGTAAATGGAAATATTGTTATAGATAATGCTGTAATAGGATGGGTAGATAGTTTTAAGTACTTAGGCATTCTTCTGGATAACAAGCTAAATTTTAAAGAACATGTTAGTTATGCTACAAAGAAGTAGCAATGAAAGTAGGTGTATTAGCTAGGTATAAAAATTTGTTATCGGTAAAAGAGAAAAAGGTAGTTTATAACACTATTGTAATGCCACATATCAAATATTGCAGTACTATACTGTTCATTGTAAATAAGTCTGATATAGATAAAATGCAAGTTATCGTGAACAGAGCATTGAGGATTATGTTAAATAGAGATAGATATGCAAGAATCTCGGATATGTTGCTGGAGTTAGAGTTGTTAACAGTCGAAAATACGTTGTATATGAACGTAATGACTTATTTTTAGGCTTGAAAAAAATTTGTTACCACAATATTTATGTCAGTTGTTGTGTAGGAGACAGGATGTGCATAGTCACTCATGATACTAGGCATAAGGATAAGTTTGATTTAGAGTTTAAAAGACAATCTAGAAGTAAAAAATCGATATTTGACAAAGGTATATCGATGTATAATGAGTTACCGGAAAATATAAGAAATTGTAGAAGTATAAAGGAGTTTAGGGCAGAAATGTTAAAAGAAATTTCATAATTATTAAGTAGATTATGTATATATATTGTATTGTAAACTGGAAAATTAGCTTAAGAACTATTTGAAAAATAGCAACAGGCGTATGGCCCATTAGCTCAGTTGGTTAGAGCGTCGTGCTAATAACGCGAAGGTCGTGAGTTCGATCCTCCCATGGGCCACAATATTTTTTATGGTTGAAAATAAAATACATAAAAAAGTACTCGCGAGGGGATGTGGTTAATAACATTACAAACAAATAAAATTCTGCTGTTTTGTTTAGATCTCGTTTGAAGTTTCCATACCCAAATTAAATACATACATACATAGTTCAAATGGGACTCCTTGCGTTTTATATACATAATGTTTAGAATGATTTGATATGCTCTCCAGCAGAATCTGCTTACTAGATTCTATCACCAGCATAATTGCCGCTAAAATTATGTTACCTGTTTTAACAATAAATATACAAACCAATTATCCACATAATTATTTCTGGCCGAAATTGAAAAACATTGTTCATTTTAAATAACTTGTATAACAATAAAAAACAAATTTGTTTTAATAAGAAAAATTCAATATTTCTGTTTCTAAAAAAAATGTTCTTCATTTTAAGTTGCTTTTTGCCTTTAAAAAAATTCTATGGAATGAAATTTTCAACATGCTTCAATTAAAAAACAAAATTTTAAATCTGTTTGATATACAAAGTTATTGCAAAATAATAAAACAAGAAAAAACTTAAAATTATAGATGAAAATTAATTGTGTACGTGTATTTTTGCTTGGAATTTCAAATTTAACAAAAATATCTCCTATCTTTTCTTTTCACCCAACATTTCTGCTTAGTTATTTTGATTTAATTTTCTTTTGATTTTGTTGGTCGGCTTCAGGTAAATCACTTTCTTTGAATTTTTCTTTTTTAATTTTATCTGATTTTTGCTTTTGTTTTTTAATTTTACTTTGTTCATCATTTTGCTGTTGTGTCATTTGATTTTCACGTTTTGATCTAAGAAAATCGGTTATAAATGTAAATATTAAATAACCTTGCAGTGAGCATATGGCAATCAGTGCAATAAGGCCACGATTTGATTGTGCACTATTTTCTGTTCCATAGTATAAAGTTAGTACCGATAGTACAACGGTTGCGAAACGTGCCAAAACAAATATTAAGTTTCTTATGTGACGGACTAAAATTGAAAAAAAATAAACATTAAAAAGCAAACTTTGAGATAGGTATAGCGTATAGGTAAAACTTTAACTTACATTGGGCAAATTTTTCTTCGCGGTCAACAATCGCTACGAGTTCAAATGAATGCGTTACAAATTCACTGGCATAGTGAAGTGTAAGTAAAACGAGCGCTAATCTTTGGAAACTGAAATTGAACAACAATTAAAATAATTAACGTTAGGAATTATTTATTTAATTCTGTACGGTTCCGTACTAATAGTCATTATTGGAAAATGGTGAAAATTAATTTTCGCTTACTTGAAAAAATATGCGGCGCCAATTACAAAGTAGCCACTTAATGCATGAACAATCTTCGGTTGCTGCTCTTCCTTCTTGATTTTTTGGAAATACAATTCGGGTAGCATATGAATATAATAGGATAGTTGAATTATGAAAAACAGTTTATGTAAAAATCCCATGGGATGATCTGGGAAATTCTCCCACAGCAAAAATATTTTTCCTAAATAGCCTTCGCGCAATATAACTTCAATTCCCCATAAAAATGACATTGTATAGAACACAATTAATTGGCCAGATTCATTAAAACGTGATAGTTTATATTTTGATAAATGAAGTTTTTTTGATATTTTCTGCAATCGAAACATGTCTAAGCTCAATACGTTAATACTACTTATACAATTTTACTTACATCTAGCACATATTCTTGTAAGATTGCATGCATTATAATGCAAATTAGTGTATAAAAGAAAATTGCACAAATATCTTTCCAGCCTGATTCGTACGTGTAGGGAATCCCTCTTGGATTTTCAGCCGATGGATCAGCACCAGTAACATTGTGATGTAACGCTATAAATATTGTAGCTATGGAACTTGTTGCCTGAAAATGAGAACATAAGATTTGCGAATAAGATGAATTGTTGTCACGTCATCTAATGCGATTGACCTAGAAAACTTGATCTCAACAAATTAACTTAAACTGCATTCTAATTTACAAAAACAAAATTGTTGATTTATTCCGAAATAAATTAGTTCGCTCATTAGTAAATCGCTGGACATATATCCAACACTGTGGGCAAAGCCCCAAAATTGAGGTTAAGTTATCCGACGTGGCAATATTTTCTTTCCCACAAAAAATTTCGAAGGTACTAACACATTTTCGTAAAGAAACTCCAAATATTTTTATGCACAAAATATCATTACTCTAAAATGTTTGAGCAGAACGACATAATTTTACCTAATTAAATAAAGTTCCTTCTAATAAGAAATATTTTGACATTTGCTCATTGTTAACCTTCTGAGCGTGGAACTCTTATTTTACTTTTACATTCCTTAAAATAAGTAACAGCACCTAATTCCAAACTTACCTGGACCATTAATCCAACTACAAAAATCATAGCTACACAGGATACAATATCGGCATGGTTTTGTATAACAAATTCATGACTTAAAAAGGGTGGATTCTTATTTGAAGTTTTTCTACCTATACCCGGTTTTATTGCCATATTTTCACTTTTTTATTTTAATTTGTTCCTCTACTTTTAGAATTAAAATGTTTTTATTATTTTCGTTTATGTAGTACACAGAAAATAAAAAATTTTTGTATAGTAAACTGTTTTGATTATTCTTTCAGTCAATTCATTTCTTAAAATATTTTTTGATTAACAATATGTACTAGGTATGGTAAATTTTGTTTAATTTACCATTAATAATAAGAAAAAGAATTTAAATTAAAAAAACTGTATTCGTCGGTGGAATTTAATTTATAATTTGTCTTTTTTGTATAAGAAAAAGGTACTTTCTTTTTTGTTTTTGTCGAATGAAATGACATTAGACGGCTTTTCATCTCTTTCGTTTGGTTATTTCCCCTTATGAAATGTATAAGGGAGAGTAGGTCAACCATCCAAAAATGTTTTTTATTTTTATAGAAGATAAGTGAAACGATTATACGATAATAACAATTGTTCACAGCAAACGTGGCGTCTTGTTGGCTCATAAAAGGCCGTTTTTACAATACACTGTAATTTTTGTATTTTGATATGTTAAAATATTTGATTTTCAATTTTGATTTGTTGTTGTTTTCGAACAACGTACGACACGATCGAACACTCGATCGATTCGTAGCGTAGGGTCAAATAACACTGTGTGCATATGTACACGGCCAAGTTAAAGGCAAATAAAAAAATACTGTTTTTATGTATGTAGTGTAGGCCTAAAAACGTAAACACGAAAAAACTTTCATATAAATGCTATGAAAATTGTTTTCTGTTGTTTTTTGAATTTATTTATTTATATCTTGTAAATCAAACAATTTATTTTATTCTCCTGAGTAGGTATAAACTTTATTTATTTACTTTAATTTTAATAAATTGTTTTTCATTTTTAAGTGTTTTCATTCGGAATTTTACCATTTCCCGCTATAAAGTCTGTTGCATGAAAATTGTCTATCGAGCTAGGTGCAACATAACAGATAAAAATGTGTGATATATAATACAATTGTTGTTGTAATGCAATTGTGTTGTACTGCCGTTTTGAGATCAAACATTTTTAACTTTGTTATTTTGCACCTAGCTCGTAGACAATTTTCATGCGACAGCCTTGATGTTTTTAATTTGACGATCGTCGTAGACACAGAATATAAACAGAAGGGATATTACTAGATTTTTATGTATGCAAAACTTTCGACCGTTTTTTATTCTTGGTTTGTAAAAAGGTAGATCGTGGTGGAAAAATTGTGTACTGAAATTTTACATTCAAAATAATAGGCCATTTACATGCGCGGCTAACATTTTTCTTCTGCAAAATGAAAGAGATATAACATTTAAATTTTGCACACGAGAGACAAGAAAAGAAATATATCCATGCAAAATTTTGCAGAATACTTTTTGAGCCACTAAAGTGTTTTTATGGCAACAATTATAAAATTAACAAAAAAAAATATTTTAAATTTAAAACTGTTAAGGAATCATAATAAAAACAGACGCTTTAGATAAAAATGTAAATTTCGCATTTAAATTAATTAAAAATAAATTAATAATATTCATTTAAAAAAAATTATGGCATTATTGGAGCATTCACATCGAAAATTGTTTTCTTTTGAAAATTTTTGCAAGAAGCATCAGCTATATAAAAATATTCAATATGAAACGAGAAAGAAATAAACATATGAATCCTTAACAATTATTATAAATATAAAATATTTTTATTTGTTAATTTTAAAATTTTTAAAATTGTTGCCATAAAAATACTCGGATCGAATATATTTTATCGTAACATTATCATTTTTATAGTGGTTCTGGCGATGAAGTGGCTCAAAGTCTTCTACCAAATTTTGCGTGGATACATTTCTTTTCTTGTCTCTTATGTGCAAGTTATATCTCTTTAATTTTTCAGGAGAAAAATGTTGGTCGCATGTAGATGGGCTATATGTTTATTTCTTTCTCGCATATTGAATATTTTTTTATAGCGGGCGCTTCTTATTTATCTGCAAAAATCTACAGAAGGAACTATTAAATTTTTTAGTTTATTTGGTTCATTATTTCTTTTTGCGGTGCACTGTAATCGCAGTACTGTGATCACAGGCTTATGCAGGCCTTATTTATAAGCAATCTGTCCAAGGTAGGGAGATTACCATCAGAGATGTTTACACATTCGTTTACGTACCTGTGCCTTAGAATTTCCCCAATTATAAATTATTGGGATTTTTTTTATAAATCAGTGCAGGGAACGTTGTCTATAAACGCAACACTACAAACGTGGGGACGACCCACACCCGAGAGGAATCTCATAACGCTAGGAAAATAATACGATTACTTACGGGTAGGTTGATATTTCCATGGTATTATCTGCGGATACCTTTTACATGATAAGTACCTAATTTTCTATCCTCTAAAATCCTCAGGACATAATAGGTCCATCATAATCGATTGCATATTATGCAACATTTCCCAGCTTGGACTCGATCACAGCTTTGAAAATCTTTTCAATGCAATTAAGAAGACTGTTGGATTGATAATATTGTATGCAGCTAGCTCCTTCAGTAGGCTTATATTATTTTATGGCGCTGACGGGGTCTTCACTAGGCAAAATCGCTGAGACTTTCTCATGATATTTTATGAATGTATATGTTTTTTTCAATGTATTGATAAATAATTATCAAACCAATATCATAACTGGCCATTTTAGTCTCATAATAATTTCTTCAAATGTCAAAAAATCCGTAAATATTGTCAACCAATTTATAGATTTTTATGTTAAAACAGTATAGCATTGACAATTTCACTGACATTTCTTAAAAAATTCATGATAATTTTTTTGTGAAATAGCCTCCTGATAATTTGCTGAGTGTTTCAAAATTTGTATAACATACTTACACATACATTCATAAATTTAGTCTCATGATAGAAAATCTCAGCGATTTTACATAGTGAAGACCCCGGGTGAAGTTGGGTTCAATAATGTAACTTTTTTGACAAATAAATCACAAAGTAAAGATGTTGAAGTCACGCAGTGCTTTGGATTCAGATACTGAAAAAATGAAAATTAAATTAATTCAGTAAATGAAACAATAATTTTAAAATAACTTACGATTGAGTTTAAACTGGTTTTGAATCAAGTACATATATTTTTATGCTATAAATAATTTTTGACATCCATCGCGCTCTACTGATCTCACCTATTTCGTTGTTGCTCGAGAAATCACAACTTTGACGGATCTGCTGTCTTTTCAATATTAGGGCCATGAGCAATGTCAAGGAGTTTCCATCCATCTTGTTAAAAAACCTCTCCATTACTTGTTTTAGTTTCACTTTTCCTTGATTGATTGATTGGATTGTAAGACCAAGTACTTGACAAGTGTCCCGGATAACGCTGGGCCTATTCCTACAGCCTGTTTACACATAATAATAGGAAGGATAGGAAAGGTTTTTTTTTTTTGAGGGAACGACCCGGTTTCAGACACCTAGCGATCGTACGGCACAACAAAATTCTAATCTACTACTAATCTACTAGAGGAAGGATAAAGGCTTAATATAGGTTTAATAAATAACCATGGTATTGGTCTTCAACAATTGCTTCTCTAAATCAGCAACCTGAGGAAAAAAAATGTACGGAACAATCACAACAAAACCATTACAATAAAACAACAACAACGTAAAAAGAAAAAAAAATATTATTTCACGTACATCTGGAAAATTCATGAAATTAATTCTAAATTAATGCTTTCCGGCTTTCTAAACAAAATTGATTGATTGAATCAGCCCCGTAGCAGACACCAAGATTAAGTCGATAGTTAATAATACAATAACAACACAAATCTAATCTACACAATCAACAATTAGATGTTTCATTTGCCAAAACGATTAATTCCATAAAATAAGAAGTTGAGAAAAATAAGAAAATACAAACATGATTTTTTAAATTTCTTGTAAATTGCAACTTTAGTTACTTTTAACTTTGTCATTTAGTGATGTTAACACTTAATACTACAGAAATTTGTTTTGATACAGTTAGAAGCCAATCAAGTGCTATGATTTTAAAATAAAAAAAAAATTAAAAAAATGGAGCTAATCGGTTTGGCTTGTGAACCATCCAATTAATATTTCAAAGAAATATTATTTCACGTACGTCTGTAAATTTCCTGAAATTTAATTCTAAATCAACATTTTTCGGCTGCCTAAATAATAAAAACATTTATTAATTTAATCCTCCTGCAATTCCACACATTACAATATAATTTCCCGAAACCATAACTATTTAAATTATATTACAAATTACTCCAAAATTTGTGGCGTTTTCACACCTTGTATATCGAAATTCATTATAAAAAATTATTTAAATTTTCTAGCACCCGAATGGTTAGTTGGGTATAAACCAACTTTTTGTAAAATTATTCTATTCTCAGAAGCCTAGAAAAAAATAACAAAAAAAGGTTTTTTGAGTTCAAGTTTTTTCATTAAAATAAAAACAATAAAAAATAGAAATTATAAAATACATAATTTGTCTATCTAATATAAATACATATAAAATATGTAAATGTAATAAAGTGTTACATCGTAAAATTTAATTACAATAAATATAATTATTGAAAAATATTAGTGGTTTATGTTTAATAAAAAGCTTGGTGGAGCTATAAACTACCATAATTGGTGAACCCGACGTGATCGTGGAGCAGTCAGCAAATTTGTCAACGTTCACAAATTTTAAATTACGGCTGCTTACATTTATTATCAAACTTATCAACGGCCACTAATTGTTTGAATGGAAATTACGGCCGCTTACAATTATTCTACAACGGCCACTAATAGCAATATTTTAATGCTGCTTTTAATGAAATAATCATCAGTTAGAATTCATCAATACTTGGTCAATTTGGAGCGCTGACAGCTATATCATAATATTTATCAGCGAATGGTCATTATCAACTTAACTTCAAGCACGGACAGCTGTATATACCTGGACCTGGTTGTATTAAGGGTCAATTGTTCATCATTAAGAATAAAAAAAAAACAAACTGTAAGTACCCAACTAACTATTTTTGGTGCTAAAATTAATAAATTATTTCTTTTCGAAAATAAATTCATATTTGTTTCTTTTTCAATTATTTTCGTTTATTAAAATGTGTTTCACTTTTGCTTTTTCGTTGTTTGTTTTCGCGTTTTCGGTATTTTTTCTGATTTTTTCTTTTTTGTTTCGGCGTATTGTTCAAGACCTTATTCCCTACCAGTGACGATTGAGTCAGACTCGGCAGCGGCATCAAGCAGTGGTTCAACAAGGGAGTCTAGCATCACGTTGACTCCTATTGAGCTGGCTGGACTTATTAATGATGCCTGTTTAATTCAGCCTCAGCTTGAACTAATTTAACACTTTTAATACACTTTTAATTCCGAGCTTTCCACGGGTGAGGGCTAATACCGGAATATTGTAATAAAAGCGTGTAGTAGAGTTTGATTAGAACTGAGTAGTTCATTTATTTTTTGGCGTTTATATACAATTTTGATAGTTTCTTGTTGTTGTTTTTTACATTACATATGATCATATATCAATTACAATATTTTAATATTTTATAAACTCCAAAAGTGCAGAATTGCATGTAAAAAATTAATTATTTTATTTATAGCTAAATTAAAATTAACATTCTGTAAAACTGCATATTGTTGCAGTTAAATGACCCTGTTCATATTGAACATCTTGCGGCGCGGGTTTGGACGGGACTTGGAAGAACGGATGATTGGTTACGGCGGTTTCTTCGTATGTGGCGAATTATGACAGTTATCCCAACCGCAAGTGCTATCCATAGGATAAGATGTATTGCTGTATAATGATGAATATGATGAAAGTGCTCGTTGGTTGTATTCTCTTCTACCTCTTTCATAAGGGAGATTTGTTCTTCTAAACCCCTTGTATCTGGAGTGGTTAATAGCTCATTTTCCTCATAGTTTTGTTTAGATATCTCTATTGTTAAATCTTTTAAGTGCATCCCCTTTAAGTATGGTGCAATTCCGAAATTCTCGATGGTAGTTTCAAATCTATCAGAGGCCAGTATGCTTAAGTGATTGTCTCTAAGGGCGCATCCCGATTCTAGCTTTATTATTCCCGACCCTGATAATTGCTTTTGGTTTGTAACTGATCCACATACAACCGTCACAGTTGTTTCCTTTGTCATTACGAATACCCATTGATTTGGTGCGTATAGTTTTATCCAAAGGTTTGAAGTAACATTTTGGTATTTTATCTCACATATGTCTTGTAAATTGGACCTGTGTTGCAATATTGCGATTTCACAGTTGGTTCCTTCCCAGACACCTGACAGTATTGTTGGTATCTCGCATAATAGATGATCATCATTGATAATGTTGCATTTAGATATATCTCTGGCTGATAGTTGCGTAAAATGTTCATTTTGAATATCAACGGCGATAAATTCAGTTGTTGGCACTATATGTGCACGCCTTTCAGTTACTAATATATTAGGTACAGCTACTACTGAATAAATGTTATAGGACCAAACATATGATAAGGGAATTGAAATTTCGATTATCACATATGCTTTTGTCACTCTAGTCCTGGTTGTCATACTTTTAAATAAGTGGTCTAACTTGCGCAATCCGTGACCCGGAATTGTAATGGAGACTGGTATTTGTTTTCTTATAGATGCTATTTGTTCTTCAAGTTGTGATGGGCTCAATAAAAGTGGGTGTAAAATGTTTAGATGTGCATTGTGAATAACCTCTAGTATCGCCTCCTGCACATCCCGTAAACTTCCCGTGGCAACGACTAGTTCAAGGGATGTCATTAAAATAGTTAATACTTGTTGTTCCGTTACACGTGTGTTATTTATGTTTTTTTCTAAGTGCTGCAACCTCCTCTGAATGTTATTAATAGCCTGTACTGTGGCATTTTGGCTGTGCTTGAATAGTTTTACAGAGTTATCAATCATGGAGGTTTGATTCTTTATTAGCAGTAATAAATGATCTTCATTGGTTTCTATAGTTTGAAAATGTTCTTCATATTGATCTGCTTCTCTCTGCGTTAATATTCCAAACATGTCACCTAACACTAAACCTGTAGTGTCACCAATCCCCCGTTTCGCTCTGGTTACTTCTTTATTGGATGACATCAGTAATTGATTGCCTTCATCTATTCTACTCATTTGAGATCGTAATTGCTGGATTACTAGTTGACAGTTAAACCTCTCCATATCTATTACCGAATGTACTGTTTTACACATAGTTGCAAGTTCATCTATTAAGCGGTATGCTTGAGTTGTTTCTTCCCAATACGTATTTAAATTATACCGCACAACCAAAGTCCATCTCATGGCAACTAGCTCCATCTTACTGATTTCCTCAAGATATATGCCAGTAGAATGTTTGAAGTTCTCAATCTGCATCAGTTCTTTGGCGCTGGTGGTAGAAAAACAAATGCTCATCAGGGCCAATAATGCCAGATGAAGCTTGATTCCCCCTTTCGCCTGTCTTCCTGGTTGGCGTCTAACTGGGTCATTGGTGTTAGGTGTTGCTAGTTTTGCATCTGGAGTCTTATTTGCGTTAATTATTTGTTGTGACCATGAATTGTCTTCTTCGCTTGGTAGCTTGCACAACTTAGTGATAGGTCGTTTATAGATATTCTGGCTGCATTTTATGGACGCAATACGAACCAAGCCATCTGAGCCAGTATGCACCTCCTGTACTCTCCCCATTTTCCAACGTGACGGCGGCAGTGATTCTTCCTTCAGTAGAACGACATCCCCTACAACTAAATTGGGCTGACGTTCCCTCCATTTAGTACGTTGTTGTAACTGGTGCAGGTAGTCTCTAGACCATCTTTTCCAAAAGTCATCTACAATCTTTTGTACTAAATGCCAACGTGTTCTTAGCGTGCAAGTAACATCATTACTTTCTGGGACTACCTTTATTGGTCCGCCTATTAGAAAATGCGCAGGTGTTAAAGATTCTAAATTTTCCGGATGGTCATACAAGGTAGTCAATGGTCGAGAGTTTAAGCATGCCTCTATTTGAGTCATTAATGTTGTTGCTTCTTCAAATGTCAATGCGGTCTCACCTATGACTTTCTTCATGTGAGTCTTTACTGACTTTACCCCTGCCTCCCATATGCCACCAAAGTGTGGTGCAGCAGGTGGTATGAAGTGCCAGGTAGTTTCATCTTGTTGAAATACCCTTGCAATTTCTGGTTCTAGAGCTGCAATCTTCGTGCGTTGTTGTTTCAGTACTCGTTCTGCACCAACAAAGTTGGTACCATTATCCGAATAGATTTCTCTACACAACCCCCTGCGAGATGTGAACCTGCGGTAAGCTGCTATAAATGCATCTGTTGTTAATCCGCTGACTACTTCTACATGTAAGGCCTTGGTGGTCAGGCAGACAAATACCGCAATGTATCCTTTGTACTTGGTTTGACCTCTTCCTATCTTGTTCCTCAGTTGAATCGGCCCGGCATAATCAATACCCACCTTGCTGAATGGCCGTGATGGAGTTACTCTGCAGGACGGTAAATCACCCATTAGTTGGTTGAGGGTTACTTGTTTAAATCTTATACATGTAACACATTTCTGTATAATATGACGTGTCAGATTTCTACCATTAATTATCCAAAATTTATTGCGAACATTTGCCAATGTAAGTTGTATGCCCCCATGAAGTGTTGTAGTAGTATGAGCATCTTCAATTATTCGCTTGCTGATTGAGCTTTCCTTCGGTAATATAATTGGTTGCTTTTGATTCATTGGTAGTTGCGAATTTTGTAAACGTCCGTGTAATCGTAATATCCCATCCTTGCTCATGACTGGATTTAACGCAGATAGTTTGGATTTTTTATTTAATAAAATCCCACTCATCAATGCCTGAAGTTCTTTACGGAAGTATCGGTGTTGTTCAATCCTAATTATTTGGACTTCCGCGAGTTTCAGTTCTGGTACTGTCACTTCTTTCGACTGTCGCCGTTGTTTATGAACATGCACGTTTATGAACCTTTGGCAGTACACCAATATACGCTTCAACTTATGAATGTTTGAAATTTTATCAATTAATTCATGTAGCGCGTTTGCTTTAGATTCAGCGGTTATTGTAAGACAAGTGATATCCGCTGCGCTGTCCTGGTTGTGATCACCTTGTATTTGTGGACCCTTGTGCGAAGGTGATGATGGCCATGCATCAGAATTTTCCTGCAAAAATGTTGGTCCCGTCCACCAGATCGAGCCTTGTGAGGTGATGGTAGCCGCTGCCAATCCTCTTGTTGCTAAATCAGCTGGGTTTAGATTTGTTGGTACGTAATTCCAGTGTAGCTGAGGTAAATTATCTTTAATCTGAGATACCCGATTGGCTACAAAGGTTTCTAACTTCGGAATATCAGCTCTTATCCAGCTTAAAACTATGGTGGAATCCGTCCAAGCGAACATCTTTACATCCTGCATGTTCATGGTATTTTTAGCGTATCTTAGAAGCCTAGATAACAGATGCGCTGCGTTTAGTTCCAGCTTCGGAACTGTCAGTTTTGTTTTGATTGGAGCAACTCTGGTTTTTGCTACTAGCAAACTGGTTGTAACTTGCTCGAACGTATTTGTGGTTCTTAAATAGACCACCGCTGCATATGCTTGTTGCGAAGCATCTGCAAATCCATGTAACTCTGATTTTTGTGTTGACGTTGTTTTAACCCATCTTGGTACCTTTATTTTGCTTAATTCATCTAATTCGTTCTTATACTTTTTCCATTTTGCTTCAATAGCTTCTGGTAGCTTGTCATCCCACTGTGTACCAGCTCTCCAAGTGTCTTGCATTAACAGCTTTGCTGTTATCGTTATTGGTGATAACCAGCCGACAGGATCAAATAATTTTGAAGAGTCGGACAACAGTAGCCGTTTCGTTGGTTCTTCTGTTGAAAGATTTAGCCTGGTCAGGTCAAATTCAAATGTATCATCCTCAGGACTATAGAGAATCCCTAGTGTTTTTATTATGTGGTTGATTTTTAAATTAATCATTCCTTTTGCTCGTAGGTGGTCAGGAACATTAGTCATGACTTCAGCTGAATTCGACGCCCATTTGTGCAATGGAAATCCTCCGCTCCGTGCAAGTCTTGTCATCTGTTGTTGAATGGTTACGACCTCCTCAACGCTGTCACCCCCAGTCAGTAGATCATCCACGTAAAAATCTCTTTCCATGATCCTTGCAGCTGTCGGATAGTTGTTCTTTTCATCTTCTGCCAATTGCATTAATGTTCTTACAGCAAGAAACGTCGCTGCCGTTGTTCCATAGGTAACCGTTTTTAGTTTGTATTCTCCTATTGTTTGTGATGGATTTTTTCGCCACAATATGCGTTGTAAGTTCTGGTGACCATGATGCATCCAGATTTGCCGGAACATCTTTTCCGCATCTGCTGTTAGCACGAATTTGTGTGTTCGCCACCTCAAGATGATGTCAATTAGGTCACCTTGAATTTTGGGGCCGTTCATCATTATGTCATTTAACGATAATCCCGAAGTAGTTTTGCTCGATGCATCGAATACTACTCTTAGCTTTGTGGTAGTACTTTCGTGGTTGATCACTCCATGATGTGGTATATAGTATACTGGATTGTCATCTGGATCATCTTTTGCCAATTGCATATGCCCCTGCGCTAGATAGTCTTCCATAAATTCGTGATATAATTTAGCGAATGGTTTATCTTTTAGAAATTTTCTTTCGATTTGCAGTAATCGTGCTACTGCTTTTTTTCTGGATTCTCCTAGCATAGACGGTTCTACTTTGAACGGTAAGTGTACCATGTATTTCCCATCTGGTAGTCGCGTTGTGCTTTCTGCATATAGCTTTTCAGCGATTGCTTCCTCCTGGGTATGTGTTTTTTCTTGCGGAATGGCATCATTTTCAATTAATAAGTCTAGTTGTTGCTTAATTGTTTTGGTTGTGACCATTGACAACATTTTATCTTCTTGGTTATTGCCTGTGCTGCCCATTATGATCCAACCAAGCTCAGTTTCTTGGGCAATTGGATCTTGTGGGTGTCCTCTAATGATGTTACTGTTTACAATTAGAGGATAGTAGTCAACACCGATTATTACGTCAATGCTATTGGACTTGTTGTATTGTGGATCTGCAAGTTGTAAATGCTGCAAATGTGCCCATTTGTTGGTATCAAAGTCGATGTCTGGAATATTATCCGTTAATTTTTTGAACACCATTGCTTCAAACTTAATTTCAAACGAACTCTGAAGCCTTGAAGATAAAGTTAGTTCGACCTTATGACTGCACACTCCGGCTTCCTTTCCTCCCATTCCTGAGATTTTAGTGTTGACTTGTTTCTGCGTAGCCTTAAGAAGATTTGCTGCCTTTGCGGATATGAATGACGCCTGAGAGCCTGGGTCAATTAATGCTCTAAAGAGCATGCATTTTCCCTCGCTTGTTGTTAATGCGATTAGAGCTGTAGGTAATATCGCAGGACCTAATTGTGTTGTTAAATAACTTTTAGATACTCGCTGCATGTCTGCGTTTGAATCGATGTGCAGTCCTGTGTTATGCTTTCCATTGCATATGTTACATTGGTTTTTCTGCCTGCATACATATGTTTCATGTTCTGCTGATAAACAGTTTCTGCATAATTTATGAAGCATTGCCATTTGCGATCTTTCACTGGAATTTAATTTCCTAAATCCTCCACAATCATTAATTTTATGTCCCCCTCGGCAGTAGACACAGATATTTGTTGTTGTTAAGAAGGTCCTTTTAACTATTTGAGCTTTGTTTTCACGTGAGGCGGTTGTTGGTAGGATTAATGGCTTTTGGTTGCCATTGGCCTCTAATGATTTGAACCTTCCTTCCAAAAATTTTAAAAATTCCGTTGTTGTTTGGAATTCCCTTGGATCTTCTAAGGAGATCTCATAGAGTCGCCTTGACTCATTGTCTAGTTTTTTAGTTAATATGAAGATTATTATTGAGTTCCACGATTCAATGCTTACCCCTGCGTTACGTATTCCGTACAAACATTCAATTGTTGTATCGTGAAGATTTCTCAGTGCCGCTGCAGACTCGATGTTTATATTTACTTGACTGAGTAACGTATTTAAATATGTTGAAATCAGTAGTCTCCTGTTGTTATATCTGCTATTCAAAATTTCCCAGGCGGCTTGGTAATTTTCTTCTGTTGGTTGTAGGTGGTTGATTAATTTGGCCGCAGCACCCTCTAACTGACCCTTTAGATAGTTAATTTTATGGGTATCACTGATCTGTCTATTCTCATGGATGAGTTTGGTGAATGTGTCACGAAATCCAGTCCACTTCTGGTAATCTCCAGCAAATGTTGGGATTTGAATTCGTGGTAGCCGAATGTCCGTTGTTTGGTTTGTTGGTATAATTTTATCGGTTTCATCTATCCTCGTTGTTATTTGAAGGATTACTGATTGACACTTGCTATCAATGTTCTCAAAGTACTGTTCTGTGAAGTACTTTATACGTTGTTCTTCCTCATCAGTAACGAGCATGCAAATTTCCTCATGGAGTTCAGCTATTTGTTCCATGAGTTTTTGCATCACTCCAAGTGACAGTTTCATTGCCGGTTTTGGCCCAGTCACGACAAGGTCTTCGGCCTCATCAATCTTCCTGTAGAGACTCCTCATCCGAATCGTCTGTCGTTTTATTAATTGCTGCAACTCTGGATTCATTGTTTCCAAACCTGCATCTTTGTTGTTACTGGTGTTCGACTCTGATTGGCTTCTACTGCGATGCTCTGGGACCGGTGTAAGTGGTGGGCCGTTGTTTAGTTTTGCACGCATTATAGTAATAAATTCATTATATTTTCCCACTACACTTGTTACCGTTTTAAAGTACGGGTGCTCTAAGTTGACATCTTTCAGCTTCCTTATTTGCTCATCTGTTTCTAGAAACTTTGTATAAAGCTCCTTTAATTGTTGGATTCGGTTGGTGAGGTAAGTTTTTGTTTTCCTCTCTGGGCCATCCTTCTTATAATTAATACATATTTTATCAATCTGAGTCGCAAGCTGTTCTTGATTGAATGCAAGGGTTTCCATTTTTGAATTTAGGCAGTTCTCGTTCGCCAGTTGATTAATTATCGCGTGTTACTTGTTCTAATGTAGAATACGCGTTTGTTTTTGCCTGTTCTTAATGGCTCGAAGGACCACTGTTTAATTCAGCCTCAGCTTGAACTAATTTAACACTTTTAATACACTTTTAATTCCGAGCTTTCCACGGGTGAGGGCTAATACCGGAATATTGTAATAAAAGCGTGTAGTAGAGTTTGATTAGAACTGAGTAGTTCATTTATTTTTTGGCGTTTATATACAATTTTGATAGTTTCTTGTTGTTGTTTTTTACATTACATATGATCATATATCAATTACAATATTTTAATATTTTATAAACTCCAAAAGTGCAGAATTGCATGTAAAAAATTAATTATTTTATTTATAGCTAAATTAAAATTAACATTCTGTAAAACTGCATATTGTTGCAGTTAAATGACCCTGTTCATATTGAACAATGCCGTTGCCAGGGCTGTCTCACATTTAAATATTAATTCAAATGGAATTCCAGAGACTTCGCGTGCGAATGTAAATTTTTCTGCCGGTGCTGGACTTGTTGCTCGAGTGGCTTTCAAACCTCCACAGCCATTGCACTCGCAAAATTCAATAGTGTGGTTTGAGATTCTTGAGCAGCAGTTCGCATTGGCAGAGATTACGGTCGAGTCCACGAAATATGCTCATGCGGTAGGAGCTCTGGATGCACGACTACACGACACGTTTGCTTATATTATAACAAGCCCGAAGGGTAACACTCCTTATTCTTCATTTAAGGCAGAAGTGATTCGGGTACTTGGCGAATCAGAAAAAACGAAACTCAATAATCTGATGCATGGCTTGACTCTTGGAGACAGGAAGCCGTCACAATTATTGAGTCTTATGAAATTAAATGCTGGTGACAATTTTAATGAGGCAACACTTCGTCAATTCTGGATGAAGAGGTTGCATCAGACAGTGCAAATGGTGCTTACACCATTTAAAAATGACGTCTCCCTGTCAGTCCTTGCTGAACGGGCTGACAACGTGCATGAGACGATGACTCAGGCACAAATAAATTCCATTGAGGCATCTGCATCTTGTTCTTCCGGTCAAAATTTAGCTTTCTCTATTGATAATAAACTTTCGGAATTTAAAAAAACATTGTTATCGGAGATTTCGGAAATTTTTAGTCGAAATTCTAGATCACGATCTAAATCCAATTCACGCGGACCTAATTTTTCACGGTCAAATTCAGGCAATAATTATTCTCGTAATAACTCTCAAAATTTTCGAAAATCATTCAATCCTTTTTACGGTAATCCTTCGGCTGAGAATAATTTTATTTGTTTTTATCATCATCATTTCGGCACAAAAGCATTAAAATGTAAACCAAATTGTAAATTTGTATCATATAACTCCGATAATAATGCTTCAAAAAAATAAATAGTCATTCACAATTGGCGGTGTGTAATGACGATTCTAAAACTAGCCGCCTTTTAATTTACGAAATTTTTCTTCAAACACATTTTTTAATAGATACAGGTGCAGATGTCTCGGTTTTGCCAGCCCGTTTTGTTCGGAATCCAAGGGTTGACCCATCATTCAGATTGTTTGCAGCAAATGGTTCTTCGGTAAATGCTTACGGGACTAAATTCTTAAAACTTGACATCGGACTGCGCCGCGAATTCTCCTGGGAATTCATAGTTGCTGACATGTCGATGCCTATCATCGGCGCGGATTTTTTGAGGAAAACTGGTTTGCTAGTGGATATTCAGAGACAGAGGCTCATAGATCCGTTAACCTCTCTGTTTTCAAATGGTACCTCTTCCTCCTACGATGATACTACTGTTTCTAGGATCGACAAGTCAGCAATGGACCCAGGAGTTTTCAACGTAATATCTAAATTTTTAACGGTCATTCACGGTAATATTGATATTGACAATACTAGACATAGTGTGACTCACAAAATTGAGACGAACGGACTACCGGTTGCATGCAAACCACGACGACTAGCACCGGACAAATTCATCATCGCGAAGACAGAATTCGAAAATATGATGAAACTCGGGATTTGCCGACCTAGTAGCAGCCCTTGGTCCAGTCCGTTACATTTAGTACCTAAAAAGAATGGGTCTTGGAGACCTTGTGGAGACTTTCGGGCACTGAATAAAGTCACGATTCCGGACAGGTATCCGATTCCACATATCCAAGATTTTACACAACGACTCGAGGGCTGCACTATATTCACAACAATAGACCTTGTCCAGGCTTACCACCAAATTCCTATTGAACCGACGGACATTCCAAAGACAGCAATTTCGACACCTTTCGGACTATTTGAATTTTGTAGAATGACTTTCGGCCTTAGGAATGCAGCACAATCGTTCCAACGTCTTATGCATTCAGTACTACGCGGACTTGATTCTGCTTTGTATATTTGGACGATGTGCTCATTGCCTCTCGAAATTATGACGAACATCTAGGACATATTAAAATCATTTTTTCTAAATTAGAAGAACATGGACTTCTGGTTAATGTGGACAAATGCGTTTTCGCTAAAACTGAAATTATCTTTTTAGGCCATTTGGTAACTGGACAAGGTATATTACCGTCGCATGAACGGGTTCAAGTCATCAAAAATTTCGAACGACCACAGACTGTAAAACAATTGAAACGCTTTTTAGGTATGATTAACTTTTATCGACGCTTCATTCCAGGTGCCACTGCTGACCAGGAATTGTTGAACGATTACCTAAAAGGCTATACCAAAAACAGTCGAGTTCCAATTCAATGGTCAACGGTGGCTATCGAAGCGTTCGATAACTGCAAAATTAAACTTACGAACGCGACTTTACTTATTCATCCATTATCATCAGCACCTCTGGCCATCATGGTTGACGCTTCCGATACTGCGATCGGAGCGGTAGTTCAGCAGTTTGTATCCAATTCTTGGCAACCACTCGGTTTCTTTTCAGTACGTCTCAGTGATACGCAAAAAAGATACAGTGCTTATGATCGAGAACTTCTCGCGGCTTATTCGGGGATTAAACATTTTCGATATCTTCTCGAAGGTCGTTTATTCACGCTGTATACCGATCATAAGCCACTTGTCTACGCTTTTAATCAGAATCCGGAAAAAGCATCTCCTCGTCAATTTAGACACCTAGATTTCATTGGTCAATTCACTACCGATATTCAGCACATCTCTGGTCTGGATAACGTTGTCGCAGATACTCTTTCACGCATTAATCAAATTTCTATTCCCGAAAGTATTGATTATGGTATCATCGCAGATGCTCAGACCAATGACGAGGAACTTCAAGAAATTTTAAGGAGTAATTCTGTTCTCAAATTTGAGAAATTTCCTGTTTCTTTCAATTCAAAAAAAATAATTTATTGCGATATTTCTACTACTACACCTAGGCCATTCATTCCCTTTAATTTCCGAAAACAAGTTTTCGAGGCTTTTCATAATCTTTCTCATCCTGGCGTCAAAGCTTCCGTAAAACTTTTGACTCAGAATGTAATCTGGTCATCAATTAAAAAAGACGTTCAGAAGATGGCTCAAAGTTGTGTAGCTTGCCAAAAGGCTAAAATCTCTCGACATACAAAATCTCCACTTGGAAACTATAAATTAACTTCTCAACGCTTTTCCACTATTCACCTCGATATTATTGGTCCTTTACCAGTTTCTGATAATCAGCGGTATTGCGTTACACTGATTGATAGATACACTCGCTGGGCCGAGGCCGTTCCAGTTCCAGATATTACTGCTGCAACTGTTGCTTTCGCTGTCTACTCTCATTGGATAGCTCGTTTTGGTGTGCCAGAGTTCATTGTCACGGACCAAGGCATGCAAATCGAATCACAACTTTTTCACGAACTGGCTAACTTACTTGGTTTTGAGCGCAGGAGAACAACTAGCTACAATCCCAAATGTAATGGCATGATCGAGAGATGGCATCGAGTCATCAAATCTGCCATTATGTGCTATAATCGTGCTGATTGGACTAGTGTTCTTCCTGCAATCTTACTTGGACTACGGACGACGTACAGTGACGAATTAAAAGCTACTCCAGCCGAACTGGTTTACGGATGTACAACTCGAGTTCCTGGAACATTTTTAGATACGACGAACGACCAAATTTTACAATCAGACTTTATTACGAATTTAAGACGACACTTTGATGAAATTTGACCTGTACCGGCTTCTCGGCATACTACGGACAAAATTTTCATCAGTAAAGATCTGTTTACTTGCTCGCATGTTTTTTTACGGACGGACGCAGTACGCAGATCACTGCAACCACCATATACTGGACCGTTTTTGGTAATCGACCGTACAGACAAATTTTATACTTTGGATCTGAACGGACGACACGTCAAAATATCCATCGGCCGACTCAAACCATGCTACTCCGACAACCAATCAAAAGCTACGGACGCACCAATTATACAAACTGGATTACTTCTACCGACTCACGAACCAGAACTCAGTATTTCGGCTGACGGATCTAAATTACTTACTGAGGAACCAAAAGTTTGCAAAAAGGTTCGTTTTGATCTTTCGCCAAGTACTAGAACAACTACAAGATCGGGTCGTGTATCCAGGACTCCTACCAGATTCTTAAATTATCGATAGATCTTCGATCTCTCTGGGAGGGGAGTATTGTGGCGTTTTCACACCTTGTATATCGAAATTCATTATAAAAATTTATTTAAATTTTCTAGCACCCGAATGGTTAGTTGGGTATAAACCAACTTTTTGTAAAATTATTCTATTCTCAGAAGCCTAGAAAAAAATAACAAAAAAAGGTTTTTTGAGTTCAAGTTTTTTCATTAAAATAAAAACAATAAAAAATAGAAATTATAAAATACATAATTTGTCTATCTAATATAAATACATATAAAATATGTAAATGTAATAAAGTGTTACATCGTAAAATTTAATTACAATAAATATAATTATTGAAAAATATTAGTGGTTTATGTTTAATAAAAAGCTTGGTGGAGCTATAAACTACCATAAATTCATTAGTATTTAACTCTTAAATTGGCAACCACGAGATAGCAAAAAAAAAAAATATTCAAAAAGTTGTAAAAAAATGTGAGGCATCCCAAATACAATAGTTCCCGGACAACTATCAATATTATTTAATACCAAATTAACTACCGGATTGGATATTTCAAATAAATTTTTCTTATTTCGCAAACATTTCAAATGATTTATTAATTTTGGTCCCTAACGAATATTCGTTTAATTACCAAGTAAATTATACTGCTCAGAACATATTATGCCATGCTCAATGGAACTAGGCCATCTCTCATCAAATGATGGTCAAATTCGGTGCACAATACTGAATTTGACGAAATGTTGGGATTCGGTTATAATGAATGAAACCAAGTCGTTTCCTAACCGACAACTTTCCATTTTAGTTTGTAGAGCTGGGCTAGGATTTTAATAAACTAAGGTAAACTTGTATTGGGGTTTTAACTTGTCTTTTTGGTGGCCAAACAGTTCGACCATTCCGAATGGAACTTGACCATACCCCAAAAAATGATTGTCAAATAAGGTATGCAGAATTCGGTGGGGATTTAAAAATGAATTTTGGAGAAGTTCTAGACTTCGGCCATGCTAGGCAATTTCATAACTGATTCGAGAAATATTATTGAGCCAGATACATTTGTTTACAGAAACTAGCGCCAGCAGTAAGCAATCTACAAAATAGTCGACATAAAAAGGCTGAGGGATATCACATGAAACATTTACTTGTCATTAAAAACGAAAATAAAAATTAAAAACCATTTTCCCTTTGTCATGCCGTAACACATATGAGGTCTCACCCTTTTAAACCAGTCTACAAAAAATATGTTATTTATATTATTTGAAATTTGGAATTTTCATCATGCATTATTAATAGTGAGAAAAAAAATTAATTTAAGTAAACAAATTATAGACAATTATAAACAAAATAAATATAAGAATCAGTTAATAACAAATAATAATAACGCCTGAATGTACATGTTATAATTTACAATATGTACATATGTACATGAATTTAAATTGCATTGGGCAAATCCACACGAGGACTCCTTTGTGGCCGGTTTCTGGCCTCAAAATATGATTCGCATACACACACAAGTTTCATGAGTGATTCGACAATCGAATCATTTTTGCAATGTCCTTGCATAGTCTATCCAAAATAATTTATCGAAAACAACTTATACAAAAATACGTCGATAAATGGAAACATTTACACACATTACAAATAAAAACAAATATATACATACATTAAAATAATATTAATATAATAATATATTAAACTAATTATTAAAATATTAAAATAAACTTGTTTTAGTTTCACTTTTCCTGTTAATATTTTTTGAGATTCCGATATGTGTCATGTAATTTAATGGTTTTTCTAATAATATTTCTCTTTTCCTGATGACAAATGTCAAACTTCTGCCAAATGGTTGTTATCGCAGCCGCAACAGTGCTAGTTTGCATACTTATACTAGAACTTGTCAGCTTGTGAAGGAATTAACTAATTACATCGCGATTCGTCGAAAGATTATCATTTTGTAGATTATTAATAGATTCACATATGAAATTATAGAACGAAAAATATCAGATATGATATTAACCGCCCGATTCTGAAAATGTAAAAAAAATTCTACAGCCAAATGTCAAAATTTAAAATACAAATTTCTTTTATACATATTTTAAAATGGTTGTGGTAAGTATACATTAAAATATTTAACCCTTTAATGAATCAATTTGCTATTTAGCTGATAATTTCAGATTTGATTAGTTTTGTTATGAAAAATACTAGTTCAATGTCAAAAATCGGTTTTGGGGTCAGCCCACCAAATACTGCTACCCTATACCTTGGATCCAATTTTGGTCGAAAAACGGGAATACAATTTATGAGCTTTACCTTTGTTTCACATACGTACTAGACGTAAATGTTGAATTTTTCCGCTGTTTGTATCAAACAATTATATGATTTAATGTTTTAAGTCTAGTAGGTAAGTAAAACAACTGTATTTCTCATAATTTGTATTTCCATTTTGTGACCAAAATTCGACCCCTGAATACGATATGAAAACGAAAGTATGTATAACATTCCTATTCAATTTTAAATAAGAATCGTACGAATCTGGTTCAATCCAAATATGTATTTTGCATTTTCGTTTTCGTATCGTATTCAGGGGCGGTATGTTGTACCATCACTTCGAATCGAAATTCGAAAAAAGTCGAATGGCGGTATGTTGTATCATTTTCAAAAAGCAAAAATGATACAACTTTCACTTTTTCGATTCGACTTTTTTCGATTTCGATTCGAAGTGATGGTACAACATACCGCCCCAGGAATAGCGAGGCAGCTGATAATATTGCTCCGCTATTGAGTCCGCTTTTAGGCGGACTTATGCTATTAAATGAAAACAAAACAAATAATTTTAACTATTGTAATTTATTCAGGATACAATAAAAATATTAAAATAAAATATTTGCAATAAACAGAAAGTAAAATCCGGCTTATGGAAGTGGAAGAAGCAGGATTTTGTTGGTACTGATTTAGCATTTCATATAAACTGCCTGAGTTTCTGATGTGTATTTTGCGTATTTGCATTGTTACTTGTCTGAGCGGTTTCGAAAAATACACTAGTGTCTCGTTTAATCGTAATGGACGTCTTATTTGGCGAATAAACCTTCTTGGCAGCTTTTGGTGAAAGTTTTTGATGATAGCCCCCCTTGCAGTTTTTTTTTCTGACGTATAGGCACAGTGCTTCAGACACTTCCGTCCGAAATATTGGAAGTTGAACTTTTTCTAGTGTCGAATTGATTCGATGGTACAATAGGTAGGAGCGTCGATGAGATTGAGATGATAAAAAAGTTCGATTAGACCATTTTCGAGTTTTCATGAGAATGTGGTAGCGCTCAATCAATCCATCCATCAAATCGACTCCTCCCATGTGTCAATTGTGTTCCTTGATGGTGTAAGGGCAATCGATTTCGAATAGTTTTTTTCTTTTTTGTCCCACGGGATATTTTTGAGGTTGCACACTCGTGCTGCTAATAAATGGTTTGGTGCCAACAAATGTTGACAAAAGTCAAGCAGTTTGGTATCTTGCCACAACACTGATGAGATGTCAACGCCATTTCCAACATACTCTTCGAAGTACCCGCGTGCAACTTTTTCCAGTTAGACGTGTACAAATGATTGAAATACACTAAATGCATAAAAATACATAAAATACAAAATAGATAAAAACTAACGGTTCCTATTTTGACACTGTAAGCTTTGTGGTGTTCACAGGGTATCGGTTCGATTAAAACCGGTTCGGTTTAAAAATCCGAGTAGAGACATCTACCATAAATACGGGAAGCTACCGCCTGAAGAAAGAGAAAAAACTTCTTGTTGTTTTTCTCTCGCGACGTCATGGCGCTTTTTGTTTTGCTGACACAGTTGACCTAAAAACTTTTATCAACGTGACTGGTGAAATAAAAGGTTAACGTAGTTGGATTAAAAAACTGTGTAACAAAATTAATTGAATTAAAATAAGTGAAATAAATAAAATAAACCTAACAAACAAAATCCAGCGTTATTTGTTCAAGAATTTTATGTGGTTTGCGCTTGTGGAAAAGTTAATGGTAAAAGGCGACCACGCGCTTCGTATTGCAGTCATCACCACAAACCAAGCGCATCACCACATATTGGTGACCTACCCTAATTAGGGATTATGACAAAATAAATTATAATTGCTGAATCAAATAAAAAAACGTACAGTATATATACCTTCGTCAATTATTGCGAGGCAACGGGATTCCCGATTTAGTCATCGTGCATCGAACCATCCACACCACCATTTTCACACAGTACAATGGTCAACGGAAAAGATAAACCGATCCCGACTGATTCGGCGGAGGCCTCGGAAAACGTAGTGACAAAAGCGAACGAGGAGCCCCCGCGCGACCTTGAATCAATCATTCAAGACAGGGTAAATAAAACGTTACTCGGATACATTACCAATCAAACTCCGCCTAATGCCGGTCAAATACCGAGCGCTTCAGTCGCGCATATCGCCGTGAAGTTACCAACTTTGAATACACAAGGCCCTCGAGTCTGGTTGCAGTTAGCCGAGTCACAGTTTGCAACCGCTGGAATTAGAAAGGAGATCACCAAATTCCACCATCTAGTAAGCGCGTTATCCGATCGCATTGCGAATGACGTGATCGACGTAGTAACCGGCCCTAAATCCGTAACACCGTATTCCGACCTGTCGAAGGCAATAGTAGAACGATTCTGCGAATCAGATGGCGCCCGAATTCACCAGCTACTTCCCGGAGCCGAACTGGGAGACATGAAACCTTCGCAATTATTACGTAAATTAAAAAGGTATGGCGGAACGAACATCTCAGACAAATTCCTTAAAGAAATTTGGCTCAAACGGCTACCTATTCGAGCCCAAGAAATCCTAACACCAACGGCAGACTCACTGGAACTTGCGCGATTGGCGGAACTCGCCGACCGACTGTTGGAAACAATGACACAGTCGCACGTCAATGCCATCGCTACAGCACCCCTAAGCACGATCACACCATGCCCGTCAGCTTCACCGATGGAGACCTCCTTGGCAACCCAAATTAGCGAGATCATCAAACGATTAGACAACGTCGACCTCTCGCTCAAGTCGAACGGTGCTCCACGTAACCCGCGTGGCCGAGAGCGTCCGCGGAACAATCCGCGAAATCAAAGCCGCTCGCCTTCGCCCGTGCACTCGCGTCGCTCAGGAAACCAGGACATTGACGCACAGAGAGTATGCTATTACCACAATCGTTTTCGCGACGCGGCTCGCAATTGCAGACCACACTATCCCAAGTGGGCAGCCTTCAAAGCGGAAAACTAACTCCTTTGTTGCAGATGGCGACCTTCAATGAGGCACCACTACACTGTCGCCTAAAAATTTACGACAAGCTATCCCATCGCACCTATCTCTTCGATACAGGCGCCGACATTTCCGTCATACCGCCAACGGCCGCGAATCGACAAAACCATAACCCTGGCCTTAACTTACACGCCGCAAATGGATCAACCATCAAGACATTCGGTAAACGTTTGATCAACCTCGACCTCGGCCTCAGGAGAAAGTTTTCGTGGAAGTTCACAATAGCGGACGTTACCATCCCTATCATCGGATCGGATTTCCTGAAACAATCCGGGTTGCTGGTGGATATCCAAAACAGTCGCCTAATCGATCCGTTAACATCGTTATTCGCTTTAGCGACCGCGTCCGTCAATCCTGTACCTACAATTCGAGTGATGAACTCGAGTACCATCGACCCACAAATACTCGTGCTGCTAGAAAAATTTTGGAACGTCATATGCGATACTCAATCGCCGAAACCGGTCAAACATAATGTGACTCACCACATCATAACTCGTGGACCACCAACCTTCGCTAAACCACGTCGGCTGAGCACGGAAAAACTGGCCATCGCTCAGAAAGAATTCGAGTTCATGGTCGAGCACGGGATCTGCAGACGCTCCGACAGTCCGTGTGCGAGCCCATTGCATTTGGCTCCCAAAAAAATGGCAGTTGGAGGCCGTGTGGGGATTACCGCGCTCTCAACAACGTAACGTTGCCAGACAGGTACCCGATCCCATACATCCATGATTTCACTCACCAGCTTCATGGAACATCATGTTTCTCGACCATTGACCTGGTCAGAGCGTATCATCAGATCCCAATCGAGGAGTCCGACATCGCCAAAACCGCAATATCAACTCCATTCGGGTTATACGAGTTCACAAGAATGACGTTCGGGTTGAGGAACGCCGGCAACACATTCCAGCGATTTATGCACTCGACTCTCCAGGGCCTCGGTTTCTGCTTCATATATCTAGATGATATACTGGTAGCATCTAAATCAAAGTCCGAACATCTGAAACACATCGAGATCTTGTTCGCCAGGTTAAGCGAAGCCGGCTTGATTATCAACACCGACAAGTGTCAATTTAACAAGTCAAAAGTTATATTTTTGGGACACGAAGTCTCCGCTGATGGTATTAAACCACTGCAAGAACGCGTCGAGCACATCACAAATTTCAGCCAACCCAAAACAGTTAAACAACTTCGCCGATTCCTCGGAATGCTTAATTTCTATAGGACATTCATTCCGCACGCAGCCAGAACGCAATCCATTCTGAACGAGTACCTGAAGGGCAGTAAGAAGAACGATTCTCGCCTGATCGAGTGGACACCCGAAGCGCACGAAGCGTTTAAGCTATCAAAAAACAGCTCTGCGAAGCTACAATGCTAAGTCACCCATCGTCATCAGCCAAGCTCGCCATAATGGTAGACGCGTCAGACACAGCCATAGGAGCCGTTATCCAACAACGAAGCACCAGCAGCAGCGAAAACACCACCGCGTGGGAACCACTTCATTTTTTGTCGGCCAAGCTCACAGCGGCGCAACAAAGATATAGCGCATACGACCGCGAATTGTTGGCCGCATATACGGCAGTAAAACGTTTTCGCCACTTTGTGGAAGGGAGGACTTTTATTTTGTACACGGATCACAAGCCGCTGATTTTTGCACTCGCCCAGCAGAACCCAGCAAAAGCATCTCCCCGGCAGTTTCGCTACTTGGATTTCATAGGTCAATTCACGGCGGACATCAGGCATATTTCTGGGTGTAACAATGTCGTGGCCGACGCACTATCACGCGTGGAGACCATAGTCATTCCTGAATCGATCGATTTCACCGCAATAGCTGACGCCCAACAAAACGATGACGAATTCAGAGAGCTCCGAGCATCAACTACCAGCCTGAAATTCAAGAAATTGCCCACCGCTGACAATACACGCAAACTAATTTACTGCGACATATCCACCGGAAGAAACCGCCCATACATTCCAGGCGAGTTCCGGAAAACAGTTTTTGAAGCGATCCACAACCTATCACACCCAGGCGTTCGGGCTACAATCAAGGCAGTAACGGATCAGTTTGTATGGAACGGGATCAAAAATGATGTGAAGCGAATGGTCCAGTGTTGTTTAGCCTGCCAACGTGCCAAAGTGAGCCGACACACACAGAGCCCTATCGGTAATTTCGCACCAACAACAAGACGATTCACACATGTTCACCTGGACATCATCGGCCCCTTGCCGATCTCCGAGGGACAACGTTTCTGCGTAACGCTGATCGACCGTTTCACAAGATGGACCGAGGTAATTCCGGTCCCCGATATCAGAGCCGAAACTGTCGCCGTGGCAGTATACAGCAATTGGATAGCCCGTTTTGGGGTCCCTATAGCCATCGTCACCGACCAGGGATCCCAATTTGAATCGGAACTTTTCAGGGAGTTTTCAAAATTGTTGGGATTCCAGCACAGGCGCACAACTTCATACAACCCTAGGTGCAACCGATTCATAGAACGATCCCACCGTACATTAAAAGCCGCGATTATGTGCCACACGAACAATAGCTGGACACGAATCCTTCCATTCATCCTGTTGGGCCTCCGAACGACGTATCGGGAGGATTTTAAGACAACGTCGGCGGAGTTGGTATTCGGCGAACAACTGAGAGTACCTGGTCAATTGCTCGAGGATAGCCAAGGTCCTATCTCGCAATCCGAATTCGTGAAAGAACTGCGGAACCATTTCGCTGGAATCCGCCCAACCCCACCGTCGCGGCATTGCGCAGACAAAATCTTCGTCTCGCAAGAATTAAATACTTGCTCCCACGTTTTCATCCGCACCGACTCGGTCAGGAAGTCACTCCAATCACCGTATGAGGGACCATATCCCATCTTGAGCAGACAGGAAAAAACATTCGTGCTCGACATCAAAGGCAAACACACTAGAGTGTCAATCGATCGGGTGAAACCGTGTTTCTTGGAGAGCAAGCACACCGAAGCAGAACTGCTTCGCGCTGACACAAATTGCACTACCACCCCCTCGAGCAGGGCGCCCGTGGACGCAGCGGACTATGAACAGGCGACATGGGCCCATCACGATCCAGAGAACCAAACGCCGTCCTCGCCCCCGGTCAGTAAAACCATTAATACAGGCCGTCGACAGAGGCCTCACGTGAGGTTCGCAGAACCACGCACCAACGAACCGCCGCCACGCCACCAACTACGCGAGCAGGTCGACAGACTATACTGCCAGCTCGCTACATGTAGTCGTGAATCTGCGATGCACTGGTGGGGGGTGATGTGGCGTTCACAGGGTATCGGTTCGATTAAAACCGGTTCGGTTTAAAAATCCGAGTAGAGACATCTACCATAAATACGGGAAGCTACCGCCTCTCTATTTCGCCGCGAGATGCCAGTAGGAAGAAAGAGAAAAAACTTCTTGTTGTTTTTCTCTCGCGACGTCATGGCGCTTTTTGTTTTGCTGACACATTTAACCTAAAAACTTTTATCAACGTGACTGGTGAAATAAAAGGTTAACGTAGTTGAATTAAAAAACTGTGTAACAAAATTAATTGGATTAAAATAAGTGAAATAAATAAAATAAACCTAACAAACAAAATCCAGCGTTATTTGTTCAAGAATTTTATGTGGTTTTCGCTTGTGGAAAAAGTTAATGGTAAAAGGCGACCACGCGCTTTCGTATTGCAGTCATCACCACAAACCAAGCGCATCACCACAGCTTTACAGAATATAATTTACATATACAGAATATTTATATTTCTAGAATATCATTTTAGTACTAGTCGGGAATTTTACGGTTACGGAGCAAATTTACATTTTGTGAATTCGGCGGTAAAAATACTAGTGACAAAACTTACCAATCAAGCAACATGTGGGTCTGTACATTATTTTCAATGATTATTAACCACCAAAACTATTTGAGAAACTTTTTGAAAAAGTAATGAAATTATCAAACTTATCATACAATATCCCGATGACAGCAGCCGATTACAAGAAAGAGCTAGACATTATAAAATATATAGCCGCAAAAAATGGATTCAACAAAAATATTATCCAAAATATGAACGAGAAATTGAAAAATAAAATGGAACGTTTGAATTTGACAACATTAACACCAAACCCAAAAGATCCTAAAAAATACATCTTATTAATCTACAGTCAGCCATATAGCAAAATAGTCCGGAACATCTTTAAACAATATGGGTATACAATAGCATTCAAAACGAATCAAAAATTGACAGAAAAATTAAGTTGTAAAACCAATCAATCAGAGGATACAGGGATATATAAACTTAAATGCAATGAGTGTGAGAAATTTTATATCGGTCAAACTGAAAGGAGCTTTGCCACAAGATTTAATGAACATTTAATGTATATATATATAATATTGAGAATCTAACGTGACACCCTCTAGAAATGTGAGGCTAAAAACTTAAATAGAAAAAATATTGGGTCAATTGAAGATGGTTTAGAAGTTATTAAAAAAAATTGGGGGCGACAAAAAAAATATAATTTATTTGGTGGACCGCGAGTAAAACAAGGTTAAGAACAACCGCCTTAAAGCACAGAGTAAGTAATGTTATAAAAAGTAACGAAACGGTGGAAAAATGTTCATCAAAAAATGCGTGGGTTATGTAATTTAAATACAGTCAAATATAAAACAGTACACTTAGACCACATTTTTTATTTTATTTGTATCGAATATTGCCTACTATTGATACAAAACGATACAATGACTGTAAATAAAGATATGTATACTTTTGTCGAACCCATTTAAACTGCATAACCCATGCAATTTTTGATGAAAATTTCTCATTTGTTTCGTTTCTCTTTATAACATTAGACACTCTTTGTTTAAAGGCAAAAACTGTACATGTATCATCGTCTTTATTCAAATAATTTTGAATTTTTGATTTTGAAGATTTTTGAATGCTGGTCTCGGGGTGACTTACAACGCATCCCCAATAGAATTCCTTACAGAAAAGTATAAAAAAAAACTTGAAAACAAAAATTTTTTTTTCTCAATTTTTTCTTTAAGGAAAAAGTCGTAAGGAGTTCTATTGGGGATGCGCGTTATTTTCTATCTTTTTCTTCCAAGCAGAAAACTTATTTGATGATGTAAACATTTTAAATTAGGTTCTGCAAAACTAATTTAATAAATGACAATAATTTATATTTGTTTTGAATTTTTGACTCTCTAGACAGAGTACTGAAAATATACCAATGTACGAAACAATCACAATAAAAACCATTTCAACAGAAAACAAAATAAAATATAACTAAATAATTAAGTAGTATTGTTTCTTATACAGCTCTACTAATCTAGAGAGCATTTTTCATTTTAAAATTATTATATTTAAATATTATTATATTTAAATTCATCAAAATAATTTTTTTTTGTGCGTTAATTATAATTTAATTTGAAATGTTTAATTGATTCTTAAAATCTATCAACCGCTAGATGTCACTAGAGCTGATGAAAATGCAATTTTAGTTGTTTCACCAACCACTTGACATTTTGGGCGTTCATTGGCAAAATTTTACACAAAAAATAATAAACATTAAAGAAAATATGGCAGAAATGTCATTTATACGCTTGCGTCTGTAAGAAATATGTACACACAGTAACTTATTTTGATTTTATTTTTCGTTTAGTTTATTTTAAATGATAGTACATAATTTTAAATAAAAATATATTATTTATTGTAATATATCGTTGTTAAAAAGATGGCCCGGTAGTTTTTATTTACGAATGATAGTTTGCTTCGTTTAATTATTAAAAGCATATGAAAATTGAGAGAACAACAATTAGCAAAGAATAACATAAAAAAAATGATAATAAAAAATCGAAATAAGTAAAAAAAATCATACACAAAACATTACTCGGTTCGGTCGCGTGAAGTAATGATAACAATTTTTATTTGTTTTTTTTATTTTTTAAGTTTTTATTGTGTTGCATATTTAAAATTGAAAGTGATTTACATATTATTATGATGATAAAAATGGTAAAAGTGGATGTGTTTTTATTTTTTAATAAATTTAATATTGATGTGTTTTATATGTGAAATGAAATAATCCGCCCGACCCATGTGAATTTTTTCCTTTAATAAGTGTAGAGTAATTCCATACGCAAAAAAATATTAGTTGTCAAAATAAAAATCGGCTTTTTAATAAAAAAAAAATTATAAATAAATAAATATCTATATAGTGATTCTATAAATTATAATAATTGTTGGTTATATATAATATATATATATATATATATAGGTATATGTACATATATATATAATTGTCTCAGTGTCATGTTTTGTTTACATATTTATAAATAAATAAATATAAATAAATAAGTAAAGTTTGAAAATCTTTAAGGAAAATGATAATTTCTTATAAGAAAATAGTGCAATAGTGATTTGTTTATTATTATAAAAGTTCTATTAAATTTTAAATATTAAAATAAAATTAATAATTATGCAAGCTAAAAAACGTTATATATTAGTATTTGTTTGTTGTGCATTCCTTGCGTACTGTTATTTTGGTGGCTATCGTCTTAAAAAGAATTTGGGTGATGATAATGATATAGATAAGCTTCCATCATTTATTAGGACATCTTCATTTCTATCGTTGTCTTCAAGTAGCACCTCTAATTCTCAATCATTATCAAAATCTAAAATTTCGGATATCAATATTAATAAAAATTTATATTACACATCAATAAAATATCCGTCAACATTGAAATCCAAAGCATGTCGCATGGAAACATGTTTTGATTATAAAAAATGTGCTAGTAATTTTTTAGTTTATATCTATCCATTGGAACCGGCCAATTCTCTCGGTACCACACCACCAATTAGTTCAAATTATCAAAAAATTATAACGGCCATTAAAGAAAGCCGTTACTCTACAACAGACCCGGAAAAGGCATGCCTTTTTATCTTAGGTATAGACACTTTAGATCGTGATTCACTTAGTGATGATTATGTACGTAATGTGCCATCCAGAGTGCAACGATTACCCTATTGGAATAACGGTCGGAATCACTTAATATTTAATTTATATTCGGGTACATGGCCTGATTACTCCGAACAATCCTTAGGATTTGACCCCGGCTATGCCATTTTGGCTAAGGCCAGTATGAGCCTACAACAAATACGAAATAATTTTGATATAAGTATACCATTATTTCATAAACATTTTCCATTGCGATCAGGGAGCACAGGATTTGTAACTACAAATAATTTTCCAGCAAATAAAAAATATCTACTCGCGTTCAAAGGAAAAAGGTAAGTTTAATTTACAATCATTTTTTACAATTTCCACTACTTAGTAGTGTATTCATTCTTTTAAAATTCATGAAATATTTTTATTCCGAAACGGAAATGGTATTTTATTTGGAAAATTACCAATTTTACATAATATTGAAGTTGCGTTTATTACAATGTTATTGATTCTTATTATTTTATGTGAACGATGGCGATATTTGATTGTAGTAAATTGATTATTAGCGTTTATCGAATTAGTGTGTGTAGTCGCAATCTCTTTAGGCTTGTTTTATTACCTTTCAAGATAGATAGTTAATTGACGCTGAAATTTAAAGGAAACGAGAATCGAAGATTAAAGGACATTCATCCGTTTATCGTCAACTGAATGGATGAAGGATACATTATAGTTTTTATAGCTTTATATCCTCCACTGATTTCCGTTCAGTGATTTGGGATTAGGCATACTCCTCTTCACTACTATTAAGGGAATGACTGACAACATTTTTCATCATATTTTCTGACTTTTAGTATTATTATTATTTTAACATTATTTTGTAGTTCTGAAATAAACTTGTGTGAATCGATAACTAGGAAAAATAAAATAATTTTTTGTTACGGATTATAATAAAACAACATTTGTCCAAGGTAAATTGCACTAGGAGCAACAATATTTTTTCTGTCCAACGTAAAATTCGAGAAACCACTGTCAGACGTCTATTAAACAATTTAAAAAAATACTACCTACTTATAAATTGTATTCTGTAATTAGCTTATTTGTAATTAATCGCAATAAATCAAAGCCGATAATTGTTAACTAAATATATTTTCACCATATTTCTGGGCTCGAGAATTGTTTAGAAGTTTTCAATATGCCCATCTAAATAAATAGGAAGCACGGAAGGAAATTATTTAAATAATAGAAACCTTTTCATGTCGATACATTTATGGCCAAATCGACAGACGACAATTAATTCGCAAATACGACTAATTGTCTCTGTTGGTATTTTTAAACCACAATAAATTGACACTTTAAAGTGATGATTAAAGCTGTTGTAGTCGTGGATATCGACGACTACAATCGACAATTCAATTGACGTTTAATTGCGGATTTAAAAGTCGAATTTCGAGTAGTTTTTAATTTATTAATCATCAAATTATTATTTATTTGTGTTGTATAAGTTTATTCGTCTGGACATATTGAAATAAAAAAAGTAGTTTCGTATTTTTTTTTTTTGTAATTTTAGTCTTATTTTGTATTACGTAAAAATTGACATCTTTAGTTTCGCTTAA
The DNA here is from genome assembly GCA_932526605.1 of Nephrotoma flavescens. Taxonomy (NCBI): domain Eukaryota; kingdom Metazoa; phylum Arthropoda; class Insecta; order Diptera; family Tipulidae; genus Nephrotoma; species Nephrotoma flavescens. The sequence continues at coordinate 178,258,195 of OW052221.1, read as the reverse complement.
AAATTATAATTCGTGAATTAATTTGCAGTTATAGTGTGGTTTAGAAATACGGAATTCGAACATCAATTTCGAAAAATCACCGACTACAATTACAACTTGTAGTTGCATCTGTCGGTATGACCCTTAGGTATCATAATTTTCATACAGCAGGCAATTCAATTAAAAAATTTTATCGCACAAAATTATTAAAAATTTAAATTAATAATTACAATATTAAACTAAACAGTTCAATATTTTGTAGCTCATTATATGCAATAAAAATTAAGAAACGGCTATAATACTGACATAGGCGGCATTACTGACATAAATCGTGAATTTGCTCAATTTTAAGAATATTACCCAACATATTAAGATTATTTTTTTTAAAATCACTAATAAGAACATTCTAGTTGCATATCCTTCTAATACATTCTAATATTCTTTTACTAAAAATAATTTAAATCAGTCTTAATCTGATAGATATCGAAAACGTACTTTTGTGCAACTATTTCTTAGCATTTTGCCTTAAATTTTGAAATTTTTTATTTTAGAAATAGTTTCTAATTAAGTGATAATTACTTTTCGAAATAAAGTTTTTTCTATTAAATGATTCGTTTCACTTAATATTTGACTTCATTCATTTGAAAATAATGAAAATAAATATATATATTTTTGTTAAAATAGTTTTGTCAGAATTAGAATCTGTGAAAAAATAACGTGTCCCTTTCACTGACGCATATGTCAGTATTAGGTTAGAACATATTTTTTAAGCATCCTTTAATTTGGGTTGTATGCTTATTTATTGTAAAAACGGGATTTTGGGTACGTTTTCAATTGATTGCATCACTTTACTGTCCTAATTATGACCCTAACAATTTGTGATAGTTTGGCCACGAATAAATCAAAACTGCAACGATCAGAATTGAGTCCTTATTTAGCTCACTAAAATATCCAACACATGTCAGTATAACTTAGAAAATATAAATTCTATTTATTGTAATTAAAAGTATCTATTTTCATTTTAAATAAATTAATAATATTTTAATTAGTGTAAAATTAAATAAATATACACAATCTAAAAACTGATTCTAAGTGTTTGGAGAATTTAATTCTAGTCGCCTCCTTAAAGTTGTATGTCAGTATTATATACACACATGTCAGTAAAAGAGCTCTATTATATTTTATCACCATGGCAATAAAATTGAAGCATCTTCAATAATATTATAGTCCCGATGACATTATCAACGCATTGCACCGTATGTCAAATTAGCAAAAAGGTGTGTATACTTTAAATGTGCACATAGAACCAATCGGTTTTAATAATGACAGAAGAGCAAAATATTTGAAGAATTTGATGCCTATTTGCAATCCCCATCGAATATAGCCAGCGTAGAAACGTTAAAATATACATGCTATCTAGTTCTGCCGACATTGTATGTATTAAATGTATAGGCTCCCTGAATTAAAAAAGGCTGAAATTAAAAAGGTTGACTTAATAATGGTGTTTTTATATGAAAAAATGGAACTTTTTTTAAGTCATGTCAATTTGCAAATTTAAGTTTGTTTTATATTTTATATGGTTTGGACTTACATGTCCAATAGAGAGTACCATTAGCCAATTTTAAAATTAAAAAAACAATTTAATTAAAACGCCATTTTTAAGTCAGCCGTTTTTAATTCGGGGAGCCGTATTCATAGCATACAGATAGCATATAAATATTACTGCGAGTCTCCAATTGCCAGTTGATCAAAATTTTCTAGCATAACTAGATAGCAATAGCAGGTGGAGAGAGTCTATGTAAGATAAGTAGTGATATTGATAGAGAGCGATATCATGTTGGCGGACCTGAAAGCGCCCAAAAATTAATACTGGGTATATTTTTTAATTCAACCCGAGCAAACAGTGGGCTGTCAAAATTTGTTTGTGTTTTTTATTCAACCTGAGTAATTTTACTCTGCACACAGCGTTTTTTTGTGAACTGTGCTTACATGCAAAGTGTGCACTTGGTTCTTCAAATTTTACTCTGAACTCGGTGTACAATACCTAGGGTAACCATGTTTGATAGGGTTGAATTTAAAAATAGACCCTCTGTCAGTACTCCAGAGTGCGACATTCACTAAACATCCATAGTAGATGCTATAAATTTGTAATCTACTGAAACAAAATAACTTAAGTAATGCTAAACGAAAAGCGAATGATAGAGAAATAACTAACGACTACCTGAAAACAGGCCCAAATCGACAAACGAAACTAAATTCTCAACTGCAAATAAATTGTCTTCTTTGGTATTTTTAGACAATAATAACGTACAAGTTTGCAGTATCGGTTGAAGCTGTAGCCATAGATATGGGCGGCTAAATTCGCTCTTACTATTGACAGATAAAATCGAAGTTTCCACGTCAATTTTATTATAAGTAAGATATACTTATTTTTTCTTTTTTTTTGTCAGTAATGAATAACACAAGTAATTTTAGGAAATAATCAATTAGTTAACGTTCTGTCTTTGATTTGATAGTTTAACAGAAAAACTATATTTGCAATCAGTTTTGGTTTTTGGAAAATATAAGTACAATCATGAATAAATTATTTGATTATTTAAAGTTTAAAAATACGGTATTCGAACATCAACTTTGAAAAATTGATGGCTGCAATTAAAATTTGAAGTTGCGTCTATCGATTAGGGCCATAGGTTTTTGATCCAATTGATGGTGTGTGTAAACTCGTTTTATGCCCAAGAGCGTTAGGCAAACCGCATACTCGATCGAAAATAAAATAAAAATTCAAATTCAAATTTTTTTAAATTGAAATTACGTTCATCACAGGTGAACGTTGGCGGAAGTAGAAACAAATCTTATTTGCACATCATGTCTAAAATGACGTTTGCGCGTCTGGCATTAGATACAAAAATAAGTATTCAGCTACGCTAGCTAACTATGGTTAAGAGAAAGGTTACATTGTGCTTTGTAAAGCATAGTACATTGTTCTTTGTAAAGCATTTGTAAAGCATGTTCTTTGTAAAGCATTGTAAAGTCCACATAGCCAGTTTCGTATACTCCAATATAACATACACAAGTTTTATTGTCAATCAGCCTTATTTAACGTACATACTATGTAGTTCTCAACTAAGTTTTTATTAACACCTTATTTTTGATCTCTGCTGGAAGTAGGGATTGCATGCTATCTCAAACCGTTTTATGAGTCCTGGAACTACGGGATTCATAAATTTCAAATCCCTGGATTTGAAATTTCTGTGTTACAAACAATTAAAAAAAAAACAAAAGTGTTAAATAAAAAAAACATATAATTCGTTTTTTTACTGTTTAAAATTACCTAAAAATAAAAATTCATTTATTAACAGAAATTAAAAATATTCCAAAATAAAAATCTCGTTCCTTACTTATTTTCGAATTATTTAAAAAATATGATTTTAAAAAACATAAGGCCGTTAACCGTTTTATCGTCCAGCATTCTTAATTTGGAAATAATATTTCCGGAAGCTGAAAATACTCGTTCCGATTCCAGTCTCGTCGGTGGAATGGTCAATAAATCTGTATAATCTCGCTGCAAATGTGGCCCTTTATGACCGCTTTGTTCAAACATTATCATTTCTCTCCCGTTCGCGGTTACCAGTTTAATAGTTGTTAATATTGTATGTTAATATTTTAATATTCCGGATGTTTCTGCTCTTCTTCTTTGGGAGAGAAGAGCAGAAACATCCAGCATATTAAAGGAGTTATTAAAGAATTTTCCAACTCGCGAGGTATTGGGTTGCTTTGATTTTGTAATTTACTCAGCACAAACTGAAGAGCGACATCGCATGTGATTAGATTGGCGTTAATGGCATATACTGCGTTATTTTCAGCAGAATTTAGTGTTTTCATAGATTACGGGATCATAAAATTTGTCGGGATCCCGGGATTGCAATCCCTTGCTTGAAGTAGCGTAAAAAAAGTAGCTTGAAGTAGCGTAAAATTTGATTTTTTTTTTTTTTATAAAGTTGTACATATGAGTATGTGATTATTGGTAATTATCAAACTTATATAAGTACGCATTGTCTTTAGGAACGTTTTGTTACCTAACGACATGCTCAATTAAAACGTTAATTATTCTAATTGAGTCGCCTGCATTGATATGTTCTATAAGCTATTTAACTAAATTGGATTATAAAATTTAGATAAGTATATTGATCTCTAGTTCAGTAATTCGACTTTATTCTACATTTAAGAAAAATATACATTGAAAGACAGGCAGTAAATAAATGTACGAGTACTCGTATACCCGAACGATGAAATCATAGTTAGTTAGTTTCTTCATAGTTTCTTTATTCTTTATTGTTCTATTGCGATAATAATTTTTTTAAATTAAAATTTTGCCTGCTTTTCCGTAAATTTAGCTGCATAACCTACTTATTTCCGATAATCGGTTCTCGGAATTATTTATTTCTTTGGTTCTAAAATTAAACGAAAGCCAATTTTTCGTCGAAAATATTTTTGTAGAAACCTTGTAGACCATACCAATTTTTTCTCGGAAGCATTTTCATCGCAATCTCTCAATTAACGGGTGCGACTGTAAAGATGTCGCAACAGCCCACCAGTCCAGCATAGTGCTGTGTTGCGTCGACGTTCCAAGATACGTATTTGTTTTGCTTATCTGTCCGCTATTTCCATCGAGTGTAGAGAGCGTTGGCTTCTGTGATTACAAGGGGAAGAACAATTGCCAAATCCATTGTTTTGACAGTTTTGATCTCCTTGCTTCATAACAAACTGGGATTCGAATTTTTTTCACCAGATACCAGTTGCTTTATTGGAAATCGCGAAACACCAACTTTGGATCGATTTTGAAATCGGGTTCTCTGTAGATTCTGACGTCTGCAATGTTTGAGAATGTCCGCTGCTCGAAAGCTTATTAGCATTTGTGGTTGTTAAGTTTTAGTGAAAGAAGGATGTTAGAACAAATGTTTCTGTGTATGACTCATTTACTGGTGATGGATCTTAATAGGCTTAGGCCTGTCTGAAACAGTTTATTTAGCAAGCCGCATATTATGAGATGGACGCCGACCCCAGTCTCTCGAAAATACACTGGTGGAACCAATGACTTTTCTCTGACGAAAAGTTAGAGTCATTGGTTATAATCTGACTTACTCTGGGAGTACACGCGTGGAGGTGTCCTTTCCCCGAAATTTCATTTAGTCCAGCAAAATAGGGGAATTTGTAAAAACGGCTAGTTCTAAACAATAAGTACTTATGCAAATTAATATCTTTTGTTGGTTGTTATGTTTATTATAAATTCTAGAGTAACACTTTGATTTGAACTTCTTCGGCCATTTCTAATGTACTCAACAAAGCCTGAGCTTTTAATTGATCTATAATTTAATTAGTCAAACAGAGATTGATTGAACCATACTATATGACCCCAATAATATTTTTTGTTCGTAGCTTTATTTTTATTTATAATTCCTTTTTCTATTTTTACACGAGAAAGTCAAAACCGGTCTACGAGTATGGTCATTTGATTTAAGGCACTTAAGTAGATTCGACCTATGAATATAAACCCGTATATGACATGTTTAATGCAATTTGGCCTTCCCCCTCAACACACTTTTATAAAACTTTGGTTTCTATCAAGGATCCGAGTACTAACGTATATTTTGAATATGATTCTGGTTCTGGAAGTTTACTATGTGCTCCGAAACGAAACTTGTTCTACTAGAATCCTCAAATTAGGCTGGTTTCCAAACGAATACTTATTTGTGGAACCTAACTTATTCAAATAAGTAAGCTAGCGAGATGACTTATTTTCTGTTCTTTTCTAACCGAAAAATCTAAATTGGTTGTCAACATTTATATCAATTTATGACTTTTAGAATTTGGGTAATAACTATTTCTAGATAACGAATGGATCATTGTGGATTAAAATCAAAATTAGGACAAAAAAAAAATGATTATCATAAAGATATAGCATCCTAATTACGTAATGTATACATGTCTTACACAAATGAATTAAGGTCAGCTACAGAACTAGCAACACCACACGGCGTATTAATATATTCTATCTTTACGAAACAATTAACAAATACTGATTAGACAGACATAAAATATATATTTACATAAAATATATACATATTTTCCTATTAACTGGGGCCTATTCGAACTTCTTTGGTTGTCTAAACGAAAATTGAAATATAAAAAATCCAGCCGAATCGTACCTAAAAATCATATAAAGATTTTTGTAGATTTAAACATTATTTCTAAGTTTTTCTTTTTTAAATTGTCGCCAATCCTGTTAATTGCACAAATGTAATTGTTAATTCATTAAAAGAAATAAGTAATTAAGTAAATTAATGTAAACGAAAATATTATGCCTCGAAGAATTTTGCGATGAAAACAATAAATGTTTTCATGTCGCTGTCAAAATAAGTACGCAAACTCAATTGGAATGGTTACTTATTCAAGATGGCGTCAAATAAGTCAATAAGTCTGAAATAAGTATCCGTTTGGAAAAGCCTTAGACACAAATTTCTAATCTAAATGTACGAATGCTGAGATGTTGCCTAGTTGTGTTTGGTTTTAATAAAATTAATAAAAAGTAAAACTTATTCATATACAATTTAAGATAACTTCAAAAATGATGGCACTGGTTAACCCAAATTTTAAAGCTAATAAACCTTCCTTTTATTTAGCTTCTGTAATTGTATGTAACCTAAAATATTTAAAAGAATGATTAAAAGCTCCTCTATACAGTCGAATACATTTGTACAAAACTCCTTGATCCCCAGAGGATATTTAAAAATGATTTTAATGTACACACAAGTAATCTATTCTAGATGAAAGTAATTTCAAAATCTTTTTAAAATCGAGCTGTAATGGAATGGATTATTTAATTTTTTTTGCTAGAGATACTTATACAATCTCGTTCATTCTTTTCATAAAAACTTATAAAATATTTCCGAGAATTGCAAATTAAAATATTTAGATGCAAAATCATCACTGATTATGAAATATGGAAACGTGTTACTGTAATTGTGTTTTGACGATGAATGAAAAAAGGATACATCTAATACTTATATTATCTATTCTACTTTTTCTTGACTTGTAATCAGGTGTATCGATCCCGCAAAAGCAGTTGATTTAGAAATTTCGTGTATGTCGTGTAAATCAATTTCTGTTGTTTCCCTCATGGTTCAAAAACCTTTAAAGATATAAGAATACTGCAACGATCACCATTTTATTATGAGCGATTATGAGCTTGACGAAATTCAGATTGTTGATTCATTATTTTATTGGCATCATTATTTTATTCTTGAGCATTCTTGAAATTGTTTATCAAAAATTTTTACTTTTAACATAATCTTGTAGTATTTTGAATTTAAGAATTGACATTACAACTAATTCTTGCCACATACTAAGGAAATATCCCATCCACTGATTAGTTTGCTGTTCCTGTTCGCTAGCGTGGCTCTACATTCCTTGAATTGATTTGGCCGCCTCAACAATGTTCTTCCAGATAACTGGAACGATTCGTAACAAGAGGACGCCGGACACAATAACCAAGAGTTTGAAAATACAATCGGCCTCGTCCATTCATCGAATAGAGGGTCTCCCTTGAGGCGCTGGTGTCGACTTCAGGGCCTGTTAAATGGTTCGATTTTGGGACGGATAACATGTCCGAACCATCTAAGTCTTGATGATTTAATTATATCGATGGTGGTCAGATCATTTCTGACGTCGAGATTTAGACGCATCCGGTACATTTTTCTTTCTTTAATACGTAATTGGCATTACATTTTGTGTCAAGTGAACGTGTTTTTTAATACCTCAAACAGATTGACGTCGAAAACATCGGCGCTAAATTTAAAATACATGTATTTCCATAAGTACGAACAGATAGAGCGTCGACATTCGACGTCAAAATATAAAAATTTATATTTTTTTGGACGTTGAGTGACATTTAGTTAAAAACAAACAAAACTTATTTTTTTATGAAATGGATGAGGTGGTAATTCATAACAAAATTTTGTTCTAATAAAGAAGTGGTTTGTTTTAAATACTCAATTTAGTTTTACAATTTTCAGGATACATTTAATGAGAAATTAATCTTTCTATAAATTACCCATTGTGAATAACATCATTGCCATTTTCATTAGCATTATTATGTTATCACTATTATCCATTTCTTCTATTTTGCTGGTATGTTTATTTATCCACATACAAAATGATTTAATATATTATTAGTATTTTAAGTCTGTCTACAAATGAAAGAAATGTCAAAAAAAACGGCGCCTATCTGTTTGACAAAAAAGATTTGAACTTTGAGCGCCGAAGTTCGGCGATGTGCGCCGCTATTCTGTTTGAGGTATAAGCATAGAATAAGTACATAAGAATGATAATTTTCTTGTACTAAAATGGCATTAGGCATATAATTGGGTACTGGCGTATAATTGCTAACGCAGTACGAGGCAACGATATATTTAGGATTGTTCGCCTTTCCTTGTTACACAATATTGAAAACAAGAAAAAAACGTTCGTATTTTTTTTTTGCTCGACTATGTAGTAAACGAAAACTTTTGAATGAAGGAAACTATAACAAAACAACACAATGTGACAATGATCATACTGTCGGGTTATTAAAAACGACCGCACGATTTATTTGTTTATCTGTGTGTGTATAATGAACATTTATAAAAAATAAAATATTCTATATAGCTACATATAAAAATAATATTAAACAAATAAAGTAAAATAGATAGATAATTATTTTTTCTATATATGTATATGCGGCTGCATATAGTTTTTTGCTTCAATTTACGAGTATGGTTGAATGTGTATAATTTTAATTTTTTATGAATTATACTTTTCGTTATTTTTCGTACTTCGTTTCCCATTTTATATTTATGCAAAGCATACTTCACAGGAATATAATTCAACAGTTTTCGTTTGGTATAGTTGAGCAAAAAAAATACGAACGTTTTTTTCTTGTTTTCAATATTGTGTAACAAGGAAAGGCGAACAATCCTAAATATATCGTTGTCTCGTACTGCGTTAGCAATTATACGCCAGTACCCAATTATATGCCTAATGCCATTTTAATACAAGAAAATTATAATTCTTATGTACTTATTCTATGGTATAAGTCTAAAATTATTTTTTTAATTATAATAAGCTTTGCCTATACAAAAAAATTTAATAAATTGCACCAGACTTACTTAGTTTCAAAAAATGAAAATAATACAGCGGAGGCAATATATATATATAGGGACAAAATTTTAATTAAACAATTGAATATTTAAAATAAGAATTCATATAATTTTATTCTAGTTTATATAAGTAAGTACATAAGAAAGGAACTTCAAATAATTATGCCACATTTTGGATTTCGAGTGAATTATTGTCTTTAAAAAATAAAACAAAAAATTCCTGAAGGCAATATTTATAAGGACAGTTTGCTAATCTGTATTATATCAGCATCATATTGTTATTCTAATAATTAGTATTACCTCCTGCGTTTATAATAACTTGTAGGAGACGACGAGGTATCGAGTTGATATGGTTTTGCAGCAAACTTTGATCGAAATTTTTCCATTCTGTGACAATGGATTTACGTAGTTGGGTAACCGTTTCAAATTGGCGGCCGTTATGGTAAACACGGTTAGAAATTAATGCCCAAACGTTTTCCATTGGATTAAAATCTGGACTAATCGCATCCCACTGTAAAACTTCAACACCACGTTCTGTAAAAAATGATTTTGTATGTCGAGCTGAATGTATTGCAGTATTATCTTGCTGGAATACCCAATGTTGGCCAAGCGTATTGTCCCCAAAACCAACTAAAACGTCTTCCAACAGATTTACATACTTGGCAGAATACATTTTAGTGATATAAAACAAATTGGAGCACGTCCTGTGTAACAAAATGCTCGGTATACCATCAGAGAGCCACCCCCAAAATTTCGTGATCGACGAGTAAGGATGTTCTGACGAGTCTCCTCCCAATACTATTGCCAATTATGAAGGCCATCTAGAGAAAACTTTTTCGCATCGCTAAATATGACGTTATGCCATTCCTCATCCCAAAATTGGTAAACCTCAGCAAATCTCAACCGAGCAATTTTATGCCTTGGTAAAAGTCGCCGACGAGTATCTCGTTTCATGTATTTCAGATGTTCCGATTCTTCTAAATTTGCCGAATACGCCGTTTTTTATTTGGAAACTGAAGATACTGCCCTATCTGTGCAGGAGACATTGAATCTTTAACTGCAAGTCTTTTAATCTCTCGTTTGTCACGATCAGTTATCGTTGATTTACAACCACAACGCTTTTTATTGCCATAATTATCTAGGAACGTTACGTAATTATGCACAAGAGTTTTACTTCTACATATTCTGCTAGCAATTTCACGTAATGTCAAGCCACTTTCATTCTCTCTTGGCATTTTGTAATTATAACCTACAAAAAATATATTAGCCATCTATAAAAATTTCGACCTAATTTGCAATAATAATATTACAAAACTTTTCACTTTTACCTCAAAATTAAAAAAAAATTGTTAAATTTCACTTTTGTTCTTATCCCTTTTTCAACCAAAAAAAATAGCTTAACTAAAGTCCAAACCACACAAATGTGTGAGTAAAAAATCAGAGCATGTAATGGGGTTTTTGATAAAAAATTTCGCTTGATTTGAAGAACCAACACAATTGTATGTATAGTTATAGTGTTTTTTTTCGGACGAAATAAGTTTGAAAGTAATGCGCAAATGTGTAAGTTGGCTCAAAACACATACAAAAATAAATTTTTGACATGGTACTTTTGCTGTACTCGCACAATTCTGTTAGTAAAACACAAAAGGGTTATTGCTTTTTAACGTTTGTTTTCAAATCAAAATTTATAAATGTACTGCACCAGATTGTTCTCTGTTACGCATATTATATATAAAATACTAAAACACAAATAACTGTAAATTAAAAAAAGTATACAGTGGTGGATTTAGGAGAAATTTCTAATTACAGTTTGTCCTATATATATTGCCTCCGCTGTATTTACAACAGGCGGATCATATTATTCCGAGGGACTATTTTAGGGATTAAATACACCGAATTGCAAACCTAGCTGTACAGGCTTGGCTTTAAATTGGAAAAACTGAGGCTCTGGACACTACTGATTGTAATTTGAATGGGCTACACATTATCTTATAAATAATAAGCTTGCTAGCTTAAACTTTGACGCAAAGTTCAAATCTACATTGCATTGTAGTTAAATAAATAAGTAAACAAATACTAATTTGAACTGGAAAACGGCAAGATTTTGGCTGTTCCGTGTTGTTGGCATCTAAAACTCGCTACCAAAAGTGACTACTGTAGGTCGATTCTGGCTTTCCCTAGAAAAAAGGAATTTGGAAAAATATTTTCATAGCATTTTTGTCACAAATTTTTTTTTTCTGGCGTACTAATGGTAAACAGTTGGTACTATGGTAAATTATAAAAATTTAGTTCAAACATTATTTCTCAGTAGGCGAGAAAATGATAATTTTGACAAAAACGCTATGTAAATATTTTTCCTAATTCCTTTTTCCTAGGGAAAGCCAGAATCGGCCTGCTGGTCTTATAATTGCTTTGTAGATTTTTAATTTTGTTTTACATATTGCGAGATTAAACAATTTTATTTTTAGCGTAGAATGCTCGGTAACCTGCTGTTATCCGTGACGTTATGTCTGTAGAGACTGAGTTATGCACATTTCCCATCGATCCTAAGTAAGCATTTAAAATCATTTACCTTTTCGTATTGTGTGTCGCAACTTTTTCGAGAAAATGTTTAATCTGTTGTCGACCTATCTGGATGAAAACCGCACTGGTAGTCGCGCAAAACGCGCTCGCAGTAAATTGATAACTTCTCAGTAACTATGTTGACCAATGCTTTGTAGCCGGTGCTGAGCCAAACTATTCGTCGATAGTTGTTACAATTCAAACGGTCCTCCTTTTGTATAGCTAGATATATAAAATTGTTGCTGCAAATCAGTTTGTTGAAACCAACTTAAATATGCGACAGAAGATGTAATCAGAGCATTTCGTTACAGATGTTATCCTCACCAGGTGCCTTATAATTTTTCAATATGACGCTTCGCACTTCATCGTATGACGGAGCGAGCGGGCGGTGACTGATGCAATGATGATGTTTGCTCGGTGGATGATAACATCTGTTTGTTTAAAAGTGACGAAAAAGATTTTCGTCATAACGGTTTGAACATTCTTTGTGTCGTAGTGAATAGCGGACGCGTGGATAGTAAGTAGTCGCTAGCGATTACTTTTATTGAACGGTATCTGTCTCTTAAACTGGCAGTTTCGATTTTGAGTTCTTGTGGTTTGAGTCATTTTCGGTCGATTTTGAGTACTGTGGTTTGTGTCGGTTGGAGTGTTTTCTTGTGACCTTGTAGTCGATGTATGCCTTCCATATCTTTCTGTTTTTAGATGGGTTTTTTATCTAAATTTTCTGTTGAAGAATTTATTATCGCCGATTTTATTATGTTCCTCTGTTCTTCCACAAAATGGGGAGGTGGGTGGCTGCCTATAGGGGTTTTGATATGCTATAGCTTCGAAGTCGGACCGAGTAACTTGATTGTTCTATGTTCAGTATTTCTAAATGAGATTCGTTGGAATCGGTTATTATACGTGGTAGATAGAAGGGGCATATTTCGCAACTAGCAACAAGTGGTCACGCACGTAGAACGTGCCGTAGAAATCAAATGAAGTCAGTTCGATGGTGCGCATCTCGTTTTTGGGGGGAGTCTGGATGGTACCATGAATCCTGTCTGCTTTTGCGATTTCTGCGTTAAAGTCACCAAATTTTTACATCGTGTGGGGGACTTTTGTTTAAAAGACTTGCCAGGTGACCGCCTCCGTTGTGGCGTGTACGTTAATAAGTGAGATGTTGAAGTGACGTCTGTGCAATTTGAATACACAGGTCCAATTGTTTTTGAGTTTAAAATTAGTTAAGAATTGGCGTAAACGATTGCCGATCAGAAAGGCAACTCTGATTTTATGCCTATCGAAGTTGTTATTTTAGCAGTGAGTAAATCCGTGGCGACTGTGATCGATGATGTTGTTGCCGATAAGTCTCGTTTCTATAGTAGTGAGATTAGATTGAGCTGGTACTGAGATGCCTGATTGACGAGGCGGTGGAGGCTTAAGCTGAATACATTCCAAAATACCGTTCCAAATTTTATTTCGTCCTTATTTCGTGTCCGAAGTCGTGGTTATAAATCCGAGTTAATGATCCGATGCTTTTGCTGAAGCTTCGCAATACAAACTTTCTCCTATAAACTAACATTTATTAATTGATTGATGGGTTGATTAGAATATATGACCAAGGACTGGCCAGGATTCCCGGATAGCGCCGAGTGTGATCCTATAGCCTGTTTACAAATAACAAAATTTTAGATATCTACCAGACAGAAAATGAGTTTTACAACGGAACGACTCGATTACGGGACCTAACGACCGTAAGGCAAAACGACATTCCTCTAATCTGTTAATTTGAGTATTATTCTTCATCAATCGCTTCTAAAAATCAGCGAACTAAGAAAATAAATTATTATTTCGCATTTATGCATCTCCAGATTTCCAGAAATTTAATTTAAATTAATACTAAGGCTGTGGGCCAATCTCAGGTAAATCCATTAGTACAGTAAATTGAAATTTTAGTACAAATTACTTTTCAAATCGTACCAATTCTCTAGTAAATAAAATTAGGTAAATGCGGTTTAAAGGGACACATGGTTTCTAGGAATATACAAAAATTGGTATGTATGTAGGTACACGAACTAATGTCATAAATTTTATTTTCGTTGTTCCAATTATTCGTATTGTTTATACGAATAAATTTAAATTGTATATTTTCGCAAATTTGTTGCGTAATATACACAATAAACTATTTGAAAAAATAAATAAAAATTTTAACATATAAAACTTTTTTCATAAATATCGAAGAGCATTTTTATTTCATGGGTAATGCTAGTGAATATAAAAAAATTATGTCTAGAAACATGGCCGACATATTTTCATGATTTGTTTAGCAAACACAAAAACCACTACTATTTACCTTTTGTGCCTTCGCTTTACCCTACTTTTTAGTACGGTATTTCAATTTACCGCATACACTGTTAAGACCAGCATTTACCCTAGATTTACCTTAGAATTGGCCCGCAGCCTATATACTTTTTTGTGCCCTAAACATTATAACATTTGTTGGTTTAATCTGTGCGAATGACTGAAATTTAATTCAAATTATAATAATTTAAATGCTTATATTACTTTACGATGAAAAATATTTACTATAAGTATGTAAGTATTTCGAATGCACACACGGCGAGTTTACTAATAAACTGCTTAAATGAAATTAATTCGCGACTTCCAACAAAGTAGCTGACATCTGGAGAACAAAATGTGAATCATAGTTTGCTATGAAGCAAGGGAGATTAAAACTGTCATAACAATGGATTTGACAATTCTGGTTCCCCTTGTAAACGTAGAAACCAACGATATCTACATGCGATGAAAATCGCCAATACATATATACGAAACGTCTTGCTTTGGTTAATTTCAATTCTTTAAGAATGAAATGTAATTTTGTACCCTAAGTCAGAATAATTTTTTAACAGTTGGTTACTCTGTAATACCAGAGCCTGCAACTAAACAACCAGAACACTCACAAAACAAAACAAAAAATTGGAACATATTTAGGTTTGTATTTGACGATCGTTTTTAAATTTTATTTTTAGGTGTCTGTATTCGGCTCAAACCTAACATCTTTTCCTAGTTTTCTATGGCCGATATATCTCATGAAATTTACCGTTAATTTGTATTCTTACTGGGCACTGATTCCTGAAAATATATACCTTGTAAAAGATCAAAAATGGTTGCGTTTTTTCTTGCTAACCAACTTACATTTCACTGAACTAAATATTTTACTAATAATTGTACACTTAGATGTCTGAAACCAAGTTAATTCCGTTGTGGTTTTGTAACTTGTAAAGTTGTAACTAACAAACCTGTTGTATTTTTCCATCTTGTCATATACCTAAAGGAGGTAGAGAAGGATCTGGCGTCAACTGGGAATTTCAATTAGAATTGGTCGCACGAAATCTATTCAACCAATCAATTACTGGGATGGTATATTGTTTGCAATTAATGCTTAAATTGGCAATGTGGTCAGAGGTTGCAAATCATAATTGGACTGAAGCACATTGATTAGTTTGTTAGTTCGACTTATCAACAATTGTCCAATTGTTTTATCGGTTTTTAGCACGAAACGCTCTCTTAACAAGCTAAATTTGTTTAATTAAATCAGTTGAATATTTAAAAGTAAATTCTGATTGACATCAGAATATAGAAAAGAGGTCATTAAATAAATTAAAAAAAAATAGAGATGAAAAACTTTTTTTTTCAAAAAGAGGACTCGTTCTCCTGTTGGCAACCATAGATAGTATTCGTATTTTTCTTTACGTGCATTATGGTTAAGTTGGTAGAGTACGAAAACACTTACTTTCAAAGTTAAATGTGTCATAAATTACTTGACATTGTAGGAAAATAAGGAAAAATACAGAATAAAATACATGCACCAGAAATAAAGCTACGAGGAGCAGAAATGTATTGATTACATTTTATGTGGTTACAATGCTAATTTTTTTCATTGTTTTTGGTTACCCTATAAATGCAATAGCAAAGAGCGAAAACTGATTTTGGGGTTACGATAGAGGCGAATTAAAATTTATTATTCATAGCTTTTCCTCTATTTATATATTATTTTTCTCTGTTATCTGTATTTCTCACGCAGCTCATAATAGCAGGCTCCATATAGATAATAAAACCGTGACTTAAAAGTAGATATAATATGATTATTATTTACGAACTTCGTTACAATGTAACACGCGTAAAGTTAAATTAAGTATCATCTCGTTTCAGTTATCTTCCCATGATCTCTTGGCATATCAAATCATTAGAAAAAAAAATTCTAGATACCACCAAAACATGAAATAAATCGATTTTATTTGTACATATTTTATATGATATATTTTTTATTACATATTGTGTCTTAGGATTATGGCATTATATTTTCTCTTAAATAATTCTTATATGTATGTATTTATAGTCTAAAAAAATTACTTTTTCGAAATTATTGTACCATAAAACCATAAATTTATAAGAAATTTTACTTTTTGTCGTTATTTTCGTTATATAGTTATATATTTTGTTGTAGTATAACATAAAAAGCCAATAATATTATGAAGTTTGTATTCTACACAAAAATTCTATTGCTTTTTGGCAATGACCTTTAATAATTTTATTCTTTAAAAATGATATGATTTTAAAAACATTAAAGTGGTTTTTGGCAATAACTAAACAATATAAATTTCATTTTCATTAGAATTTCTTCGAATCAATCAGAAAATGTTATCTTACATACTTTGTTATTAGGAATTCAATAGATTTTTTTGTTTTTGGATGTGTGATAATTTTTAATGTTTCTAATCGATTCGGGAGCAACTGACCGATTTAGATTTTACGGCGTACCTTTTAATCTTTTGATCTATTATTTTAAGCGACGTTACTTGCTATCTATTATAAATAAATTAATATATAAGTACATACATCTATTTTCTATCGATCGGAAAGAGTATCAATTTTAGGAGTCTATGTTTCAAAAAGGAATAATGGAATCCTTATCACTTTTATTTTTTCCATCTATCGCAGTCGATTTTTTCTATACTTAAAAAACGAACATATTTGAAATTTGGTTAGTGTAGTCCTAAAATTAACGTTTTGAAAATCTTCTAAAAATACAAGAAAAATAACCATCTCTTCCTTCTATTTTCGAAAACTATTATGATGTTTCTAAAAGCTATAGTTTTCGAAAAATACTATTTATTATGCAAAACGATATACAAAACTTGTAAATATGAATTAACAGCATCTTTTGTTAAATAAACAATAAATATTTTCAAAGTTGAGTTAAATCATTGATTTCCACACAGTTACTTTATATCCCAATTTATATTTACCATTTCGTCAGGTGCAAATTTTTGTTTTAATTTTTTAATATAGGATTAGGATTTGAGTTCAGCTTAAAAAGCGGACTTTAAACCTATAACACACTAGAGGTCACAAAAAATTGCTTTTCAAGCTTCGATCCTGTCATAATAAAAAATTGCTCTCAATGAAATTGTATATTGCCCCATAATTAGCCAATTTTTTGCTGATTTTTTCGTGTTTTGACATTTTTTTTATCAATCTTCATGTTTCTACTGGAATTTGTCATGTAATACGCGAGTTTTAGATCACGGAAATGTTTTTTTTAAGAATAATTTTTGCCAGACGAATCGTATCAGATGAACAATTAATATCTAATTTTTTAAATATTATTTGTGATTTCATATATTTGGGTACTTGGAACCAACCACTTATACAATAAATTCCTAAAATTTCGAATTATTATGGCAATTCAATTTGATTCAAATAAATTATGCCCCTTATGATAACAATTTGTTTTAAAACTTCTACTTACTTAATATCGATATAATTTTATTTCGATTAACCGTAAAATCTCCATAGGGAAATAATTGTATAAGAAAATCGTTTGGGGCCAATAAAATCGTCGATACGATTATGTGGTTATACAATTACCTGCCCATACAATTAAGTGGTGTAACGAATAACTGGTCTTATACGATTAAGTGGTCCTACGATTAAGTGGTCTTACGATTACGTGTCTTTACATGGATGTTTCTATACGGTTAAATGTTTACGATGATGTGGTCTACGATTAAATGTTTACGATGATATGGACGTAAATTAGAAATATTTTATTGGATTTTTGCAGACAAAGAATAACAAAGCAAACCAGTCATTAAAAGATTTTATTAACTATGATTTTTCGAAAAAAAAACAATTTATTATTTTATTTTTTGACTTTCAATCTCTGTAGATCGGATGGAAAAACAAGATAATTACTCAGATCTAAAGTAACGCCTAGTAATTTCCATTTAAATAAGTTTTAGTTGGTTGCTCTACGTTGAATGATTTGAAAGTTGCAATAATACCCAAACGAAAGCCTTTTACACATTCAAGTAAAGTTATTCAACGTAAATTGCTGGTGATACTTTTTGACATAAATTTATATTGCCACTTTACATTTTATCTTGAAAAAAAATTGGAGAATGCGAATTTACTAAAACATCACGATATCCAATATCTACGATAATTTTTTTCGTGTGTAAAGGTTATCACTTTTACATTTTACAATATATGTATATACTTACAGGGTGGCTGAGACCAAGTGTTACCAAATGGAAACGCTGTAATTTTTTTAATTTTGATTATTTTTTATTGAAATTTCGTGGAATATGTTGAAAATATATTACATTTTATGAAAAACATGTGACTGCTCGATATGACCTTTTTTGGCTCTGATTATTTGATTCATTCTTCCATAGAAAGCATTGCATGCTGACCGAACGTGGGCTTGCGGAATTTTATTCCATTCTCGAACAAAAGCTGACTTCAATGCATCAACACTTTCGTATTTTTTAGTGGACACCTTACTCTCCAAAATGGACCATATGGAGAAATCCATGGGATTCAAGTCTGGTGAATATGGAAACAAATTTTATTCTCGTTTGGCATCTACTACTTGTTTATATGTATATACATATATATATATTTTACAACACTAATATTTTTGTCCAACCGATCCTAGAAATCAGCCGCAGAACGCAATTTTGTAAAAATTGCTGTGTCGCTCGAGCTTTGCGTGACGGTGCCGAGTTCTGTTGGAATGTCCAACGCTTCGTACCAAAGTGTTTACGTGCCCAAGGTAGCAAAGCATCGTTTAGGATCTTTTGGCGGTACACCTCTTGGTTTACCTTGACTCCATGTTCGATGAAAACCAGAGGAGTGCGTCCATCTGCAGTCACTGCAGCCCAAACCATAACATAGCTGGTGATTGCTTGCGCATGGCAACTCTTGCGTCCAAATTATCGGTGGACTTGTGCTCTAACCATACACGATCATTTTGTTTATTCACATACTGTTGAATGGTGAAAATTTTCTCATCAGAAAAGACAATTTTTGGAATCTCATTACGTTCGGCCAAGGCCTTCAATGCTCGTGTTCTTTCAAGCCTAACTTTTTTTGTGCCTCCGTAAGATCTTGAACTTTTTGTATCTTGTAGGGCTTCAAGTGTAGTTCATTTTTCAATATGGTTTGAATGCTGTATCGTGAAACATGTAGACGTGCGGCTAATTGATTGGCACTTTGACGAGGATTTCGTTGGATTCGTTTCTTCACCTTTCGTATCATTTCTTTTGATGTTGCTGTCTTTTTAGGGCCGCCTCTGTTGCGTTTAGCGATGCTACCAGTTTCGTTGTATCGAGTTATGGTTCGATACACAAACATTTTATTCACATTCAAATGCTGGAGCTGACGAACTATTGCTGTTTGTGAATTTCCACCCAAATACAGTGCAATTACACTACTACGTTTGAATTCCATTACGATTTTTTTATGAAGATATTAATTTAGAACAATTATTTGTTGACCACATGTAAACAACTAACCAAACTTCAATCTGTCAAAAAATTGACACGCGAAAATGACAATTACACAAATGACAGCAGAGTGAAGTCAGTAACATTTGGTCTCAGCCACCCTGTAAATTAATGTTATAAATCACATTTGAATTTTATAGTCACAATAGGACAAAACTCTACATACAGTATTCAATTTTATTAATTTGTATACATAAGTACAGGTCATTCAATCATTTATTTAGTCCTCCATCACCATCAATCACTAACTGTAGACGGCGACCATAATACTATATTGCAGGTTATTTCGGGAGTAATTTGCGCCCAAGCTTTTCTCAGTGCATCCTCAAGTGTTTCCTTTTTGGAGATCTTGTATTTTCGTAATCTCCGTTCTAGTTCATCCCAAATATGTTCAATTGGGGTCAAATCTGGCGACTGAATTTTCTTTCAATATGGTCAAACACTGAAATCGACCCATAGTTGCATCAATGAATACTAAATTACACCCCAGTCGCGCCTATCGCCCCCAAACCATAACACTACCTCCTCCATGTTTAGTGGTATGTATTATATTTTTGTTTTACAAAGCAGTGTTCTCTTTACGCCATATTTTCCGCCTACCATCAGACCCGAATATGTTGAATTCACTTTCGTCTATAAATAAAACAAATAAAACACAATTCCAGGATCCGATGCCCCCATTAAAATGCCTTCTAGCGAATTTAAACCTCAATTCTATGTTCTTGGTAGAAATTAGCAGTTTTTTCCGTCGAATCCTGCTATTATATCCAGACCGTTTGAGTACTCTACCAGTATAGTTTTTGAACTAACGTCCTTTCCTGACGTATTGGCGATCCGACCGACCATTTTGGTTTTTGTACCACTATTTTCAAAAGATGTGCGGTCAATCTCTTTTGGATAGCTTCTTTGGGCGGCCATTTCTGGGTTTATTAATTCCACAGTTTCAGCAATTTCACTAAATGATTTTTTTTCTTTTCTTAATTGAACTACTAAATTGCAAATACTGTCACAAATTTCTTTACGCGGTACCATATTTTAATGAATTTTTCACTAATTTAACGACATAACGAGAACATCATTTGCATTCGAGTGCAAACTGGTTTTAATGCTAAGTGTATGTAGACTTTTGTCTTTTCAATTTTTATGTGTTTTTATTTATCAAAATATGTAACTGTAAAATTGAAATGTGATTTAACATTCATTTATATATAAAAAATAAACATGTTTCAAAAAAATAATTTTGGAAATCGAATGTAGTTTACGAAATATATTAGAAACAGCAGGTGTATGTAGACTTTTGTTCTATAGTGTATGTATTTGGAAAATTATTAAATATTTTTTTAAAATAAAAAATTATTTAACAATCTTTTAAATTATTAAGTACAGTATAATTTTTAGTTAACACGGTTCTTGTTTAATTTATTTATATTTATTTTTCTTCTTTTAATTACTTCTTATAGTTTAAGATAAAATATCCGAAACGAGTGTTCATCGATATTATCAATAAATCACCGAATAACCATTATTTTCTTTGAAAATAGTTATTTACATTTCAAGATCTGATATACAATTTTTGGGTGATGAGATTTAAATAGACCAAGTGAAGCTGAGGTCATTTATCAGTAACCAGTACATTTTCAACAAAAAGGCTGGAGGGTCTTGATATTTCTTGCATAACAAAGACGTTTTTAAGCATAAAAAATGCTATCTGGCTTTCGTTTGCCACTCAAATATTCGTCTGTACTGTAAATTGAGATGTACTAACTTGTTTGCAAAGGTTAAGCATGTATAATGTCGGAACAGTGCGCGTGCATCGTGATGGATGGTTGAGACGAATTACCAGATACAGCAGACTCGCGATAACGTGAACAAGATAAAACCAAGCAAAGTCACGTTCACGAGAGTGTTCATTTTTGCAGGAGTTGATTTTTTTCATATGAAACACACCGCTACAACGTCAAACATATAACTACCTCCAGTTATGTGTTGGCTGCATTACTTGGTTCGGAATTCTATCAAGCTTTCTCATTCTCAATAGATAAACAACAACTTTCTGAATTGATGTGTGCTACGCCTGTCCTATTCGGAAAGGATTGTTTTATCATCGCTATTTCTTTTCGATAAAATAAAAACCCCAAATTATTGGTACCCAACGGGGGACCAATGTCCAGGTCCAAGTAGATGAAATTGTGAAAATTGTTGGCAAAACAAATAGAAGCTCACTTGATCGAGCCGAATAATTTGTTGAAAATTCAACACGCATGTTGTAAGAGGAAATCTGTGGAAACTTTCTTTTATATTCACCCTATTTAGAAATGCCTTGAGTATAAGGTAATCCCATGGCAACATTTATAGATCAGATGCAGAAAAGCAGGATCGTGATCTCTAGTGTAGCGCGTCGATCGGTTTGCGGGTGGTTGGATGATGTTCCCATCGGTATTTTAAACATTCGGCAAACAAGTGACTTGCTTAATGGTTCCGCTCCAAACATTATAAGATCAATATATAATACAGTAACTAAGTATATAGAATATGTACAGAATACAGTATTCTATTAATACATAAAAACACTCAATGTGCTATAAAAATTGATATTAGCGGTATTTTGTTGAGACAATTACAACAACACCACCATGGCTAAATTAAAATCTAAAGCTTTTTAAAATTTTGCTTTAGCTGGAGATAATGCAGATTTGCATTAGTTGAAATAGCTGAATAGCGCTGAAACATGTAAAGCAAAAATGCAGTATTTCTCAACAAAATACAGCTATTGCAAAACAATCATTCCTTATGGGCAAACCATAAAAAGAACATTGATTTGTTCTCTTTACGTTTTCTTTATGGTTTGCTTAAACGATGGTCTCGAATATCAACAAATTAACGAAACCTTACATAAACGGTGAAATTTGTTGTGATAGCTAAGTATCTATTATTATACCTTATAATACTACTAGTATTACCAGTCATCAATTTACAACAAACCACAACTGTCTTTGTCGATCATTATTCCGGGGATATTAATGGCTATTTGAAAATAAAAGTGAATGTAATCAGTTAGTCAGTTCAAAAATGGCATTTCCTAATAGAAACAATGGGTTTTAAAATTTAAACTCAGTGATTGAATCACCTACAAAATGTAATTATGTGAACATAGCATAACATCACTCCATTTTGCATCAAAGGTAGTCGCCGATTCTATTTTTTCAAAATATAAATCCTTCGTCACTGTTAATCTAACTAAAAGTAGATTAAACTGCTAAACGAACTTCAGTGTTTTGTTATGATGGCTGCCCCTTACATCTGAATAGAAAAGGAAAGGATGCCCTCAACAATTTTGTTGAATTATAATATTTTATTCTTATTTACGCACATTGAATATTAAATTTAGAGGTAGTTAGTTGCTTCCGTATGATATGGAAACAAATTTTATTCTCGTTTGGCATACCGATGTGAAGCTAGCACGAAAAGTTAGCACGTATTTTTTAAAAATGTACATATGGTAATACATTTATCAAATATCAAAACCATTTTGTTTCTATTGAATAGTACTAAAAAATTGTACAAAATAAAATAATCAATTATTTATTATAAAATATTATATATAATATATTATAAAAAATCAATTATATAGTAAACTATAAAACTGGACGTTTTCATTTCTTAAAAATTTTGTTAATTAATCCATCGTCCAATAATTAATTTTATATTATTATAAAATAAATAAGACGACTCAATAATACATTGTTCTAAAACATAATGGTGGTTTGAGTATTAGCTAGAGTTAGCACGAAAATTTAATATAAAAATTAATTGAGTAATATCGATTTCTGCTGGTCTTTTCCAAAAACTTGTCGGACATGAAATTGATTTTAAATTAAAGTAGGACCAATTACGAAATTACTCAGAAAATTTCAGAATTTTCTTATGATTTGTTTGTGAGCAATATCGATTCGTGCTGTGCATTATCGAGATTTTCCCGTGTATATGAAATTTTTTGAGTAATATCGATTCGTGCTGGACTTTTCCAAAAACTTGTCGGACATGAAATTGATTTTATATTAAAGTAGAGCCAATTACGAAATTACTCAGAAAATTTCAGAATTTTCTTATGATTTGTTTGTGAGCAATATCGATTCGTGCTGTGCATTTTCGAAATTTTCCCGTTTATATGAATTTGGTGGGGTACTAAAGGTTTATGCTGAGCCCGTCCTAACATTTGTCGGACATGAAATTGATATTAAATTAAAGTAGGACCAATTACAAAATTACTAAGAAAATTTCAGAATTTTCTTATGATTTGTTTTTGAGCAATATCGATTCGTGCTGTGCATTATCGAGATTTTCCCGTGTATATGAAATTGGTTGAGTAATATCGATTCGTGCTGGACTTTTCCAAAAACTTGTCGGACATAAAATTGATTTTAAATTAAAGTAGAGCCAAATACAAAATTATTCAGAAAGTTTCAGAATTTTCTTATGATTTGTTTGTGAGCAATATCGATTCGTGCTGTGCATTATCGAAATTTTCCCGTTTATATGAATTTGGTGGGGTACTAAAAGTTTATGCTGAGCCCGTCCTAACATTTGTCGGACATGAAATTGATTTTAAATTAAAGTAGGACCAATTACGAAATTACTCAGAAAATTTCAGAATTTTCTTATGATTTGTTTGTGAGCAATATCGATTCGTGCTGTGCATTATCGAGATTTTCCCGTGTATATGAAATTTTTTGAGTAATATCGATTCGTGCTGGACTTTTCCAAAAACTTGTCGGACATGAAATTGATTTTAAATCAAAGTAGAGCCAATTACGAAATTATTCAGAAAGTTTCAGAATTTTCTTATGATTTGTTTGTGAGCAATATCGATTCGTGCTGTGCATTTTCGAAATTTTCCCGTTTATATGAATTTGGTGGGGTACTAAAGGTTTATGCTGAGCCCGTCCTAACATTTGTCGAACATGAAATTGATTTTATATTAAATAAGAGCCAATTACGAAATTATTCAGAAAATTTCAGAATTTTCTTATGATTTGTTTGTGAGCAATATCGATTCGAGCTGTGCATTATCGAGATTTTCCCGTGTATATGAAATTTTTTGAGTAATATCGATTCGTGCTGGACTTTTCCAAAAACTTGTCGGACATGAAATTGATTTTATATTAAAGTAGAGCCAATTACGAAATTATTCAGAAAATTTCAGAATTTTCTTATGATTTGTTTGTGAGCAATATCGATTCGTGCTGTGCATTTTCGAAATTTTCCCGTTTATATGAATTTGGTGGGGTGCTAAAGGTTTATGCTGAGCCCGTCCTAACATTTGTCGGACATGAAATTGATTTTAAATTAAAGTAGAGCCAATTACGAAGTTACTAAGAAAATTTCAGAATTTTCTTATGATTTGTTTGTGAGCAATATCGATTCGTGCTGTGCATTATCGAGATTTTCCCGTGTTTATGAAATTTTTTGAGTAATATCGATTCGTGCTGGACTTTTCCAAAAACTTGTCGGACATGAAATTGATTTTATATTAAAGTAGTACCAATTACGAAATTATTCAGAAAATTTCAGAATTTTCTTATGATTTGTTTGTGAGCAATATCGATTCGAGCTGTGCATTATCGAGATTTTCCCGTGTATATGAAATTTTTTGAGTAATATCGATTCGTGCTGGACTTTTCCAAAATTTGTCGGACATGAAACTGATTTTATATTAAAGTAGAGCCAATTTCGAAATTATTCAGAAAATTTCAGAATTTTCTTATGATTTGTTTGTGAGCAATATCGATTCGTGCTGTGCATTTTCGAAATTTTCTCGTTTTTATGAATTTGGTGGGGTACTAAAGGTTTATGCTGAGCCCGTCCTAACATTTGTCGGACATGAAATTGATTTTAAATTAAAGTAGAGCCAATAACGAAGTTACTTAGAAAATTTCAGAATTTTCTTATGATTTGTTTGTGAGCAATATCGATTCGTGCTGTGCATTATCGAGATTTTCACGTGTATATGAAATTTTTTGAGTAATATCGATTCGTGCTGGACTTTTCCAAAAACTTGTCGGACATGAAATTGGTTTAATATTAAAGTAGAGCCAATTACGAAATTATTCAGAAAATTTCAGAATTTTCTATTGATTTGTTTGTGAGCAATATCGATTCGTGCTGTGCATTTTCGAAATTTTCCCGTTTATATGAATTTGGTGGGGTACTAAAGGTTTATGCTGAGCCCGTCCTAACATTTGTCGGACATGAAATTGATTTTAAATTAAAGTAGAGCCAATTACGAAGTTACTAAGAAAATTTCAGAATTTTCTTATGATTTGTTTGTGAGCAATATCGATTCGTGCTGTGCATTATCGAGATTTTCCCGTGTATATGAAATTTTTTGAGTAATATCGATTCGTGCTGGACTTTTTCAAAAATTTGTCGGACATGAAATTGATTTTATATTAAAGTAGAGCCAAATTCGAAATTACTCAGAAAATTTCAGAATTTTCTTATGATTTGTTTGTGAGCAATATCGATTCGTGCTGTGCATTTTCGAAAATTTCCCGTTTATATGAAATTGGTTGATCAATCTATTTGTGAAAGATGTTATTCTCAGAATTACAAAACAATTCTTTGATTTGAACTGGAGTATAACTGGTTTATGCTGAGCCGTTCCTAACATTTGTCAGACATTCGCAAATTAATTATATTTGAACGTGAGTTATAATATTATTTATGTTGATTTCGAGTGAAGGAAAATTTACACTGAAGGTAAAATTTGGTACTCCAACTTCTATCAAAATGTTCGATTGAAAAAGAAATACCTCAAGCGTAATTTTTTTCTACACCTATGGTTATTTTCTCTACTCCAGGTTTTTTGGTCGAGTAAACCATTTTTTGATGTTGTCATAAGCCATTTTTTCAATACTTGTCAACACACACGTGTTTAATAATCGGGAATCGGGATACTAACTTTAATTCGAGTATTACTTTATGGAGGATATTTTAAATGACATTTACTTCACATTATCATCATCATTCTCTTCAGATTCATCTGATAAGGAATTTTTGGAACAAACAATTGTCAATCATCGACATGACATGACAGCAAGGATGAAATAAATACATTGTTTTGACATCTAAAAGCGGTGTAGTTCATTTCTCTTCCATTGATACCAAATGAGGTTATAAAATGAGGGTACTTTTTTAGAGTACGAAAATATCAGTCGAAACCAAAATTAATCTGAGCCTTCTTTACATTTGTAAGACTCGATTTTATTCTAATAACTATTCATAAATTTTAAGGAAATTATTTTGTAGAAGTGTATCATTTTCTATATTGTTAACCTGCATAATTTGTACTAAATATATTTATGAATATACATGCACATATTTAATCCCTTAAACATAAATTATATTATTTATATGCCTAACAGTAATATTTTGGTATATTTTATACATGCTACACTTGCGATTTTTCAGTTTATCTCCTTTTCTTCACAAACAGAACAATAAATCCATAAAATGAATTGTTTTTAATAGACGAATAAATAAACGAAATAACAAAAACAAAAAATCGCGTTTAGTAAAAAAGGAAATTTTTCACTCGTTTTGTTACATTTCGTTTTCATACTTTTGCTGTATACAACGTGTATTTTGGAGATTTTTGTGATAGCTAGTATTTTTTGTGATTAAATAAACGGTTTTTTTTAAAACTTATTGACTTTTGCTTGACACGGACATTCTTTTTTGCTAATTCTAAATTGATTGCTTGCTCTTTTAAATTTTCGTCCTCAGCTTGTTTTAGGACAGTCTAACGAACGGTGTTACCGTTCGTATAATTTTTGGCTTATACAAATAAGCCGACCCGGCTCTCTATTCGGCTTTGGATTCTATTTTCGGTTTTAGTTTCTTAACGATATATTTATTGTTTGTTGAAACATGCCGTTCAAAAAATTTGAATTTAATCAAAATTCATTGCATTTATTAGTGCGGGTTATCGTTGAAAACGTAAATAATATCGATGAAGTAAAAGTTGGAGGAGGAATTGGAAAGTACAACTCCTTACTGTATAAAATATGTTGTGCCTTACAAATAATGTGCAACGAAGCCAATCGGTTAAAAATCGTTAATATTTTAAAAAATAGTGAAACTAAAGTTCGCATTGAAACTGCTTTAGCAGATAAAAGGGCGAGGAATTGTTTGAATGAACCAAATCTTCAAAGTTTGGATAATGGAAATGAGTTTGTTGATAAACACGTTACTGTTCCAAGAACACATTTTTTGTCAGAGAAAATTAAATTAAGTAATATAGAAAATATCATTTGCTATGAAAACGATGCGGATATTAAAATTAATGATTTTGGTAAGGCATATGTCGCCAACAATGAAGAAATAGTTCAAGACACTGACAGCGATTCAAGTATGTTTAAATCTAAACCAGCCATCCCAAAGTATACAAAACAACAATATCGTGATTGTATGTCAAAAAAATATAAATTACCCACCACCGGTATGTCGCCAAACCATAAAAGTCTTTTCAAAATACCAGCTAATGAATGGTGTGAAATTTATGAACCTAAAACTAAGAAATTAGACAAATTTAAATATCCCACAGTAATTTCGAATTATGCAACAAAACTGACTGGTTGTCAAATAAATATTAAAGCTGTAGACTACTGCAAAAGCCATATAACTATACGAGCATATTGTGGCCATAAGTCCCTTGATGGAAATAAAAAGTGCAGAACCTATAGATTTGTTTGTAAAAATTTCTCAAATCCAGTATTTGAAGTTTCAAAAAGTTCGGGCCCTATAATACATCCGTATAAAAAAACGCGATATGTTTCCAGATACGCTTGGGAATATTATAAAGATATTTTACGGACTCAAACAGTAGAATCTGCGGCAGAATTGTTTATTAAAAACGAAGATACTGCATTTGTTAGGCAGCACAACACTCAATGTACTACAAAGTCGCAAGATGTGCTAAGGAAAATTCGCTCTGAAGTAATTTCGGAAAAAGATAATGCACATGACGACATTGAGGATATAAAAATAGAAATTTTACTTCAAAGGAATAATAAAGATTGGTATATTCATAAATTAGGAGTAGTGCCATTTTCTGTTATGACTTATAGCAGATTACAAAACAATGTTTTGAAAATAATGAGCGCCAAAGTGAATCACGATGATTTTGTGGCATATCTGGATGGCACTGGCGGTGTTATAAGAGCTCCATATCAGAACTGCGGCACTATATATTATTATGCTCTAATTATCCCGACGTATGCATATTTGAGTGATCCCTCCGTACCTTTCCTAATATCGGACTTTGTATCATCTAGCCACAATGTTGATGCCATTGGGGGATGGCTTCGATCATACAAAATATTCACTGAACATTCTTTCAAAAAATGGCCAATTTTTAGTGCCGTAGTAATAGATTTTAGCTTTGCAGAACTAAATTCAATTTTAGATGCATTTAACCAACAAAATATAGTTGAGTATTTAAACATGGCATATGCATATTTAAATACAAGGAAACGATAACGGAACATTTAAAACCAAAGTCAAAATTTATTTATGTTGTTCTCATTTGATGAAGAATATAACAAATGATATTGATCATTATTTTGCCAAAACTTAAAAAAAAACGGATATCTTAAAGAAATTATATCCAGTCTTTATGTGCAGTAACTTGCAACAGATAAAACATATTTGGAAAAGCATAAGCATTTTATTGAAAAACAAATTTTTAAATGATGAAACAACAAATGCGTTTCGAGAAGTTTGCGAGTTAATAATGTCATCAACCACAACAGTTGAATTTGATTTTAACGAAGAGAAAGAATTGAAAGTAAACAATTTCGACCTAAATTCTACAATTTATACACAAAGCCCTTTTTTCCAAGAATTTCGGGAAATTACCGAAAACTGTTATGTTGATAAAACTAAAGAAGGGGGTCTTAATTACTTTTATAATCCTCAATTTTTAAATATGTTCGTAAAGAAATACATAACCTATATTCCATTATGGAGTGGTTTATTGCATAACGCTAAGCGGTACAGCAATGCACATATTGAAAATTATTTTGCTATTATTAAGCGTAGATGCCGGAATTGCCCACTCATTAAAAGATTGCCTACCAAGGCACTACGTTTTATCAAAGAAATAAATGAGCGAAATGCTTTAATTTATAAACAATTACCTAGTCACTGAAATTCCCAAAATATCTCTAAAACGGCGTTATCAAAAGGTATTGGGAGATTCATTAAACGCTTCTGACTTAATGTTAATCGAAACCCAAAAGGCAGAAGAGAAGTGGAAAAGAAAATTGACTCTTAATACTCCAAAGCGCGATTCAAACTTTCACATTCAAAAAATAACAGAGCTATCCCGATCGAGTGAGATAGATTTTGAAAAGAAAACGATTTCAATTTTGGGAGTAGACCTAAAACCCATTAAGAAAATGTCATTAAAAAAGTCTTTACAGCTTGTAGAAAATATTGATTCAGCTACTTCTAAAATAAGGTTTTGGTCTTTATTGGAAAATGGAAGTCTCATTGATAATTATTTTAAAAATACTTGTGCATTCGACTCTTTTATCCGATGCGCCATTAACTCATTCGAAATAAATAAAATGAGAGAAACACCGATGAAAACTCTGCTAATGGCCCTAACAGACCAAAATTTGCCACAAGCATATAAGGTCAGAAATGAAATATTAGTTGACATTTATAAATATCAAGACTTTTGCGATTGTAACATTTCAAAAATATCAGATTATTTTCTGAAAATGTATCCAAGCGTCGTGGTAAAATTTAATTGTAGTATCTGTCAAGATTGTACTGTTGAAGAAAGATAATACATTAATCTAAATATTTTCGAGTTGGAAAAAAATGAATTTGAACATATAGATAAAAGTTTCTCGGAAATTCACAAAAAAAGATGCCAAACTTGTGAAATATATCTAGATATTTCTTCAATTATACCTTTCAATATAGTTGCTTTGCAAACCGAGTATATAAACCAACAATCACCTGTTACAATCAGCTCTATACAAAGCTATTTTACTTACCATAATAAAAATTACGAAATTAATTCGATAGTTAGCTACATTCCATCAAATAGCCAACCACACTATGTAAGCTATTGTAAAATAAATAAGAAGTGGGTGAAATATGATGATTTGAAGTCGTATGTACAGCAGATCGCGAAGCCAATCGTTGAAAAGGTTATACCTCACTTAATTTTATTTAAAGTAACAAATTTATAAATTCAATAAAATTTGAATAAATTGTTGAACAAAACTAAAATCAGTTAATTTTCATTCCATCGTCACAGGTTAACACAACTTTAAAATTTTAAGTAAATCGAAATGAGTCATTCAGATTTTTTATTCAGCTGAAATATCACCAATCCATCTACACATGCAATTACAACATATAATCTGCATACATTCATTTATATAGAAAAATTGGACGACATTGAAATCCGCATTCAACCCAACCGCCATATTTGTGAATAAAATACAACAAAACTATGTGCAATCGCAAAAAAAAACCGTTAGTCAAAAAATAAAATTTTGTGTTTCTGAATAATTTCGTAATTGATACTTCTTCAATATAAAATCAATCACTTTGGACGGCAGTCCAAACGAGTGACGAAAGCACCTACTGTGCTGGAAGTCGAACGAAGTATATTATACAGCAAGTTTCGAACTTTTTCCCTTTGAGGCCGCCTGGATTATGTTATATACCATTAGAAAGGCCTTGAAAAATAAACCTAAATAATGTATAAAAACATGAATTTCTACCAACATTGAGTGGAGATATGACCTTCCGAAAATTGCCCCAAAAAATCAGTTTTTCGGATATAACTGCCCCAAAAAATGCCCCAATTATTTTCTAACTGGCAAATTATGATTGTAGACGTCAATACCAATTCAACGACACCTCAAACGTCCAAAACGGATGATTTTGACCAAAGTTATGACAATTTTAAATTTTTCTATGACGTCACCAAATAATCTTGCTTTGGTATATATGTTTGTTTGTCCGTACTTTTTTTATTTGATCTCATATTTTCAGGGGTTGTAGTACTTAAAAAACTAAGCAACTTTTGTTCTACAACTTTTTGATTTGGCCGCCATGTTGGCCGCGGCCAGCCTCTGAACGGCCATTTTTGGCCATTTTGTCACGTCCACAGTGCTGAATCTATTCGACATATCCTAGACATATGCATATCGTTGGAAAGGTATTGACGCCAGCTATCAAATAGCAAAAAAAAGAATTCAAAAAATTAGGTTGGAGGGTCATTTTGGCCAAAAAACTGAAAAATGCGAAATCGGCCGGCCACATTCGGCCAAATTGCTAAAAAATGAGCCCAAGACTTTTGGTTCATATTTTCAGGATTATTAGCCACAAATCTCACCTAAAATATGACATCAACCGTTTGTCCCAGAAAACTCGTATATTTTAGATATTGACCTCCATAACTTAAAAGCCACCTTAATTTTTTGCAAAATTTCATTTTTTGGCTCAAATGCACCCTTATATCGGTCCGTTGCGGTTCATAATGATAGTGAATCAACGTATTACAATTAAACAAATATAAATACATCATCACACGTAGCGGCCACTTGTGTGCTATCGAGTGTGTGTATGAACTGTTTTGACTGACAACAATAAAACGAATCGCAATTCAATTCATTTTCAATTTGCCGTGTCAAAATCATTGATATCAAATAAAAAACCTCTTAACGAGGTAAATGTTCGAGTGACGAAAGCCGAATTCAATTCACAAAATTTCTGATATCAAATTTGTGCCGAAAAAAACAATTGCATTCGATTTGTCAACGATTTTTCGGAATGTTAGTGCATTCGGCGCGTTTGTTTACATTTTGCTTTCTAGCTGTCAAGAATAACGATTGCTAACGATTTTTCGGAATGTTCAACAACAACGCGCTGAATGCATTAACATTCCGAAAAATCGTTGACAAATCGAATGCAATTGTTTTTTTCGGCACAAATTTGATATCAGAAATTTTGTGAATTGAATTCGGCTTTCGTCACTCGAACATTTACCTCGTTAAGAGGTTTTTTATTTGATTTCATATACGACAAAATTTTGAAAATAGTTGAGTTAAAGATAGACGCCAGTAAAATTTACCAAGCGCCAGTAAAATCTCGAAACGACTGCCATCTGATTACACATATTCAACGCTGATAGCCGAGGTAAAGATGGACACGCTAGTAAAATCTACCGAGCGCCAGTAAAATCTCATTGAATTTATTTGTCGCGATAAATTCAATTGAAGATTCTCAAACGCCACAAGTTTCATCAAACGACTGCTATCTGATCGCACATACTCGTCGTGGTAGCCGAGTTTAAGATAAAATCAAGTAAAATTTACCGCGCCAGTAAAATCTCGAAAAGACAGCCATCTGATCGCACATATTCAACGCGGATAGCCGAGGTAAAGATAGACACGCCAGTAAAATCTACCGAGCGACAGTAAAATCTCGAAACGACTGCCATCTGATCCCACATATTCAACGCGGATACTCGCGGTAAAGATGTTGTGTTTCTGAATAATTTCGTAATTGATACTTCTTCAATATAAAATCAATTTCATATACGACAAAATTTTGAAAATAGTTGAGTTAAAGATAGACGCCAGTATAATCTACCGAGCGCCAGTAAAATCTCGAAACGACTGCCATCTGATTGCGCATATTCAACGCGGATAGTCGAGATAAAGATGGACATGCCAGTAAAATCTACCGAGGGCCAGTAAAATCTCGAAACGACTGCCATCTGATCGCACATATTCAACGCTGATAGTCGAGGTAAAGACGCCAGTAAAATCTACCGAGCGCCAGTAAAATCTCATTGAGTTTATTTTTTGCGATAAATTCAATTGAAGATTCTCAAAATCTACCGAGGCCCAGTAAAATCTCGAAACGACAGACATCTAATCGCACATATTCAACGCGGATAGTCGAGGTAAAGATGGACACGCCATTAAAATCTACTGAGCGCCAGTAAAATCTCATGGATTTATTAATCGTGATAAATTTAATTGAAGATTTTCATATGCCACAAGTTTAGCCGGGTTTAAGATAAAAGCAAGCCAAAGTCAAATCTACCGAGCGCCAGTAAAATTTCAAAACGACAGCCATCTAATCGTATGAAAATTTAAAGCTCAAAAAATTATTATTTTCATTCATGATATCAACCTAAAATTTTGATTAAAGCTAGTTATTGAGGTTAATATAAACGGAGAATTTTAAATTCTTAACTATTATAGTCGAAATAAAAACTCATCACCTGGTGGCGGTATCAATTTCAAAACAATCTAGGCACATATTAAACGCTGATAGTCGAGATAAAGATGGACACACCAGTAAAATCTACCGAGCGCCAGTAAAATCTCATTGAATTTTTTTGTCGTGATAAATTCAATTGACGATTGTCAGTCACCAAAAGTTTCATCAAAAGACTACCATCGGATCTTACATATTTAGCACGGTAGTCGAAATTAAGTTAAAAGCCAATCAATCTATGGAGTGCAAGGGAAATCAGATTGAATTTATTTGCGTGCTATTGACTCTAATTTATATGTCAACCGAAGCTAGCGGGATCAACTTGTAATGATAACCACTAATCACAATATAAAACCCAAGTCGATCCGTATGGTACGATTGGCGCTAAAGGCCTATATCTGGTACATATACTATATGGTAGAGAATCAATTAATTATTAATCGTTATACCGTTCGAGTTCCGAAAATCAAACCAGTTTAAATCGACTTGCCATAATGATTGTCGATCACCCTAAAAATCCCAAATTGATCCAAATGTTGAGAATCCTGCATATATCGATATTACCTAACCCATTTCATACAAACGAGAAATTTTCCAAAATGCACAGCACGAATCGATATTGCTCACAAACAAATCATAAGAAAATTCTGAAATTTTCTGAGTAATTTCGTAATTGGCTCTACTTTAATATAAAATCAATTTCATGTCCGACAAGTTTTTGGAAAAGCCCAGCACGAATCGATATTACTCAACCAATTTCATATACAAGGGAAAATCTCGATAATGCACAACACGAATCGATATTGCTTAAAAACAAATCATAAGAAAATTCTGAAATTTTCTGAATAATTTCGTAATTGGTACTACTTTAATTTAAAATCAATTTCATGTCCGACAAGTTTTTGGAAAAGTCCAGCACGAATCGATATTACTCAACCAATTTCATATACACGGGAAAATTTCGAAAATGCACAGCACGAATCGATATTGCTCACAAACAAATCATAAGAAAATTCTGAAAATTTCTGAGTAATTTCGTTATTGGCGCTACTTTAATTTAAAATCAATTTCATGTCCGACAAGTTTTTGGAAAAGCCCAGCACGAATCGATATTACTCAACCAATTTCATATACACGGGAAAATTTCGAAAATGCAAAGCACGAATCGATATTGCTCACAAACAAATCATAAGAAAATTCTGAAATTTTCTGAGTAATTTCGTAATTGGCTCTACTTTAATTTAAAATCAATTTCATGTCCGACAAGTTTTTGGAAAAGTCCAGCACGAATCGATATTACTCAACCAATTTCATATACACGGGAAAATCTCGATAATGCACAGCACGAATCGATATTGCTCACAAACAAATCATAAGAAAATTCTGAAATTTTCTGAGTAATTTTGTAATTGGCTCTACTTTAATATAAAATCAATTTCATGTCCGACAAGTTTTTGGAAAAGCCCAGCACGAATCGATATTACTCAACCAATTTCATATACAAGGGAAAATCTCGATAATGCACAGCTCGAATCGATATTGCTCACAAACAAATCATAAGAAAATTCTGAAACTTTCTGAATAATTTCGTAATTGGTACTACTTTAATTTAAAATCAATTTCATGTCCGACAAATTTTTGGAAAAGCCCAGCACGAATCGATATTACCCAACCAATTTCATATACACGGGAAAATCTCGATAATGCACAGCACGAATCGATATTGCTCACAAACAAATCATA
The DNA here is from genome assembly GCA_932526605.1 of Nephrotoma flavescens. Classification (NCBI taxonomy): domain Eukaryota; kingdom Metazoa; phylum Arthropoda; class Insecta; order Diptera; family Tipulidae; genus Nephrotoma; species Nephrotoma flavescens. The sequence goes on along the minus strand of OW052221.1, from coordinate 178,222,563 downwards.
AGAAAATTCTGAAATTTTCTGAGTAATTTCGTAATTGGCGCTACTTTAATTTAAAATCAATTTCATGTCCGACAAATGTTAGGACGGGCTCAGCATAAACCTTTAGTACCCCACCAAATTCATAAAAACGGGAAAATTTCGAAAATGCACAGCACGAATCGATATTGCTCACAAACAAATCATAAGAAAATTCTGAAATTTTCTGAATAATTGTGCATTAACACGAATCGATATTGCTTAAAAACAAATCACAAGAAAATTCTGAAATTTTCTGAGTAATTTCGTAATTGGCTCTACTTTAATATAAAATCAATTTCATGTCCGAAAAATTTTTGGAAAAGCCCAGCACGAATCGATATTTCTCAACCAATTTCATATACAAGTAAAAATCTCGATAATGCACAACACGAATCGATATTGCTCAAAAACAAATCATAAGAAAATTCTGAAATTTTCTGAATAATTTCGTAATTGGTACTACTTTAATTTAAAATCAATTTCATGTCCGACAAGTTTTTGGAAAAGCCCAGCACGAATCGATATTACTCAACCAATTTCATATACACGGGAAAATTTCGAAAATGCACAGCACGAATCGATATTGCTCACAAACAAATCATAAGAAAATTCTGAAATTTTCTGAGTAATTTTGTAATTGGCTCTACTTTAATTTAAAATCAATTTCATGTCCGACAAGTTTTTGGAAAAGCCCAGCACGAATCGATATTACTCAACCAATTTCATATACACGGGAAAATCTCGATAATGCACAGCACGAATCGATATTGCTCACAAACAAATCATAAGAAAATTCTGAAATTTTCTGAGTAATTCCGTATTTGGCTCTACTTTAACATAAAATCAATTTCATGTCCGACAAGTTTTTGGAAAAGCCCAGCACGAATCGATATTACTCAACCAATTTCATATACACGGGAAAATCTCGATAATGCACAGCACGAATCGATATTGCTCACAAACAAATCATAAGAAAATTCTGAAACTTTCTGAATAATTTCGTAATTGGCTCTACTTTAATTTAAAATCAATTTCATGTCCGACAAATTTTTGGAAAAGCCCAGCACGAATCGATATTACCCAACCAATTTCATATACACGGGAAAATCTCGATAATGCACAGCACGAATCGATATTGCTCACAAACAAATCATAAGAAAATTCTGAAATTTTCTGAGTAATTTCGTAATTGGCTCTACTTTAATATAAAATCAATTTCATGTCCGACAAGTTTTTGGAAAAGTCCAGCACGAATCGATATTACTCAACCAATTTCATATACAAGTAAAAATCTCGATAATGCACAACACGAATCGATATTGCTCAAAAACAAATCATAAGAAAATTCTGAAATTTTCTGAATAATTTCGTAATTGGTACTACTTTAATTTAAAATCAATTTCATGTCCGACAAGTTTTTGGAAAAGTCCAGCACGAATCGATATTACTCAACCAATTTCATATACACGGGAAAATTTCGAAAATGCACAGCACGAATCGATATTGCTCACAAACAAATCATAAGAAAATTCTGAAAATTTCTGAGTAATTTCGTTATTGGCGCTACTTTAATTTAAAATCAATTTCATGTCCGACAAGTTTTTGGAAAAGCCCAGCACGAATCGATATTACTCAACCAATTTCATATACACGGGAAAATCTCGATAATGCACAGCACGAATCGATATTGCTCACAAACAAATCATAAGAAAATTCTGAAATTTTCTGAGTAATTTCGTAATTGGCTCTACTTTAATATAAAATCAATTTCATGTCCGACAAGTTTTTGGAAAAGTCCAGCACGAATCGTGATTACTCAACCAATTTCATATACACGGGAAAATCTCGATAATGCACAGCACGAATCGATATTGCTCACAAACAAATCATAAGAAAATTCTGAAATTTTCTGAGTAATTTTGTAATTAGCGCTACTTTAATTTAAAATCAATTTCATGTCCGACAAATGTTAGGACGGGCTCAGCATAAACCTTTAGTACCCCACCAAATTCATAAAAACGGGAAAATTTCGAAAATGCACAGCACGAATCGATATTGCTCACAAACAAATCATAAGAAAATTCTGAAATTTTCTGAGTAATTTCGTAATTGGCTCTACTTTAATATAAAATCAATTTCATGTCCGACAAGTTTTTGGAAAAGCCCAGCACGAATCGATATTACTCAACCAATTTCATATACACGGGAAAATCTCGATAATGCACAGCACGAATCGATATTGCTCACAAACAAATCATAAGAAAATTCTGAAATTTTCTGAGTAATTTCGTATTTGGCTCTACTTTAACATAAAATCAATTTCATGTCCGACAAGTTTTTGGAAAAGCCCAGCACGAATCGATATTACTCAACCAATTTCATATACACGGGAAAATCTCGATAATGCACAGCACGAATCGATATTGCTCACAAACAAATCATAAGAAAATTCTGAAATTTTCTGAGTAATTTCGTAATTGGCTCTTCTTTAATATAAAATCAATTTCATGTCCGACAAGTTTTTGGAAAAGCCCAGCACGAATCGATATTACTCAACCAATTTCATATACACGGGAAAATCTCGATAATGCACAACACGAATCGATATTGCTCAAAAACAAATCATAAGAAAATTCTGAAATTTTCTGAGTAATTTCGTAATTGGTACTACTTTAATTTAAAATCAATTTCTTGTCCGACAAGTTTTTGGAAAAGTCCAGCACGAATCGATATTACTCAACCAATTTCATATACAAAGGAAAATCTCGATAATGCACAGCTCGAATCGATATTTCTCACAAACAAATCATAAGAAAATTCTGAAATTTTCTGAGTAATTTTGTAATTGGCTCTACTTTAATATAAAATCAATTTCATGTCCGACAAGTTTTTGGAAAAGCCCAGCACGAATCGATATTACTCAACCAATTTCATATACACGGGAAAATCTCGATAATGCACAGCACGAATCGATATTGCTCACAAACAAATCATAAGAAAATTCTGAAATTTTCTGAGTAATTTTGTATTTGGCTCTACTTTAATTTAAAATCAATTTTATGTTCGACAAGTTTTTAGAAAAGCCCAGCACGAATCGATATTACTCAACCAATTTCATATACACGGGAAAATCTCGATAATGCACAGCACGAATCGATATTGCTCACAAACAAATCATAAGAAAATTCTGAAATTTTCTGAGTAATTTCGTACTTGGTCCTACTTTAATATAAAATCAATTTCATGTCCGACAAATTTTTGGTATAGCCCAGCTAGAATCGATTCAACTCGAATAATTTTTATATTAATTTTTCGGGCTAACTCTAGCTAATACTCAAACCACATTATGTTTTAGAACATTTTATTGTTGAGTTTTGTTATTATATTTAATAATACAAAATTTAATTATTGGACGATGGGTAAATTAACGATATTATTATTAAATGAAAACGTTCATTTAATAATTATATTATATTTATTATTATAATAATTGATTATTTTATCATGTACATTTTTTTAGGAATATTCAATGGAAAAAAATATTTGGTTTTGATATTTGAAAAAATTGTTGCATATTATGTACATTTTAAAAAAATCGTGCTAACTTTTTGTGCTAGTTTCATATCGGTGTATAAATATATTTTTTCCGTGTTTAATAATCTGTTTAAATATAAAAGAAATTCGTGCTAACTTTTTTAATAATATGTGAGAAATACATTTTTTCGTGCTAACTTGTACTAAAATGACATTATTCGAGATCCAAACCATTAGTGTTGCCTCAGTGTTTTACGTGCTAACTTTTCGGGCCAACTTCACAGACATGTTTGGCATCTACTACTTGTTTATATGTATATACATATATATATATTTTACAACACTAATATTTTTGTCCAACCGATCCTAGAATATTAAAATCTGTCTGGACGAGCGAACCCAATATCAAATAATCAAACTATTGTCTAAGCAAATATTTTATTAATTACATATTATATCTACATCAAGTAAGTGACAATTCTATATAATCATACATAATAAACAGATGTTAATAACTTATCACTATCAGTAGTAGGAGATTTATGTCTACATATGAGTACATAAATAAGCATATCTATGTTAATGTCAAGTACATATACTTCTATAAAATTATATAAAAAATTATTTTTAACTTTCTCTATAAAGTAACGTTGTTTTTATCAGACAATTGGTTTGTTGTCGCGTTATTGATCTGTTCTAACTTCTAAGATTAAATGTAACTAAATACCTACGTTATTTTATCAAATCGCCAAACAAAGATAATAGTGATATTTTATAAAGTGAGATAGTTAGTCCGGAAGCAATTTAGATAATTTGAGTAAATATTAGTTATCCAATATAATATAACGATAAAAACAATTCATTTGTTAATAACGAAAATAATAAAGTAATTTCATATATAAATCGTCCATATCACGTCTTACCCGTGTCTTCTCAAATATTCTCTTTAATGAATTTTATATAACTATGTACTTATTTGTTTCTTTGAGTGTATATAAATATAATTTAATCAGAAAATTTCCTTATCAGGGCATTTCAAGTTGATGATAGTTACAGTAACTACTATCATCGTGACATTTAAGTAAAATAAACAATTTAACACTTATAGCAATTTTAAATACTTATATACATAATTAGAAAATAAAATACATAGCAAAAGTCTAATTTACTCTTAATTTTTATTAAATATCAATCATAGTTTAACAATCAATCAATCATCAGTTTAACATAATTTATATTGTATTATCCAATAATGTAGTTTTGATAATTATGGTATATAATCTCTAAACAAAGAACCGATGAGGCGTGAATTGCAACCATTCGAACTAGTCTGGTATTGGCTGTGGTAAGCAGAATAAACATAAACAGAATATGTATACATTTAGCGGTAGAAAAAGACATGAATGCAGCTATTTTAAAAATGCACGAACTTCTTTTACGTAGTAATCACATGATTTTTATATTTTTATCAGGGTTTTTCCTTTCATGTGACGACCAAGAAATATTAAAATTAATATGATGCGGTAACCTTTGAAAGAGAGTAACATGTGGCATGGAAGACGAAGGATATTAATACGTAGCTCTAGCGGGTATGTAAATGCACCTTTCGGTTTCAACTATAAAACGGGTTAGGTGAGGCTATGGAGTCGCTAACAACACAGCAACGCATTTTGATTTTCCAAATTTATTATGAAAATAATCGTTCAAAAGCAACAACATTTCGTAAATTATGTGAGAGTTTTGAATGGACGTCCTATACTGAGCGTGTAATTGGCAAAATTATTGATCGCTTTGTTCGGGCATATGAATGTCGTAGACCGTATCAACATGTTCATCCAGTTCGTACTCCTGATGTAGTGGCAGCTGTTAGTGAAAGTGTTCGTAATGAACCAAGCACATCAACCAGGCGTCGTTCACAACAACTAAACATTTCACAAACCACACTACGACGCATTTTGTATGTTGCTCTTCATTTGCATCCATACAAAATTCAACTAACTCAAAAATTGAAGCCACCAGACCATTTAAATCGTTGGATGCTTGAACGAAGTGAAGGTTTTTCGTCAAAAATCATCTTTAGCAATGAAGCTCATTTTCATATCTTAATGGGTATGTCAATAAGCAAAATTGTCGAATTTGGAGAGCGGAGAATGGTCATGTTACCCACTTTTCTTTGAAAACGAACAGGAAAATGCCCTAACAATGAATGGGGAACTTTAACGCAATATGTTAACTGGTTTTTTGTGGCCTGAATTGAATGACTTGCGTGTCAACGACCTTTCGTTTCAACAAGACGGAGCCAAGCAAATCGTGCAATAATCCATTTGAAATTGAGGTCATTGATCCGCTTTTATTGGAAAAACTCATCAATGTTCGGATGGCCTGTAGACGAAGCCTTCATAGGCATATGCACGATTTTGTTTTTTATACATAAATGGCATAGAACCCCTTTCCTTATCAATAAAAAATTCTGACTTTTCATCCCAAAATATATGATTTATTTAAGCTTCAGCTGTCAAATTTTTTTGAGGGAAATGGTCTATTCTCTAAGCAGTAAGATAATTTGTAAACGTGTAAACTATAATTTATCTTGCCTTTTTACAATATTCGCATTCTCTAATTGCACTCCAAGATTTAAAACGGTTACGATAAATAAATGTCAAAACTTAACACACTCTTATGATTTATGTAGATTCATATTTAAACTTTGAGGGCCCATAGCTACCGTTCCGATTTAAATTTAAATTTAAATTTTATGGATGCAAGTTATTCTAAATAGCATCTGTTAACAAACAATAGTTCAAGTTGTTATACGAATTGTGCGGTATGGCTAATTTTACAGTTGACAATGTTATACAATATAATATATAAATCGTATTCTTTAAACATTTTTTTACCCAAGATAAATCTATTGACGTCAAATGAACAAGATAGCATTAAACGTCAAAACGAAATTTTAATATAGAAACGTAAATCCTTGCATATACATCAAAGCCATCTAGAATCACACTTAGCCTCAAAAATCTCATTGAAAAATAGTCGGAGTCGGAAGTTTTTTGAAATAAAAATCAAGATACGGTTAGATAAAGATATAAAACAAATCAAATCTTTGGAAAGAACATTACTACACTCAAATAGGTAAAGAAATATTTCGTATGGTAAAGACGTGTACAATATAGGTCTAGTTATGGAAGGACGTTTTAGTTTTACCATTTTTTTTTTACCTTCAGTTAATTTTCAATCTTTGTAAAATGTGTGGGTTAATCTTAAGGATCGGTAACGAGAAGGAAGTGAGACTTGGATCAATTAACTGCTTCTTTTGAAATCGATTTTATGAAGTAGACATCTTGTTTGACCTTAGTGCTAGTTAAAAGTTAGTTTTAATGCATAACATAATTAAATTTTGTACTCCTTCATTATTGTTCTAAATTTGTCTTAATTATCAATTTCTCAAACACAAGATTAATAAATAGTCTAGGATTAAAGCATTGTAAGATCTTAACGATTGTTGAGAGCTAATAGTGCCTCTAAATGAAATATTAAGCAACAACAAACTGAAATTTGTTAACTGATTTAGATATTTCGATTTATTGTACTCGTGGGTCTTCTATTTATTGTACTCGTGGGCAAGTGTAATGAATATGATCAAGAAAAATATTACGAGTGCACGTCAAGTTGAAAGCTTTGCTTTTCATGTGGAGAACTGATCCATTAGATGTTGTCAAATCAGATACTTGAAACACTTGACATTTATATTAGAGAATTGAGCAACTAAAATGGATTTTGCAGTAATCTACAAACCATCTTGTTCTAGGATATTCTACCCCTCAAGTCTTCTTCTTCTAATATAAACAGGCACATTATTTATTCTCTACTTTAAACATAAAACTATAAATAATAAAATTGATTTGTTGTTTTTGTGGAAATACTGGAGATACCCCTAAGCAAAAGTATAGGTAAAAGTGAAAACGATCGAGTAAAATATTCGAATGTTTAACTTTACTGAAAGAATATTTTCATTCCAACGATAACAGTCAATTTAAGTTTACAAATTTACAATCTAAATTGAATTACTTTTATAACTTTATGTAAGGTATCGCAGTTAATTAAATTGTTAGAGCTTGAGCTTAATTTAATTCTAAAATAAAACTATATACACTAGAATATCAAAAATTTCAATTAATTATTAATAATACCCAAACGAAAGCCTTTTACGCATTCAAGTAAAGTTAATCAACGATAACTTGATGGTGACACTTTTTGACATAAATTTATCTTGTCATTTTACATTTTATCTTGAAATTTTTTTTTAATGAAAGCGAACTTCACTAATGACTTCCACGACAATTTTTTTCATGTGTAAAGGTTATCACTTTTATACATTACAATTTATCTTGGTTTTTAGAGAATTAGGGCACTGGATCAGTTCAAATTGATTAGGTATGTAAAATTTCATTTAAATTTTGTTTTAGTTGTCTTATGAAATACGAGCTGAATGGGATCAGATCATGCATCAACAAAAGCGGCTGGTATTGCATTATTTGTTATGCAATCGAACATTTTCTTAACGATATAAGCTTAGTACTCAGTTCAAAATGAAATGAAATTTTACCTCGGTCTCCAAAAATCTATTTATTTTCGCGTGAAATAGAAATGAAATTTTATTTGGAGAGTTATAAATTTTAACGAATAAATTTGTAGACATACATAAATGAATTTGTTTATTTTACATAAATAAATTAAATTAGTTGACTTTAATTAAAATTTATGGATTTGTAGTATTAAAAAAATTGTTTATTGCCATACACAAACAAATGTCAAAATTTCGCGTGAAAATAATGTGCCGAGACATTATTTTCACATGAAAATAATTTGGAGAGTTTATGCGCACCATCTTTGATTTATTGAACACACTTGGATTTTTCGCTGGTGAACTGAGTACTACAAAATGAAAACAGAAGAGGAATTTTTCATTTCTGTTTCACTTTGGTAAAATCGTATGGAAATTTCACGTGAAATCGAACTGAGTACTAGGCTTTAAAGACTAAAATTATCAAATGTTGTGAGTTAGCACAGCTAAATAACTGTAGCAACATTTCATTTTCATATACTTAAATTCAAAATTGTTATTTTTGTAAAACACAATGGTAAGTTTTATTAAACTCAATTTGTAGTACTTATGTAATTATAGAGAACAAAAATTTCCTAATAGCTCATTGCTATATGTGCAACATACCGTTTTTTCTAAAATTGTAAATGAAAATTGTTTTTCATTTAACATTTTCCATTACCATCTGTTCTTAAATAAACAATTGTTTTAAAAAGTATCTCAGCTTGTAAAATATCTGGTATTTTCTAAGTAATAATGAAGATGTCGCGCCATATGTCAGTATTATACCCGCTTAAAATTGTTCCTCTGTTTGGTTACTCTTTATAACATTACATACTCTTTGCTATAACACAGTTAATGTGCATATCCAGACTACGGTAACTTGAATCCGATAACTTCTTCGTTTCTTTCCTCTTTATCAATAATTTTTTTTTATTTTATAGGTAAAGAGGAAAGAAACGAAGAAGTTACCGGATTCAAGTTGCCGTAGTATGGATATGCACAATGCCCACTATTATGTGTGTTCTGAAGCGACTATACATAAAACTCATCATTTATTAGAATTATCTTTCTCCTAAGTAAGAAAGAGCCTACAAATAACATAGTTTACAATTTTGCATATAACCAGATTTATCTTAATTTCCTAATTTGTTCCGTTTCTAATCCTCATGGGTTTCGAATTTGGTGGCAAGGTTTTACTATAGCATATTTATTCGTAACAGGTACGATTAAGTTATATTATGTTTAAACAATTTTTTTTTATTTACAATAAATGTGCAAATATATAAGTAAATATATAATATACAGTGTGTGTGTGTGTGTGTGTGTGTGTGTGTGTGTGTGTGTGTGTGTGTCTGTGTGTGTGTGTCTCTCTCTCTGTGTGTGTGTGTGTGTGTGTGTGTGTGTGTGTGTGTGTGTGTGTGTGTGTGTGTGTGTGTGTGTGTGTGTGTGTGTGTGTGTGTGTGTGTGTGTGTGTGTGTGTGTGTGTGTGTGTGTGTGTGTGTGTGTGTGTGTGTGTGTGTGTGTGTGTGTGTGTTTATACGCTAAATGTTGTTTGTTTTTGAATTTAATTTTCAATTTGACGCAAATCTTACTTACATTGGTATTTATTAACATTTTCGACGTCGACATTTTTTACAATTTGCAAAATGTATCAAATGTTGTATCAAATTTTGACATATAATTAGATGCTTAAGAAAATTAACGCAATTATCTTATATTTTTTTAAGGGAATGAAGTCTTATATCTATTTAGGGCAGATTCATTTGTGATACCCTTCTGGCCCAATGCTTGCATGTATATGTACCGTGAACTCGGTCGGTTCGTGATTTTTTTTAATCCTAATGTAGCAATTTTGCTTATTGACGTAGCTATTCAACCAATAATGAGTCTATCCCTGAATAAAAGTTCATGTTGAAAATTGGCAATCTCGTTTTCGGCCTTTTCACCAAACGTATACGACATACACAATATGGTCATGTGGCTTCATATCTTGCACAGGCTGGACCTTGAAGCGTTTGCTAATTAAAATATTGCGAAAACCATGGTTATTTGAATTATTTTCTCGGGTGGGTAGACTCACACCCTACATTTGCACAATTTGCAAGCGTTGTTCTGGTGTAAATTTATTCACAAATCCTTAATTATGCATTAATAACAAATACAGCATAAATGTATTATTATCAATTGTACAGTTTCAGTTTCTAAATGATTCGTTACCAGCCAGAATACAGTAGAAGATTATCAACGTAAGCGCGCGGTTATTTAGTTTTGGACTAGTTTTAATATAGCCACTACTTTTCAATCACTACAATCACAACAAAACCATTACAATAAAACGACACTACTTTTAGTTTAGACGCAGCGATTACAATTATATTTTTCTACTATCTCGTACAAAAAACAAGCATTTATTTCTAAAGAAATCTATTCTGTAAGTATGTATATGATTTCAGTTTAAAACCTAACATTGAGTTTAAAATCGAAATTAAATTAAAACTAAAAAAGGAGATCCTTGGTACAAAATAGATTAGTTATTTTCGTGTCTATAATGTTGTAATGCCTGTTTTGTGTGGAAGAATGAATATTTGCTAGACGAGTGAACCGAGGTTTGGTAGCTTTCTACAACTGGTGATTAACAGCTTACTGACTAGTAATGATTCCATTTTATTCTTTAAAATGTAAATAGTTATAATTTTCCATTCGAAAGAAAATTTCGGAGGCTGGAATATTATTTTTATGATTGAAAAATATTAGCCTTTTAATTTTTTATTATCATAGACATTGGAGTAATTCACATATAAAGAGCGCTTCGCAGGAGTTTCTGTTTAAAGCTATATAACTCGATATGCGAGCTTGTTAGCGCAATAATAAATGAATGTTATGGAACCTTATTCATGCTCAATTTTAACGGCCAGCAAAATACATATCATTTAATGTCTCTTCAAATTCAAACTAGAGTTTGTAGTTTTTTAAATTTCATCTGTATCTTATAAAAACTCACCAAAAATTTCAAAACTGCGTGCCGCCATAGTTGATTAAATCAAATAATTTATTTGGCTTTATTTATGTGTCAGCTTTCCAGTATACCCTAAACTTACCGATTATTTATTACAAATTACAATACTTAAGTTACACTACTAAATTGGACTGTACATAATTTCATTTCATCCCGTATTTTGAGCAACTTTTGAATAAATATTTATTTTATTTATAATTCCCATTCCTCAAACATGAAAAATTTGTTAACAAGATAAAAATTAAATCGTTTGGTAAAAATTAATGAAATGTAATCAAGAATAATAATTAATTTGATAGTTTTTTACTACCAAAAAATACGTACTACATTAAGTTCAAGTATATGTATACACAATTAATTACACACACAATAAGACCCACATACAATACTAGAATAAAATAAATTGTTTTTATTTATAGCAAAACACTAATAACACAACAAAACAATTTCATAAGAAATGAATAAGTAAATATATTATAAAATAAATAATGTAATATTTACAATATAATTTATTTTATTTGATAAACGAACGAGAAAAATGTAATAATAAAATAAAAATATTTTTATAAAACATAATTATCAAACTAGATAGAAAATGATAGAAAAACTAAAGAAAACAATGAAGCAAAATTTTTATACGTATACGTATAAGTATGTACGTTGTACAATGTACATACTTATGCAGTCTAATTTTATGAACGATATATAACATGTATGTATACAATAAACCTAATATTGTCTGTAGACCAAAATAAATATAACAATATAATATAACAACATATCAGAAAAAATATTATTTTTAAAAGCGAAAGTAAATAAATTATCTCAATTAACATATAAATGATTAGAATTTAAATTAATAACAATAAATTAAGTAATTTTTTCAGATATTTAGTTTATTTCACAGCAGTAATCGTACAATAATAACAACATTTTTTAATTAAAATAACTATTCTTTATATTTTCTAAGAAAATTAATATTCTCTGAATTTCATTTTAATTATTCATATACATATTATAAACAGAAGCTCTTATAACAAAATTTTTTTTTGTTTAGAATTGCGAAAGTTAATTATGAAAATACATATACACAGATCCAAATAGGACACTTTGTTAAGGACGAAGCCACTCGTCCGAAAAGGGACGATGGCCATGATTTCCATCAGACGGTTGATTTTGTTCGAAATCCGAAACGACGTGTGTTTGTGTTAGTACGAACGCGCGCCATTTATAATTTAACATTTGTAAATGCAAATATGCTTTAAAAAAATTAATTTATCTAATTATTTTAGTTTTAAAATAATTGCAAATTCTGTGTTTTTGCAAAAAAAAAAACATTTATTCGGCATCGCACTGGAAAGAAAACCCGGCCTAACGTTTGTTGTTATTAGTATGTTGTTATTTTTTCATTCGCATAAATTAAAACCGCAATAAATTAAAAACAAATTTAACTACAGCATATAACTGTAGTTAAATTTTTTGATTTCTTCACTCAACCACTATTTTTACTAATTCTCCTATACAAAAGCTAGGGAGATGTCAAAAAAGTGTAACAACGAAACGACATAAGCTGAACCGATTTGTACCGTTTCATAATTTTTAATACTTACATTCGCAGAAAACAAACGAAAACGTCGTCTCGTGTTTCGAATTTCGAACAAAATCGACCCTCAGATATAGTTTTTGCAGAATTTTTAAACTTTTGTTCCACAATATTGCTTTTTCTAAGACATCAATTGACGATTGATTTGTTGAAAAAGATGCTTCTCTTTTTAAAAACAAAATAGAAATATTTTTTTCTCTCTTTTTATTAATTTGTACTAAAAAAAATCTCACAAATTTAGGGGTGGGGGTCATAATATGTCCTAAGTTTACAAAATAATTGTTTATTGCTGAGATGACAATTTCTTGGTTTTAGGAACCCGCTTGTGAAAATTTTGAATTGTTGAGCATAATTCTAATTTTACTTCGTAGTATTTTCGACTCCTTGCTGCATACGAGGGAGTGAATGACCTTCCTTATAAAAATTACGCTAAAAGCAGTTTTAAATCCTCCATTTTCATACTTAAATAATGTTATTTTTATTCTATGTCTTAAATAAAATAATTTAAAAATATTAGCGGTTGATTGAACAGTTACAAAGGAGTTAACGAAAATGAAGAAAAACGAACTCACCGTAAAAGGTATTTGTAATTCGGAACCTTTATAGTGTAACGATTGCGCGTAGATTCCGTACATTGTAGCTATCTGGGGGGTTTATATATACTTATTTGGAAAAGTAATAGTCTTGTTAAAACGAATTTTACGGTTATCGCATCAACTTCTTTCACATAACACTTTCTACTGACATTTTTTTATAAAATCAAATCCTAATGTAACTCTAATCACCATTCAGCGCTAAGGGTTATCAAGGAAGTTTTTTGTATTTGAAGCCACCTTCAACTGCTGCGTTAGAATTAAAGTTTAAGGAAGTTTTTATAAATTACTTTGAACAAATTAGAGTGCTTAAAGCAGGCCATTTGTGCCTAAATATTCTCTGCATGGAATAATGGAATAAGACGTCTGTTCTATTTTCAATTGGTTTTTAGATCAAGACAGTCTTATTATACATATCCCTTTTTCAATCAAAATAAAAATGGCTCTATTAAAGTCCAAACCACACAAATGTGTGAGTAAAAAATCTTAGTAAGTATGTGATGGCGTTTTTGTGTGTGTAGTTATAGAGTTTTTTTCGAACGAAAATAAGTTTGAAAGGTATACACAAATATGTAAGTTGGTTGAAAACACATACAAAAATAAATTTTTGACATGGTACTTTTGCCGTACCCACACAATTGGGCAGCAAAAGGGATATAAGTACTTATAATGTATTTACTATTCCCCTAGTAGTTAGTGTAAAAATGGGTAATAAGTACATACGGTTTTCTCCGTACTCAACAAGATGCACGAATTACAAAATATGCACGCTTAAAAATAGACGACTTCTGTTGGGCGCGGCTTTTATTGGTAACGTTTTGCATGGTCACATTGATTCGTTTACATTTTGGAAATCATCAATTCACATATGCCTTGCAATACATTTGGAAACCATGCGTTTTTAGCACTAGAACACCATTCTACAAAGTATGAAGACCTCATTAAAAGGTTGTCTAAATCATTCAACATCATCGTTGACCTATTTAACTTTAATTTATCAAAGGACAACTTCAAAAATATCCTGAAGATTTATTTTTAAAATTTTTAAATGTTAATCAAAATTTGATTTTTATTTTTTGTTTTATTTTTTTCTGTTTTAAACTGAATGTTCTGTTTTAATCTGAACTCATACATGTAACTCACAGAATAGATTTCTTTATAAATAAATAACGATTTTATTAACATGTGAAATGTACATGCTTCTAAATACATATTATAGTTACTTTTATGGGTAATATTTTTTATATCATAAATCAACATAGGCTCTTCTCTGGAGTGGCCTCAAAATCATCTATTTACAAGTTCTCATAACAAAAGTATGATCATCAAAACATCCGCACTTTTTGGAAGCAAAATTTTTTACAGACATAACTACTATAAATTATCACTTCATAATTGTCTACTACACGTCATAACCAAACTAAAATAAACAAAAGCAAAAAACGTTCATTTTCTCTTTTCAATTTATTTCATTTTATTTTCCAAGTTTGTTTCCAAAACGAATTTTAAAATATATCAATAGCAAAACAACAAAAATATTTTGTGTGCTAGTTGGAGAAGAGGGCAAGTAATCATCTTGGGATTTTACAAATTTCTGAGTAATTTTATTGTGTAGCAATATTTTCTTTCTTTTTTTTAAGTTTTAATTATATGGCGTTTGTCAATTTGTTCATCTCCATGTAAACATATGAATTTCTTATAATAACTCAAGAAATAATATATTATTTTGCATTTTTTTACTAAATAAACAAAATTTTTATTCCAAATGTATTCTTCCAAATAAAAAAAAACAAAATCCAAAATATTGAAAAATAATATTATATTCGTGCGTACTCGTATGCGTATATTAAAGGTAAGAATATAACAAAGTAGAAATTCCCTCGTTTGGATTTAAAAAAAATATAAACGGGAGAACGAAAAAGTATATAGTATATAGTATTTACAAGAAAAAGGTCAAATTAAATAACTACAAGTTAAAAACAACGAGCTCCCTAAAAAATCAAAAAATGAATAGATTAAATTGAATTACAAGTGAAACATGAAAATTATAAATGATTTGATTAAATTCGATACATATTTTAGTATTTACTAGGGCTTCTCGTTCCCACACAATTCAATTTCCCGGGAATCCGAGATACAAATGCACTGTTTCCGGGATGTCTAAAACTGGTTTCGCAGCAAAGTTTCCGGCATAAATAGGTCTAGTTTAGTAAAAATACATAACTAATTTGCTACTTTAGGGATGTTTTTAAAATACTTAAACCCTAGTTTCCTTATAAACTAAGGTTCGTGTTTAAGTTTTCTGTAAGGAAAATGTAAACTTAATGCGGACTTAAACGTGTAGGGCCACGATTAAGAAATAAAAAGAAATGCGCGCAAAGAAGAATCTTTTTGAAAAAAAAAAATACATTTGATCTGATTTGATTTGAAAAATATTTTATGGTAAATTGAAGGAAATTGGCTGTCTTTTTGATGCTAAGGGATCCATTTTAATTACGAGGAGTGTTCAATAAGTTCGGTAAATGTATATATGAATTATATAGTATTCTTCTATTTAGTCTACCGACAAAACAAATTTCATGCAAATTAATTGTTTCATTCAATTTCTGTGAGTAATTTAATCAATACGTGTTTTGAAAATTTAAAAAATGAAAAATATTGAACATCGTGCCGTGATTTTAATTTTACTCTTACCACCTGGCTTTAATTTTACTCTTACCTCGGAACCGTAAGTTCGCTCACAGAACGATGTTCAATATTTTCCACTTTCTTAAATTTTTGATTGCACGTTCATTAAAGTGTTCATTAAATCACTCACACAAATTAGATGGAACAATTGATTTTCCTCAATTTGTTTTGAGAGTAGTCAAAATATTGGAATAGAAAACACAACTTTCTTGAAAGAGCCATTAATGTTTTCGTTAAAATTCATGTGCGGAAAATGTTTTTCTACTTTGTGTTGAAAGCAAAGCTTTATTTGTAATTTTTTTCTGTTTAAATCGTTGAGAAAAATTGCTTACTTGGTAGCTCATCGAGCATCTACACTCAAAAAAAATATAATTCGAATGAATATTATGTAACATGTTCAATTTGTTTACAATTAGTTTAACAAATAATGAAATAATAATAAAAGGGAATGACGCTTTTCCTATGATACCTTTCGCTTGCATAGAAATAGGTTCTAACTAGGTGGCGTTTAAAAGGCCACTAAGACCAATCTCATTTTTTAATTTTTTTATATCAAACAATGTAGAACTTATTGTTTTGACATTTCGCGGCAAATAAGAAAGCAAAATTTATTCCTATGGTGCTGCGCACTTATAGCAATACATACTTGGATAGCGGCAAATAAGTTAATAAGTATTAAATTAGTATCGATTTCGGATAGACCTCCTGAATTTACTCTAAATTTTCCTTACTAAGGGCATTCAGTGAAGTTTTTTAGTATTTTCCGTCTAAAATTTATTGGTATGTCTGATTTATCTTAAGATAAATGAATATTGTTCTACAGACATACTACTTCTCGATTTCTGTAGAATATATTTTTGACATGAATGAATAAATAAATGCAGCGAAATGCCAATTACGTAAGTAGATTAATGTAATACACGAGAATAATACATATTATTTATACCTCAATGTGCACGTTGTATAGAAATAATTGATATATTATGTATACTTGAAGTTTATATATGAATAATTATTGCCGTTACATTCATATTACCTAATTTTAAATTTAATCGATCGACATAGTTTTCAGAGTGCATTTTCTTAGTACATATTTCCAATAAAACTTTAAATTTTATGAGAACGATCATAAAACGTAACACGATCATTGCATAATGGATTTACCCTAAAATAGCCATTGTGTAGCTCGAAAACTATGGCAGATAAATCAATTTTATCTGCTCCTTCAACCAAAAGCTATTTTATTTGTTTAAAATCTAAACTAAAACTAAAATGCAATCAAATCATACAACAAACATAAGTAACTAATGATGTATTCTTGTCCCTCAAGACTAAAGTAGATGGGTTTAAAATATATTTAATTAAAAAAATCGTACAATTTGATACAAAATTATTTAAAAAAAACGAATTTTCAATGAAAACTCGTAAAGTTCTCGTCAGTATATTTTATGTAAGAAATACAAAATTCTTGCTAAACACAAAATATTTTTACTTAAATTGAAGTCGTATGGTAAAATATCGTATGTAACTCGGGAGTAAACGTCGATTATGGCTTTCGTGTTCAGTTACCACTTCAATTAAGCAATAATCTAGTATATTTTACTCCTTTGATAGATAATCTTACTATTGATTAGTTTTGAAAATAGACATACATATATAACAACTATTAAATTATAAAACTTGTTTATATATAAATTAAAATAAAGTGCCTTCTCGCTCATACAGTGTCAATTTTAAATGTTTTGTTTGATTGTGAAGCTTTACCTACCAATTGATACAAACGGCAAGATAACTTTTAACGCATCTGGCGAAGCTTTTCGTTGCATTTTTCGATCTATAATCGCTTCGGCTGAACAAAATAAAATAATATGAAAATTTTCTCTGATGAATGTACCAAATCATTTTTTCATATATTTTGATGGTAAGAAAAACTAAATCAAGTAGAGATGAAATGAAATATGGAAAATAAAACACTGCTCTCATCGTTGTATTTTGGGTGTGCATACAATTTATCTAATATAACAATGTTTTCGTTTTTTTCTCCTCTTTTGTTCATGTTACGAGTATGATGATCTGACTGTTTGTTAAAATCGTACATAAAATCTAAAATTGTTTTCCTTTCTGATGGTTTTCTGCGAGATTTTTTATGTTCTTTTACATACATACATATTTATAAATAATCGTTTTATATTGAATTGGCTTTAGATACACAACCCAACGTTTTGTAAATATGTGTGTACACAAGTTCGAATAGGTACGTATAGTAAGTACTATGTAAAGTAAAGAGCATTACGCTTATCATAGCATTTATTTATAGCGTGTACACACAGCATATACCATTAAAATTGGAAGGAATAGAGCCAAGTGACTTATTTCAACGTATAATCAGTTTTGATATATGGAAAATTTCTTCTCGTTTTCATTTTAATTTCGTTCAAAATATGTACACACGAAATTTTATTTACATATGTATGCATATTTACTGTAAAGGATGTTTATATTTATTGCATAGGCGTTTGTTTCGTTTTTGAAAACACTTCTGTAAAGTGACATATTGCGACAAGATTAATTATAAGAATGTGAAAATCGTTCTGGTAGAAATATTGCTACTCGTAAATGTATGCTAAAACATTTATTTTAATTCTTAATTTATATGGTAATTCCTCGAAATTTAGTTTAGCAGAAGATTTATAATTCAGTTGTAATATGCATGCATCGAAGATAACTTTGGTGAACAGTAAGATTATAAAATATTCGGAACATTATGTAACCACTTTGAAATTTAGAATACCGCAGTTTACATGCGGTAACTAGTTTGCATCTTGTCTCTGCAGCGTACAAAGTACAATACAAACGAAACGGTAAAATATTTATTTTGCAAGCTTTCTTAATATAGGCAATAACTACGGTCTTACTTTGGTACCGGTTAAATCTATGCTGTAATAGAATAAATATTGTGCTCAGAGTAACAACCAAAAATTGTATTTGCTTATTTTTATTAGTTGGGAACAATTACATTTTGAAGTTAAACAAAACGTGAAAACACAATTAAATATATCTAATTAAATAGTAATATGACCGAATAATATTGAATATTATTACAAATCGTAACTAATTTACAACCGGTAGAATAGAATTATTCTATACCAGCAAAAAAGTTGGTTTAAAACAATTCCAATTTGGAATTACATATATGGGATTGTTGTTGTAAATTTCTCAAAGTAAGACCGCAAACATAACAAAATAATTCTCGAAAATTTAATATTCGTTATACCTATGTAAAAAAGTTTTTATTCTCAAGGGACCGCAGAGGTTTGTTGTGATACCTACGTAAGTGCATTCATGGTACCTTCAGGTTTTGATTTTATAACTAAGTACTTTGAAGGCGATGCGAGACCTTAACACTACTCCATAAATTTATATTTTCTAGATTGAAAGCCTGAGGAATGGATTTACATTATTAAACTAGTTTCAATCGATAAATCCAAATTTCTAGAGGACTGTTACTTTGTTCTTTTTCGATAGACTTTTAAATATTTTCCAGTCAATACTTGTCTAGAAGCTGGTCAATCACTAGATTTACGAAAGGCGAGTTCACGATTATCGATTGTGTACCGCGTAACAAACCCGTAACGTCAATTGTATTGCACGTTGAATTCTCATAATGAACTTCCAATTCCGATGTTGCAAGTTGCAATCATTAACTAGAAATTGCTATTACCTCTATCCGGTCACAAGTTAATTATTTGCGATCAGAAATATGGTTACTAGATTTATTTTGCCATGCCAATTGACACATTTTTTTAAATTAAAATTTGTTTTGCGGTTGTAAAGTGTAAATCCACGAAAAGACTGCTACGTATTTTCCGAGGTCGCAGTCTTTTTATGTATTTCTACTTACTTAACAATCGCAAAACAAATTTAAATTTTAAAAAAATGTGTCTATTGGCATGGCAAAATAAATCTAGTAACCATATTTCTGATCGCAAATAATTAACTTGCGACCGGATAGAGGATATACACCAAACTTAGGATTAAATTTCAATTTTGGCTTCACTTATTAAACATTTTCACATAGTAGACATTTAACTGCCATGGAACATGATCGGCCCATGATCTTTGCACTCCAGGTCATTGTTGGTAATTTCCATCACCTATCGTAATCAGATGATGAAAAATCCCTTTTTAAGCTTTAACCGCTGTGCCGTTTGGCTCGTACTTTTACTCTTGTTCAAAATTTAATCTTTAAATTTATTTTAATCTTTTAATTTCCGTTTTAACAAAAAAATTGAAAAAATGCCAATAAAAGCTGGCACTTCCGGTACACAGGTTTCCACCAAACCTCGCAAGGATCTCCCAATCCAATAATCTTCCATTCCAAATAGTCAATGCGCCTGAACTTAGAAACCTAATTTACAATCTTTTTGTTTTCAATCGCTTTTTCGTAAATACTTTGAGTATGTATTTATGAGTATGCATGCAAGCAAATATTTTCAAAATATTTGCTAAAAACGAATAAGCTCCTTTGGAAGCTGCCAACTGCAGATGGACGATTTCGGTCAAAAATTACAGTGATCTCTCAATTTGTGTCAAATGTTTAATATGAGATTTCATCTCGATCACTCAATCCATCTGGGCTGTACAGGGGCCTTGTTTTTGTTGAAAAACAATTTCTTTTGTCAAAAATCGTTATTTCCGTTTAAATTTTGCTGATTGTTTTTCTCGTTAAAGATATGCTTTTCAAAATATTTGTAAGAAACGGTAAATCTCATTTGGAATCTGCCACTTCCGGTGGATCGGTTTGGGCTAAAAATTACTGGTATCTTCCAATTTATGGGAAAAGCTTAAGTATGAGTTTTACCCCTGACTGATCGGGGACTACGTAAACGAAAGTAAAAGTCCGATTAAATGGAATTTTTTGTGACACATTTTTTGTTTTAGTCCATGCCTTCGTCCATTGCCGTCTTACTTTACGCATCATGTGCCAAATCGAAGACTATAGGTCCGATTTTTATCACCTTCTGCACATTGCATAGCTCCAGGCCAGCCTATACTTGCATGAAAGATGGGTCGGCCCATGAGGTTTACACTCCGACAGGGGGTTCATCACAGATCGTAATCTGTAGATGAAAATTCCCTTGTCCTGTCAGACAAGTTTAATTTAACTTTTATTTACTTGATTGAGTGCCATTGTTTTACGATTTTTTTAATATATATTATTTATCCGAGTACAGTTTTAAACCATTTGTAATTCAAATTTAGAAACTTTTACTTTATAATTTCAAGTTTTTATAAAAGATTTCAATATTTACATGACATTTTATATTGTTTATTAATATTATTTGATTTGTTTCCTGGTGCATTTTGGTTTGCGCAGCCCACAGTCACGTGAACCAATAAGACCATTGTTTACGTTTTTTTTATATGCATAGGGTGTTTAACCTCTTGTGCTATCATTTAGTTAGAAGAAATGTGTGCCCATCCACTTAAAAAAATCCAAATGAACTCCTCCTAAATGGCTGGACCGATTTTAATGAAATTTTGTGTGTGTTTGAGTGGGTTTCTGGTTTAGATTCACAATTGGACCCGGTAGGTGGCACTGCAATCGAATCTAGGATTTTTTTTATTGATTTTTGCGAATTTTTTTTTTTATTGTTTTTTAGATTTTTCGCATATTCAAACATATAACCCCAAAATTTCACCACCCCCCAATCTTTATATATATATATATATAATTCTTCTGTACGTGTGTTCAGATTTAAAATTTATTATTTCGTTTATTTATATTTTTTCGTTTATCTTTCAAAATTGTTTATATTTTATATGTATGGATTTTATTTTCCTTTCTTTTTGACAAAAAAAAATCGTTTACAATTTTCCTCTTCTCTTTCAGAATCCACGATATTTTTTTATTTCTATTTGGTGAGAAAGAAAAGAAAAAAGTTAAAATATAAATTCTTTCTTTTGGCAAGTCAAATTCGCTCATAGACGTACGCTGTACGTCATTTTCAGTATAGAGAAAAATTACCAATGACTTACATTGCACGTAAAAATAGCACAAGAGGTTAAATGATTATTTTTGTACTCATGTTTTTCTCTGTTTATGCTTACCGCTACGTAACCAACGACGAATTACACAAAGACCTAAATGTTAAATGAATTGATGAAGTAATCCAGGAATTTGCCATCAAACATGAAAGAAGGTTACTGCAACATACCAACAGTGAACAATGGTTGTACAAATATATAAATAAAAAAAAAAAAAAATGTAACATGATTGCAAATATTTGCAAACGGAAATTTTTATATCATGCAGTTGTATTTGTGTGTTATTTTCATTTGCATATGAATATTTTTGACGTTTTCCAATACAAATCTCGTATTAAAAACAAACAAAACTAATGTACAATAGATTTTTGGTTAATGGCCACAATAAAATATCCAAATGACGGCAACAAAAAATAAGATTTACAAAGGAAAAGCAACGACGTGACGAGCTTCGCGATTAAAAATAACACTGTGCTAGTTGAAAAATGTAACAAGCTGGGCACCCAGGAGGTATACCTGATTCGAGCACGCTGAATTCAATGGTGCTAGTCCCATTTCAAAGTTAGTCCCCATTTTTGAGATATCGCTTTCGACATGTTTTGGCTCTGAGTCAAAAATTTGTCAAAATATACTCATTTTCACTTTGACAACTCTTGAACCATTAGGATTTTTGTTTTGCTTTCTTGAGCAAAGGTTTTGTTAGGTTGGAGTGGCTGCTTCCGCACACTTAGACCAGTAGTGGCCCGTTGTGATACAACAGGATCCTATTTCCCCTTTACATCTGTTCAAAACCATTCGGAGCTACGTACATAGTGCAAAATATCTCGCACTCCACCGCGAGATCTGAACGGCTGGCTATAGTGTACACGTCCAAATACCTATGCCTTCTGTTTGATAGTGCCGGACACGAGCATAGGAAGTTATCTAAAGTCTCTTCCTCCTCTTCGTCCATGCAACTTCTACAAAGTCATTCATCTGTAGACCCAGCCTTCCCAAAAAGTCAGTGGTCTTGTCAGTTTTGACAAAAGTTTTGACAAAGTCTAGAGAAACATTAGTCCATCTGTGCAGAGATCCGTATACATAGGTAAGGCTAAATACAATTGGAGGTCGACATACTTAGGCCAAACAGGACGCTCATTTCAAATAAGATACAAAGAACAAATGAATGGCATAACCAAATTTCAAAAAAGTACATAAAATCAAGTTTCGCACAACACATAAAAACTGAAAATCATAGGTACACTAAATTCAATAAAATTTTTAGCACAGAATCAAAAAAGGACCGAAATTAGAAAGGTTACAAGATCTTGTTATAAATTTTGGGCACAATTTGACTCATGAGTCATGAGACATTTGTATACTGTACGCATACAAATTTTTCAGGAGTTATGGAGTCAAACTACGGCCAAAATTCACACTTTGAAAATATAGTCAAACACAAAACACCAACAATTTAGTTAACGACAAAATCAGCACAAAAACCAATAAAATTTTCGACTTGTTGGCGTAGATACTCTATCCGCTAGCAACCAAGCAATGAAGCCGTAAATTTTACTGTAATATCGCAAAAATATACAAAAATTGTATAAAAAATGTATTTTGAAATTTAAATTTCCTTAGTAATTTTTTTTTTGTTTTTTATTAAAAGAAAGTATTAATTGTCCAGTGGGTTTAATGTTCCTTGAAGGTCAATTAATATCCCCCCCCCCCCTACACAATCACAGTATACCACCTACACATTGCAAGCTCCATGTCAACCTGCACACTGACATGGACGGTGGGTAGGCGCTGAATTCTGCACTCCAACAGAGGGTCATAGTTGTGTTTATTAACATCACCGACTGTAATCAATGACGAAAATTCGCTTTGCATCCTGAATCTGGTGGGAATCCTCCCGCTCCAAGTGCCGAAGCTTTAACCACTGCGCCACTTGTCCAGTAAATTTGTTGAGTAGGCAGGATTTTGGCTAACAAATTGCTTGCTTGCTAGCGGATCAAGTATCTACCCCATTATCCATAACTTAAAAACAATGGAGGTGCAAAAGAGCAGCGCCTAGCAACAGTATATAAACGCTTCAAAATAATTTATATAACACATAGTAGTAAAAAATAAACCGGAGAAGAGATTATTCTCGAAACCAATATTTCTAAAAAAGTTAAAAATAACTTCATTCTTACTTCTTGTGCAAGAATGAAGTTATTAAGAATGTTTTCGGAATTAATCGATCCGATGATTGGCGAAAATATATTGAAAATATGCTGACCGCTTTTCATAATATAAACGTTCGAATCTCATTGAAAAAACATTTTTTGCATTGTCACGTGGAAAAATTCGCCGAACAATCATCAGCCGAACCCGATGAGCACGGCGAGCGTTTTCACCGATTGACGGCAAGGCTCAAACATTGGTACATCGGCAAAAAGCTACGTGCACTCTTGGGTGGTATTTGTTGGAATTTGCAAGAGAAAAAAGATCCCGAAGACGACACGAACGAATCCGAAAATTAAAATTAAAAAAGTTAAACAAAATCACCATAAAATCAACTGAAACGATTTAATTTTATTTTACATAGTTTCTATTGTATAGGGTTTTCCAATAGGAATGATATGATTTTTAAGTGACGTTTCGGCCATTTGTAATAAGTCATGATCTATCATTTTTTGTTTCATTGTATTTAGTAATGTTTACAATTTCATCATGGTGAGATATACGCAAGAACAACGTTTACAAACTATTCAGTTGTATTATCAAAATAATCGTTCTCCAATTGCAACTTTTCGTGCGCTTTTGACATTTTATAGTCGTAATTATCATCCAAGTGTGCTCGCTATTCATCGAATTGTTGAAAATTTTGAGCGTACATTTTCTTTACATAATGTTCAAGTGCCAGTAAGACAAAGAAACGCTCGAAGTAATGTAAATATTGCTGCCATTCAGGCAAGTGTTGCTGAAGACCGCAATTTGTCGATTCCAAGACTTTCTCAAGAATTGGGACTGTCTCAAACCACAACCTGGCGGATTTTGAGAAAGGATTTAAGTTTGCATCCGTATAAAATTGTTCTCACTCAAGAACTGAAACCATTGGACCACCTTAAACGTGGTGAATTTGCTGATTTTGCCTTGCAACAACTTTAAAACGATAACGATTTTTTTAAGAAAATCATCTTCTCCGATGAGGCTCTCTTTCATCTGAGTGGTAAATAAACAAAACTGCCGATTCTGGTGCGAAGAAAATCTACAAATTATTCATGAAAACCCATTACATTCACCTAAATTGACAGTTTGGAGTGGTTTTTGGTCTGGTGGAATCATCGGTTCGTATTTTTTTCGAAATGAAGCTGGTAACACCGTTACTGTCAATGGAGATCGGTATAGATCGATGATAACCAACTTTTTATGGCCGAAATTGGAAGAAGTTGACCTTAACAACATTTGGATCCAACAAGACGGGGCTACGTGCCACACAACAAGTGCAACAATGGAATTATTGCGAGAAAAGTTTGGAGATTCGATTATTTCTTGAAATAAAGTACATATTGAATGGCCTCCCAAAAGTTGTGATTTAACACCATTAGATTATTTCTTGTGAGGTTATTTGAAGTCATTGGTCTTTAGCAATAAACGAAACTTTTCAAGCTTTACAAGTCAATATTGAACGTGTTATTCATGACATACGACTTGATTTAGTGGAAAAAGTCGTGGATGCCATTTGAATGACGTTTTATTCAGAACATAATTGTATCGATTGTACTTCACATTAAAAAAAAACATTTCAATTTCCTTAACAATTAGTGTGTTTTTTAAGAAATCATCACTCTTATTGGAAAACTCTATATCTATATTTGTCGATGAGATATTTATTCGATCGATTTCAATCGATTTAAATTCAATAAATGGACCAAAAATAAGTACTATATAAATAATGGATATCCATTTTTTATGTGGTTGGTGTCGTGGCTTTTATCACAATTTTATATTATATTTTGTATTAATTAAAAGAAATTAACTAATATGTATTATTATTTATTAATAAAACTTTTTAAATTTTTTAAACATTTCACATTATAAAAATATCAATAATATTGAAAAATATTAAAAGATATTACTAAAAACAAAAAACAACGTTACGTTTAGGAATTGATGATGGGCGAATGTCCGAAACTGGTCTTCCAGTAAGAAAAAATATTTTATTATCACATAAATGAAAGTTATTTGTTTATTGTTTTTAGTAATATCTTTTAAGATTTTCAATAATATTGATATTTTTATAATGTGAAATGTTTAAAAATTTAAAAAGTTTTATTAATAAATAATAATACATATTAGTTAATTTCTTTTAATTAATACAAATAATAATATAAAAAAATTGTTTTTCGTCGTAATGAAAAAAAAGAAAAATACAAAACTGTGAATGTAGATGTGGTTTTTCGGCCTTGATATATTCGGCAAAGTTGTTTGTCTTGGCTTGCGCAACAACTTTGCAAAGCAAAACGAAAATCCTAATGGCTCTAGAGTTATCAACGTGAAAATGAGTATATTTTGACAAATCTTTGACTCAGAGCCAAAACATGTCGAAAGCGATATGTCAAAAATGGGACTAGCACCATTGAATTCAGCATACTTGAATTAGGTATACCCCCTGGGTGCCCAGCTTGTCACAAAACAAAAGTTTGCGATTCAAGCACAGTGAATTATTGAATTCTGGGGGCAACAATTAAAACACACAATTTCCTGTATTAAAATTCAAACAATAATTCAAAAATAAGGATGTTCACTATTACAAATCATCCTACGGCCATTTATTACCCAAACAGTTTGACATAACACAATAATGTTCGTTTTCAAAAGACAAACAAACTGCTGTGTTCATTGCTGGGTTGAAAATTTCCCTTATAAATTAGGGAAATTTTGGATATCGTTTTGAAAATGCAAAATTTGCAAAGTAAAAAGTTGTATGCCCGACTGCTTTTGATTGCAAATCGCTTTGTAATTTTTTTATGTGTGTGTATAAAAATGTATATACCGATGCTTATGGAATTATTTTGAATGTGTGCCGTCGAAGAAATCGATTGCAAGTAATTGCAAAGCAACATCAGCTGGAAACGCACGTAACAGCCAAGCGATTTTTTTTATATTTTTTCGGTTGGTATAAAAATTTAGTAAAATTAAACTAAGCATACGAAAATAGCATAAATGTCATAACAAATATTTATGAAAATATAAAATGCGTTTTGAACGTAATTATGTCTTCACGCTCACTCTGTGTGTCTGTTTGTATCGTCAAATTTTGTAATCAATTTTTCAACCACTTGTAGATAGATAGTCCAATTGAGCTGAAATTTTACATGCAGGCTTAACTCCAATGACAATACAAGATTCTAACATTTTTGAACATTAAAAAATTTCGATGACTAAAAAGTAGAAAATAAAATACATTTAAAAAAAACTTTTTAAAAAACCACGCTTATATTTAAAGGCTCTAAAAAGTAGATAATATAATAAAAGGCTTTGAAAAGTAGAGAATAAAATTTTTCTTCCTTACTCCTATCAAGGTATGTTTATAACAAGTAGAAATTTAATATTAAAATGACTAAAAATATAATCGTGGGGCGCCTCCTGAATGTATATACTATCTCTCAATATATCATTTTTACGTTAATACTGAAATGCTCCAGCAAAAAATCTATTCTTAGGATACATCAGAATAGACTGTTTCATTAGTGCTACTAAAAGACTTTACTTCATGTGTCTAGTAGTCTTAAATTACTAATGCCGTAAAGGAGCGCCCCACGCTTATATTTTTAGTCATATTAATTTTAAATTTCTACTTGTTATAAATATACCTTGATAGGAGTAAGGAAGAAAATTTTTTTTTTCACTTTTCAAAGCCTTTTATTATATTATCTACTTTTTAGAGCCTTTAAATATAAGCGTGGGTTTTTAAAAAGTTTTTTTTCATTTTTTGTTGATTTATGTCATTTGACAGACAACTTATAAAAATAAAATTATTTTATTAATTAGCCGGGCGCTGAACATTTGAACTACACGAAGAATGGAAAAATTCTAATCCTACTTAAGTGGAATGAAATTCATTCATTCCGGATTTAATTTATATGGAATTGTTGTTGTAAAATTCCCAAAGTAAGACGATAATATTAAGTCAAAAAAGTTTGACTTTAATTCTCGTTACAACGAAACAGTGTTAGAACTTAGATTAAATTGTTTTGTTGTAATCGACAAACAAAAAGTATTTATTTTTAATTGAGTATTCAAAACGTGTACTCCAAAGTATAGGGTGCAATTTAAAAAAACTAACTTTCGTCTATATTTGAGTATATTTGAGTAATTTTTTCTTGTCTCGGAAAGGGTGCAACTTTCCGAGATTTATTAAAAAACTCTTACGGGGTGAGTGAATGCATATCTTTGTTGTTATCGTGATGTGATATTTTGTCGACTCGTGTACGAACCACATTAATAATTTTATTTCGAAATGACTTTGTTAAGAATAGTTAAGTTTGATGCATTGTCAATGATTAAAGAAAGATGTTCTTAAAATTGTAATTAAACATTTTTTCTACAAAATTTTATCTTCAAAGGGTTACTGCTTCGGGTAAACTCAGCATTTTTTTTTTTCAAAACCCCATAATTGAACAGTTACTTTTCGTTGTAGTTCAACACTATATGCTTTCCCGCTATAAATATGTGTATAACTATAAATACGGTACGTTTTTTCTATATTAACTTTTTATTGTTTTTGGGGAAATCTTCTTGTACAATTTAATGATTTACCGACAAAAAAAAGTTTTCATTTCGATATGTTGAAAATATGTATGATGTATCGTATGTATACTTTGTACTCATTCGTTCGTTCAACAACTGGTATATCAAATTTAGTAAAATGTATTTTTGTTGATTTCATTAAAATAAATAAATCATTTATCATGAAATATATTTTTGGTATAATAGAGACTTTTTTTTACACATTGTTACGTAGTCGGGGGTTATTCAATGTTTAAATATATGCTATTTGTTTGGGTGTTATATGTGTTCAATAGATTCTTCGTTGAACGTGAAATATACGCTCATGAAAAGTTATAATTGATATTTATGCAACGTATTTATTGTGTTGCCGACCATATATATAACATCTCAAACTTCGTCGGATTTTATTTACTTACATTATATTCTTCCATAAATTTATGCGTATTTTTATCCAAAAGATAAGTACAATTTACAATGAGTTTTGAAAATTCTAATCTACAAAATAAAACAAAATTAGTTGGTTTATCTAAATTTATTTAACAAATTAACAAATAAATTCATCGAGTTAATTGAATAATACAGAATATGCGGTGCGATATGGTGGGAACATTTAGATTTATTGCAAGGGTGTTAAAGTAATTCAATTTTGGATTTTTATTTCGGTATTTTAATAATGGTAATTTATTGTAATGCGAGGATTTTGTTTATATTAGTAAATTAAATTTTCGTTTTTTACCATTTTCAACAAAATGATTTATTATTATTTATACGATAAAGCTCCTAATGTCTTATCTTGTATTTTAATGGTGGGACTAGATACACTTAAGTATTGTTCGCCGTTCGGTGAATCGAGTATTCCAGCGAAGTACAAAATGAACAGAAGTAAAAGATGAGAATGATATCGTAGGGAGATGCAAAAAACCATGTACGAGTAAACATGTATATAGCAAAAATACATAAAACAAAGGCCTTGTCGCGTACAAATTGTTACACCGAAGGTCCGTGTTAAAAAGCTGTGCGTTGAAAACTGCGTCTTAAATCGGATGCTTATAGGGTTTAAATAATAAACAACCTCAAATGGAATAAACATATTGTCGCTTTGGTCTTCTTCATAAAAAGTTGGGTTTCTTATTAGATGCACAAAATTGTTTAAGTCGCGTGAATTCTACATTAGCACTCTCAAAATTTTAATACAGGATTTAATCTATGCGATCAGAATAGTATACATACTTCAAATTTCCAATCGAGTTTGTGGGTCTGAAGCACCACCGAGACGTTACAAAAGTCTGTGTAGTATGCAGGTGTATTTTTGTAGAACTTAAGAGAAGATACCACCATTCTTCAGTCTTGTGGGAAGCACCAATGCATATAAACTTGGGTGCAAAAAAATCGCACATTGCTCAATTTTCCACAAAAGTTCAAAAATATCAAAAAAAAAAACAATATTTGTTTAATTTTTTTAATGCATATTCAAATGCTATTTCAATACCTATCCAGTGGTACCTTTTTTGTATTTATACGTGCCATCAAACTGATTTTTTGGGGTAAACATCTGAGGTACACGTTTTTGTGAATTTGTCAGCATGAAAATTAGGGGTAAAAACGAATTAAAACATGGAATTAAATAAAAAAAACAGTTTTATTAATAAGAAGTATTCCCTTCCCTGGCCCGATGGCAGCTTCCATTCGATGCTGCATTGATTTCACCAAAGTTTTCACAAAATCTTGAGGTATCGCCTTCCATTCCTCTACGATCGCCTGTTGCAGCTCCTTGAGATTCGTTGGAGCACCATCTCTGGCTCGAACCCTTCTTTTCAACTCGGCCCATAAATGTTCGATGGGATTGAGGTCTGGGCTTCGAGCTGGCCACTCCATAACAGGCACATCCATCTCTTGAAGGTACTGGTATACTATACCAGTCGTATGCGGTCTCGCATTATCATGCATAAACAGAAAATGTTCACCAATAAACCCGGCAAAAGGTACGACGTACTCCTTGAGTACTTCAATGTATCGTTGAGAGTTCATTCCTCTTGTTCGACAGATAGTATTGGCTCGTGTGATGAATACAAGATTTGTCTTCTCTAATGATATGCCTCCCCAGAACATGCACGATCCACCGCCATACGAGACACGTTCTTCAATGCAACATTGTGCATATCGCTCTCCTTGACTTCTGTATACTCTTCCGCGTCTATCGGTGCCATGTAAACACATCCTGCACTTGTCAGAGAACAGGAGTGTTCTCCATTCTTCTTCTGTCCAATTCAAATGCTCTCGAGCGAATTCACTAGGAGCTCGTCGGTAGGCTGCGGTTAATTCCGGCCCGTTTGCTGGTCTCTGTGCAGTCAGATTAACCTCTCCAAGTCGCCTTCTAACTGTCCACCGACTGATTTCGACTTCACGAACTTCCTGGAGCAGCTGTCCCAGTTGAACCGCATTCATATTGCGATTTCGCAACGAAGTTGTTACAAGAAAGCGGTCATCACGCTGCGCTGTAGCACGAGGTCGGTCAGATCCTTGTCGTCGTCTGAAGCCACCAGTTTCCTGATATCTCTGCCACACTCGACGAACGGAGAATCGGCTCAAATTTAGTTGTAGAGTCACTTCACTTTGGTGCTGCTCCGCATAAATTAGTGCAACCACTTGTGCGGCTACCTCTGGTGTAGTATCCATTTCTTTGCTCCGGTTGAAGACGTAATCAATAGAAGATCGTTCAGGCTAAGCGTCGAATCATCACAATTCCGAGCGGGATATTTCATGGCATGCTATTGTACTGATCTTATTGAATTATTTTTAGAATTTAATTCGAAAGCCTGCTATATGCGTTTGACAAAAAATCACTGTGTTGGCATGGTACAACTAAAAAAAGGTACCACTGGATAGGTATTGAAATAGACTTTGAATCTGCATCAAAAATGTTAAACAAATATTGTTTTTTTTTTGATATTTTTGAACTTTTGTGGAAAATTTAGCTAAGTGCGATTTTTTTGCACCCAAGTGTAGTTGACGTTGAACTGCCGTAAATGCAGACTGAGGAATTTAACCCGTTGTCGCAAATGACGGCTATAGCCGTCGGATTTTTGTTGCTATGTAAGCAAATGATGGCTATAGCCGTCCTGCATATTTTAATTAATAAAAAAAGGAACATCATTCGTAGGAAGTGTACTAATGCATTTATTTGTTAATTATTCAGTAATACATCGAAGATAAAAAAGATGTAGCATTCCAGATAATATATAAATTGTTTTTTGTTGTTTTGTGTTTCATATTTAACAATTCGATATATTTCCGCCTGAGAAACAAATGACGGCTCTAGCCGTCCTATCACGTTCGCGCAAATGACGGCTATATGCGTAATTTATTCTGAAAAGAGAGAAAATGTTGTGATGAGCAAATGACGGCTATGACTGTCGAGTTTTCGTGGAAAAACTGTGAGAAAATGTGGTAATTTTCAGTTCTAAACACATAAATAACTCTCAATTTCATATGGCAGTCATAAACAATTAAAAACAAAAAAGTGCGTTTCTGAGCACGGCCGCGTCAATTTAGAAGTGTGCGGCAACGGGGTAAGGGTTTAATCAATAGTAGGACTCTATTAATATACTCAGATTTCTCTGGTACACCCAGTTGATCAAATTGTAGTAAACTATAGCGACTTAAGATTTACTTTACAAACTTTTAAATTATCGGCCTTCATCCTGTGTAGAAAATATAAAGCTATAGTAGACATAAATTTATATAAGAACATAATCGATAAAAAATTCGACTCAAAACATAAAGGGAAAACCCATCTGGATACACATAAAAGGATGATATAAGTAGGCTATTCTGTGTTGTTTAACCCATTAAAACCCGAACTATGTTCTAGTGGCCCGATTTCTCTGAAAATCACAATTCACGTATATTTCAAGTCGAAAAATGTAATTGTGGAGCTGGATGATATATCATACAATGGGCAGAAACAATATATTTTATTTATATTGTTTCACCTTTTTTATTTATTTATTTCTGTTTCTAATGGTAAATTTAGCAAATAATAATATAAATAAAACATTAATTCATTTAAAATTAAAAAAATAAGAAATTTTAACACAATAAGTAAGCATTTGAAAAATCTCTTAAAAAATTTGGAACGGGGTTAATGTAGAAGAATCTCTGCAAGTATTAAGCGAACCAAATCTCTAGTAAATTATAAGAATGGGACCTTTGGATGTGCCTGACTGTACCAAAACCATCTGTTAGTAACTGCTCCATTTAACGTGAACGTCAGAGCCCATTGTATGATATACTATATACCATCGCAAATATGCCACTATAATTCCATTAATTGCGAGTTGCGAATTTTTATATTCTTAAAATTAAATTAATTAGTAGCCGTATTTTGTTGAGAATTAAAATATTAGAGGTCAGGTTTCGAATTAGAGGCGTTTGTATCTGAATTTATCATAACAAAGGGAAAATTTTCATCATAGTTGGCTAACTTATCAGTAGTAATTGTGATTCCAATTCGAACTCTATAAATCTACAATTTTTTTGGATTTTTATGCAAGCGAACTCGAAATTTATTACTACTGATAAATACGCCAACTATGATGAAAATTTTCCCGTTGTTATGATAAATTCAGATACAAACACCTCTAATTCGAAACCTGGCCTCTAATAATTTAATTCTCAAAAAATACGGCTAGTATATTCTTTTTGTAAAAAAATTACATAACACACAATAAAAGTTAATGACACAACTAATTTTTTATAAAGTCTCTACTTTCCAACGACGATCCATTTTGTCCTTAATGCACATCGATCAAAATGCAACTACACCTTTTTTTATTCGTTAGGTTTTAAAATATTTTACTAGTATACACCATCCCCAACCACTTAAGATAAAAAACAAAAAAATTGTATGTATAGTATTCAAGAAAGAAGAAGTTAAATAAAGTAGTGATTTGCGTATGATTTATCATACATCGGGCTTTAATGGGTTAAAACATTCTTTAAATACTATTTTGTTCCTATTACTTAGAAAAAACCCATTTTCAAAACATAACGTTTTTTTATTTTAAGGTGCTAAAGAGCCTTATACGCACGAACATGTAGCTAAACTTTAAACGCACCTATTAATCTATACCTGTCCATCGTGCGTGGGATATTGGAGTTCGTATGGTTAAAGGGAGAAAGAATTGTTTAATCGTCTGGTTTGCACCAAAAAAAATTTTACTTAAAAGAAATTTTTATTGCCAGCTGAGATAATTGCGTAAACAATATTGATTACCTTTTCTGTTATTCGTTCATCACTAGATTAGAAAATGCAAGGAGTGTTTGTAAGGCTTGGTCTAAATGAATTCAATTTACACAATGTTGCAAGCGATTTGTTTATACGCAAGTATCGCCTGAAAGGGTTCGTAAAATAGATAGTTTTTTATATAAATTGATCGTCTTGACATGATTGATGAAAAAGTAAAGCAAATAGTTAAGATACTATATCATAATAACTAATAAATAATGTAATCGAAACTATCGGTTTTATAATTTGTTTATACTCGTAAATTATTAATTACTTATCAAAATTTTTAATTTACATACTGATACAATTACATAAGTATATTATATACATTATTATTAAGTTTATGATATTAAACAAATATTCACCTTTTCACTGTTTCCACCGAAATGGGCCGAAATACTAATTAAAATAAAACAATAGTAAACAAAAATTAAATTATTTCCGTGATAATTTTATTTACAAATTTTTGAGTGTGCTTCATTTATAACTTCATCAACAATTGTACTAATGATATATGTACATAAAATTATGAATCTTAATTCAATAAAAATAAAAATATTAGTTTTCATAAACTGAAAACTACTCAATTTGATTTTGATTTTAATTGTAATTCACATTACTCTATCGTCTTCTTACATCATCCGAAACAAGAGGTTTTGTGTTAATTTTCATAAAATTATTAACTACAAGGGGCTAGGTGTACAATAATCGTAAAGTTGAATATATTAAGAAAAACAACAATCACCCTGTATAATTTTCTCCTCTTTAACTTTTCATATATTTAATTGAATAGGTTTTACCTTATACGTACGAGTAATATGTTTATAGTTTTTACCTCTTGTTTGATAACACCTTTTCTCTTTTCGTTTTATAAATTTTCCGGATGAAATATGTTATAAGAACTTAGAGAACAGAGAACAATATTTTATAGTAAATTTATTTTTTTATGTACCCTTGGTGAAGAATATAGAATTATCGTTAAACTTTATTTATAGTCGTATCGAAATATAACAAGTGGAAGCGTTTTGGCTTGTTTTCGTTTACGAGTTTATGATTGAGTTTACTGGGAACCAAATTAAGCGGCGATTGTAAGATTTGTGATATAAGGTGGAATTTCTAATTTAATAAAAGCGTTGTTTTTATGAGTTCTGCGATAAAATATTTCGACTTACCGCAGATAAACGTAGTAAACCATGTTAATCCTCTATTAACTTCCAATTATGATCTTTCAGTCTTTTTTTTCTTTAATTTTGCCAGTAGAAATGGAGTTTAACAGCCGATCGTGATTTTTTCCGTCAGCCTGCTCCGATAATGCAACAACCAGCTGGAACCTGTTATAAGAGTAAACAAAAATAATAAAGTATTTGACCAGTGTGTGGTCATAACGATTGAGTTTTCAGTGAAATAAGCTAAAGATTGTTCATCTCAGTCGAATGGCAGCAGACCAATGTTTGCTGGTAATGAACAATTGCAATGAAAGCAGCAATCAGCCGAGCCGGTCTTTGAAAGTTAGGGCGTTGTCTCAGTACCAGGTCACCAAATAATAAAAACGTAAAATATCATAGGTAAAAGCTGCGATTTTTAAATACATTTCAACCTGTTGGGAATATCACCATTCCGCGGTAATAATTTCAGAAAAATTTACTGTCTATAAAGCGTTGATTCGCAACCTTCATTAGGCGGGCAAATTTATAATTTTAGTCACGCGGGCAAGTTTTAGAATTAGTTGAACTATCCTATATTAATTCTACATAATTGAAGTAAATCACTCTTGATGTATTGTAATGTGTAGTGCTTATTGTGCTTCGGAAAAATTAAATATATTGTGCTTAAGATTTGATTGATTGATTGATTGATTGGACGGTAATACCAGTGTCCCGGATAACGCCGGGCCTATTCCTACAGGCTGTTTACACATAGCAATAGGAAGGATAGGAAAGGATAATTTTTGGGACGGAACGACCCGGTTTCAGACACACGCGCAAAAAGACATTAGGCCGAGGTTAAAAATGCTGCGTATAAAATAAACTGAAATAAATGTTTTTGTTTAAATAAATTCTGTTTTTGTTAAAATTTTAAATTAAACACACGTTTTGTTAAAAATATATGTTATTCTTTATTGAAATTTAGTATAGATACTTGACCATTTCTGGATGAACAATAATATCTGGCAAATGTCAAATACGGTGGTTTGCCGAGATTGATCCATTGGTCGAAAGTTTTGATCACATTTCAACATAATTGGGGCTCCATCTCACGGATGACGCGTTCAATATTGGTTTTGAAGCTTTCGATTGATTCGGTTATTCTCATAAACCTTATCTTTCATATAGCCTAACAAAAATAATCTAATGGTGTTAGATCGCATATTATTGGTGGCCATTTTTCTCTCACTGTAGCAATATTTAAGGGTGAACGGTCTGAACGATCACGTGTTGCTGTCGGTTTGGTTGCTACTGAACCAGTAGAATAACAATTTTTACTAAATTTTTAATTGCGGGCTCAGTTGGCGATATTGTCTACCAAAAATAACGCGAATGTTACGGAATGTTGTTTTTACAGATCCACCATTTTCATAATGGATGTTAATTATTTTAATACGATTTTGAATCGAAATTGAAAATTGAATTTATTTTATTAAATGGTCGTCAACCTTCTACTGTTAAGTTGTAAAAAAGAAATGAATAACGGAACTTTTAAAATAGCTACTGTATACTCTATTGAAAAAAAAAATCTTTGGAAGACCCTTCACATAAAAATTTGCCCTTTACACTTCCTAAAACCTGATTTTACTTAAACTTTGCCCACAAGTGTTTCTCCGATGACAATATTTCGTATTAAAAATTGGAAGTGATTGCATGGCAGGATCGAGTTTTGGTATATTCATTTTATTAAGGGGACATAGCACCTTCAAAATTGAAAAAAAAAGTTTTTCAAAGATTTTTTTTTTTGGAATAAAAAGAGATATCTTAATGAAACTTTCCATTGACATTTTATTTAACTGAAAGTATACAAAAAAATTTTTTTTAGATTTTTTTAGCATACTGTCGTCTGCACAAGGGTTTTCCAAAAACACTGAAAATTCGCGGCGTGCATCATAACTGCTCTCAGAAACGTCTAAAAAAAACGGGGTTTTATTCAGCATTAAATCGCCCTTGGAATGAGCTAAAAGGAAAAAAATTGGTTTTAAATAAAAAAATGGCGGCATTTTTTCGAAAATGCAGCTTTTTTTGTCCCCCCCCCCCCAATTAGTTGTAACTCAAAAAATTGAAAGCCGATTATTCCTTCCGTAGTTAATTCTGAGCAGAAATATATGTAGCTCAAACTGTTAAAATTTTAGAACGATTGGATAAGTAATTTTTTCTCAATCTTGCACGCAAGCTTGAAAAACGTCATTTCGAGATCATCGCGTTTAAATTATCGCGCTTTAAATTAGGCGCGCTTCGCAATAAATAAAATAAAAATATAAATAATTTTTTTTTTTTGAGATTTTCATGTTTATATCATTAAAATCATGTTTTTAAACGTTCATTCTAACATACTCTATCATAAAAAAAATTTCGATTTTTTGAAAATTTGAAGGTGCTATATGTCCCCTTAATATATCGTGTATCGTTTCCGAAGATATTCGTAAACATTAATAGTTTTAAGTAAAATGAATTAAATTTATCTTAAATTCTTAAATATGCCGGCAGTTTTAAAGTTTTTCGGAAAATTTATAAATCTGGCAATTGACAAAAAATTTAGAAGTTTTGGCATTTGAATGACAATTTAAACCGTCAATTTTTATGTTTTTATTTTTAGTCATGACCAGCTGTGCTAAGATTTAAATGAATTTTTAAAAACTATTGAATACAAGGCACAGTAATAATTTAAAATTTCATGTAACTGAAAACGTCGATGGCGGAAAAGAAAGTAAAGGATGGTATTTCATCCATATGAGAGAATTTACTTCAACAAATTTAATTTTTATGTTTTTTTTTATTATAAAATTTATGTGGATTTTCTGGATTTATTCTGGGTTTTTGTCGTGCGTTAAACGTGTAAAACAAATTTTATTAAACAACAAATTTGCATAGTAAGAGATAACAATACTACAAACTTTTTACTCAGGCGTTCAACTAGAGGCGGCAATCAGCGAAGGCGATTGATTACAATGTAAGGGCCCTCGTGTAAAAACTTTATATAAATTCTTTCCCCAATTTCCTATTCCTAGCGAATTATCAGAATGGCGCCACTGACAGAAGATTAGCATTGTTCGCTATAAATTAAAGAACTGAACTACATTCTTTTAAATGATTACTTAATATTGGTGTAATTTTACTTTTATTGTAGATTATCGGTCTCTCTAGTTGTCAATAATAAAACCAGCCAATAAAACTTATCTGTATTGTTATCGATTAAGTCGGGTTTTATTAACAGTAACTCAACTCGTTCAGGATTCAGAGAATTTTATGATTGCAATCTAATCAAACGAATTTTATTTTCCGCAAATTTAAAAATAAATTTGCAATAAATATATTTTACATGTTCATCATTATCGTATAACATCGCTAAAATGAAAAAAAAAATGTTTCACCTAAAATAAGTTTCTTTTTGTTTTGTAATTAAGTACATAAATACAATTCATGAATTTATATGTTCATCGTATAATCTGGTTCCTATTATACATATAAGATACATTACGTACATAAATTATGTAAATATCTCTGTAAAAAATTCTGAGTTTTCATCAATTATACACATCCATATTCTTAATAAACATAAGTCAAAAAATAATAATACCAAAAAGGCTCATGATGTTGATCAATAAATGGAAAATTACAGATAATTTTGCCTTTTCGAGTTATATAAAGCGGAACTGCTTATTAAATTACACTCGAGAACACCAGCAGCAAAGGCAACAACAATCCAATAAAATTACTTTGTTATAAGCGTAATGGAATTCGTATTTTTTCCTACTTTATTTTATAATTTAAAGAATAACATTGTTTGAAATGTTTACATTTTGTCTAAATTTGTTTTCAAAAATATTTACAAATCCACTAAAGATAATTCTATATAATGTAATATAATATTATAATATACAAAAGAAGGACCAAATTCGTTTTATTTTACAAATTATCTTCATGAGAAAATCAACTTTAAGATTATATTGTAGACTTGTTTTCTAATTTCAAGAAAGTTTTATAGGAATTGTCTACTAATGAAGCGATTAAGCGAATCTTAAAAATAACAACAAAAACGACAAACCCAACTTTGTTGGACTAGTATCGGTATTAAATATTTAATATAATTTTAAGTCTAAATTACGGGTAAAAGCCTTAAATAGATTTTATGAACTAATTTGATTTATTCACACTTTTTGATACTTGCATTTGTTTTTTTGTTTCCGATCAATCTTATATGTAGGTGAGACGTACTATGAACAAAAAAATGTACTTTAAACATCGAACTTCTTAAGTAAATAGAAAATATCAGCAAAAAGTTTTCAATACACCTAACTTGTTGACATCCAGCTTTAGAAAATCCTTTAAACCGTTACCTATTACACGTTTCCTTATTTTATCGGTTTTACCTGTACGTGTAAAGTCGATAATCATATAAGAAAAATGCAAATCTTATAGGCATAAAATTCTTTCCAAACCTTATACACCCTTAAATCAAAAGTACCAAAAAATCTGTAAGATGAACAATTTTACACGATTTTTATTTTCATTCCAATTTTAATACTTGAATGTAGTTTTAAGAGGAAAAGTTTAAAATAAAGAAATACTCGTAGCTTCACAGACTTTATAATAAATAAAACCTTTGTGATGCGTGCTTTCAATTTTCTTTGAGTATTATGATTCACGTCTTTCTGATATAAAGTCGTTTTCGCACTTTTTTTTATTTCTTTTCACAATAAGTATATAGATTTATTGATGGATTTTTTATTGAATTCCATAACAAATTGTATTCCATTTATAAGCGTGGTGTATAAATAAATTTAAGTGGTAATATAAAAATATCCCTTTTCCGGCCAATTGTGTATATTGATAAAGAGATGCCGTAAGGTTCAGCTAATTTACATGTTATCAAATTATTATACTTTTTTCAAGAAGGATTTAGATTTAACTAAAAAAACTTATTTGGTTTTTTCGATAGTCCTTTAAATAATGTTTATTATCACTTTAAGAAAGTAAATATTTTATTCTTAAAAAACTAATATAAACTCAGTGATAAAAGTGCACTAAATTAAAAAATTTTTTTTAATATTTAACAAAAAAATATTTTTTAAAGAAGAAGGAACAATCACATATTTATATTCTAAAACGCCAGTGCTATAACAGTAAAAGACACAGTTTTGTATGTTGAACTTCAAATCAAGTGAAATTTATACCAAAAACGACATTACAAACTGTGGTTATTTACATACACATTTGTGTATGATGAACTTAAATTACAGCGAAAAGAAATTTGTTTTTGAACTCGAAAGGGATGTATAAATTTTGTATTTTATTTTTGAGGTTTGTTTTTCGATATAATATATATCGAAAACACTATATAAGTTTTTAATTTAAATTGTGTGACGTTGTTTTCAAATTGATCTGTATGTTAATGGATCTGTTGCTTATTTGATGTCCCCGAAAATCACAATCCATTTTTTATTTTGTGATAATCAACATTATTGTAGAATCTATTTGAATTCGTACGTAAAAATAAAATAGCCTCGATTAAGTCCGCATTACATAGGGTGGAGAAGAAAAAATGTCAGAATGTTATCGAAAGTTTAAGTGAAAGAGAGGTAACGTGTCGTACAGCAGAGAGAGGTCATTTACAAGACATTATGTTCTATTACAAAAACGACACCTTTGTACTATCATTTGAAATAAAAATGTAGATTCTTATCAAATAATTTATGTATTTTATTAAAAATTTTAAAATTAAACTCAAATTAGAACACTATACCGACCAAATGGCACAATGGTTAAAGCTTTGGCGTTTGGATCGGGAGGTATCGGGTTCGAATCACGATAGGGGCAGGATGCAAAGTGAAATTTCATCAACAGATTACGATCTGTGAGGAAATGTAACACATCTATGACTCCCTGTCGGTGTGCAAAATCCATGGGCCGACTCATCTTTCTTGCCAGTATAGGCTGGCATGGTGCTTGCAATGTGCAGATGGCCTTAAATCGATCCTATAGCCGCACGTCCTCGAATTGGCTGGGTAGGCGTAAAGTAGGGACGTTAAAAGCATAACCGCGAAAGAGTAGGGTGAGCCTCGAGCCTCAAAATAGATTGCATGGTAAATAAATAAAATAAAAAAAATAATAAAAAAATTAGAACAACACAATAAATCTAAAAAAATGTCGAAAAGTTAAATAAATAGACTATAATTATATTGAGCAATGAGCCGTTCAATCAGTGATTTCGTTAAAGCTGCTGGTGTACTCTGGACATTTATTTAGTTTTGACGAGGAGTTTATAAAATTATTGGGTAGCACTCATTAATGTGGACTAAGCAGTGTACACTTAAGCATCCGCTAGTTGAGACACATTCAGATTGTGAGTACGAGTAAAATCTCACCGTCTTGCAGCAGCCCTAGACAACTTAAGTGAAGATGTACGATAAACCATAACAAATATGTACACGAACATATTTTTTGCAAATTTTTTTTACCAATTTATTTCCGACTTATACAGTATGAATCGATGTTCATCAAAATTTTAGAGCATTAAATTTTTATAATTATTAATTAATTATAATTTTATACTTACTCTTATCAATCAAACTGTCAAAGAGGATAAGGTTTTATAATTCGGCACACGTAGATGTTATTTCTTTTTTGTTTTTTTGTTAATATGTGTATTTGGGTTTGTTAAAATAAAAGTGAAAAGCTAACGAACTACCGCCTGTACTGTAATGTGATTCTTTAGATAACTAATTTTAAAATATTAGAATTAGAAACCAGAATAGTGGTCTCAATTTAAAAACACGTGAGTAATTATATAATTGAAATAAATTTAGTGAATAATGTATGCACAGTGCAGTTGCATTGCAAAAAAAAAAAAATTGTTTTCTGTCTAGTACCTACTATTGAGAATTATTACCAGAGCCACCTAGATATAAGAGGTAAGATTCTTCCTGTTTTTAGCTTTAAATATAGGGGAATGTCATCATCTCATAAGAATCAGCTTACATTAATATTTTTTAAATCATTTTTATAAATAAAAACCGAAATGATTAATTTGAATTTGTAATTTTAATATAATTTTAGTTTAGATTACTAAATCAACATATTTGGCAAATAGGAAAATTTAATTTAGAAATTTTAAGTTGATTGGTGAATTTAAACCCCGCTTCCGCTAGCGTGTAATTTGTCGGTTTAAGTGAATCGAACTACCGTATTTACTTCAAACCCAATCGACATTTTTATGTTTTTGCTAGGCACCTGGCATATAACACGTCTCAAAACTAAAATTTTAATTGTTTCTTTCGCCTCAAATCACTTAATGGTGTACACTTATTGGTGTACATACAACTAACAGATTTTTATTACCACTTGGAATGACAACGACTCAACTAACGGCATCGAGGTAATAAGGTAATATTTTTTGAGATTCATAAAACTCCTGTGTTAGTTCGTGGTTTTTGTCTGATTTTATTAGAACGGCTGTGGTTTATTGGTTGTAATTAAAACTCATCATTTTATACCCCAATTTATATCGAACCCACACAACTAAGCATTGGACCCGATTCTCGCGGCATAAAATTGCTGTTGTTTTTTTAGTTCCCCGCTTCCTATTGGAATTTGCATTGCAAAAACAAACATAACATAACATAAAATTGGTTATTTTACATTGATTCTTATTTAAACATAGAAAAAACTTCCCCTCTAAA
This sequence comes from Nephrotoma flavescens, assembly GCA_932526605.1. NCBI lineage: Eukaryota > Metazoa > Arthropoda > Insecta > Diptera > Tipulidae > Nephrotoma > Nephrotoma flavescens. Next base: position 178,179,515 of record OW052221.1, on the reverse strand, counting down.
TAAAATACAAATTTTAATACAGGGTGGGCCATCTTTTAGTCGTTTTTTCATTTGTAAATAAAACATTTTGGGAAGTCAAATTTTTTTTATTGAAAACAATATCGTTCATATGCCCACTACAGCTCGTTTACGGGCCTGCATCCGAACATCAATTTTCGATGACTGTTTTCCAATAAAAGCTGGTTAATAACTTCAATTTCAGCTCGAGTGTTGTTTTTAAGCTGTTAAATTGTTTGTGGATGATTAGCATAAACCTTACTTTTCAAATAGCCCCACAAAATATAATCTCTCTCTCTCTCTCTGGCATTATATCCCATCAAGGGATTTGGCCGCCTCAAATGAGGTTTCATAATCCTATTTTCATTTCGGATAATAAGTGATTAATTCATTGATCCTAAACCAGCCGTGAAAATTTTTCTTTGTCACCACCGGGAATCGAACCCAGGACCTCCGGTTGCTGGAGCAAGCATGCTGACCACTTTGCCACCGGGGCAAATATAATCTAGTTGTGTTAAATCCTTACATCTTGGTGGCCAAGAACTTCACAATTCCTTGAAATTATGCGATCAGCAAATTTTGTTGACAATAACTGAATTGTTGCACGACTTGCGTGGCATGTCGCTCTGTCTTTTTGAAACCAAAGGTCGTTGACACGTATTTCATTCAATTTGGGCCACACAAAAAACTAGTTAACACGTTGCGGTAACGTTCCTCATTCACGGTAAGGGCACTTGCCTGTTTGTTTTCAAAGAAAAACGGCCCAATGATGCCACCATGTGAGTCTTAGAGGATGAACTTCTGCTTCGTGAATAACATGAGGATTCTCCGCTCCCCAAATTCGATAATTTTGCTTATTGATAAAATGAGCTTCATCGCTAAAAATGATTTTTGATGAAAACCTTTATTTCAGAATGCGTCATAATTTGGTTTGTGAAATGTTTAGTTCTTGTGATGCCTGGTTGATATGCTTGGTTTATTATGAACACTATCACTAACAGCTGCCACTGCATCAAGAGTACGAACTGGATGAACATGTTGATACGGTCTACGACCTTCCACTGAGCTAGTTTCTTCAAAACGATCAATAATTTTGCCAATTGCACGCTCAGTCAGTAGGACGTCCATGTCGACCAAAACTCTCACATAATTTACAAAATGTAGTTTTTGAATGATTTTTTTATAATAAATTTGGACACTCAAAATGCGTTGTTGTGTTGTTGACGACTCCATGATGATAAATGGCATATTTTTTTCTTTTCATATGTCAAAGAATTTTTTAGAACAGATATACCATTAAGTACCAAAATTCATCGATTGAAAAAAGAACCAACATATGGCCCACCATGTATTACGGCTCTTTAAATCGTAGATGGCTGTCACGTCACTCAATAAGCCTGAGCCTGACACAAAGATCTAATAAAAATTGATATTATTTTTATAAAACACCAACCTTTTAATGATATGTTTCAAAATTTTATGCCAATCCGACCAATAGTTTACAAGTTACGTTGTTTTAGTAACCTTACTTTTATTATTTTCAATGGAAAAAATGAATTTCATGTATTGATTACACACTGTTTTTTGATGGAAAAAATACCGTTCAAGCAAAGCAATGGCTTAGCAAGTGTTACAGGGACTCCGTTCCATCGACAGCAACCGTCGAACATTGGTTTCCTGTGTTTAAAGTTGGCCTTACAAGTACGGATGGTGCTGAGGGCCCTGGTCGCCCGAAGTCGTCAGTTGCTTCAGAAAAGATAAATGCATGCACAAAATCGTTTTGGAAGACCGTTAAGTGAGTGGCGTGAGATAGCTGACACCCTAAAGATATCAAAAGGTAGAGAATATACTATCCATTTATCCATGAGATAGCTGTGTTAAAGTGGGTGAAGCGCATGCTCTGAAGCGACCAACAACGCAAGTGACGGCCGGTACGGCTGCGGCCTTCGTATTTTGGAACACAGAAAAAAATAACTTAGTAAAATTCATAAAATATTAGTATTATTGATAAAAACGCAACCCATGAAGTAAAATTGACAAAATTGATAAATTATTTCATCAGTTCAAGGGGAAAAGCAAATACGGTTAGGAAGTATGAATAATGTATTGTGTTTATAAGAAATTTATGAATATGATAAATATTTTTTTTTTAATTGATTTGGGTGGTTCGTCACGTTGATCAAGTATTTTATACGAGTGTTACAATATTTTTCAAACTTCAGTGCAATTTGTAAGTAAATGGGAAGTTCGCAAGGGAATTTCTATTGATACGATAACTTGACTTTAAGGAAATCATAAATTTTGTTTTTAATTTATTAAACATTTATGTTAACAAATAGATTTAGTTTGTTCAACATACAATCCGCTCTCGATAAGATAACTCAAATTTAAGGAAAATATAGTATTTTTAAAGAATTTAAAAAAGGTTTATTTTATTTATGGAACACCTTTATATTTCATATAACATTCCTTATCAATAAAATAAATTTATTTTAATAAATTAATACACTTTTTATCAATTTAACTAATTATATTACGCATTGCCTGCAAAAAGAATTATTAATTAACAAATTATTTATTTATTTTAATTTTATAATAGTAATTAATTCAGTACCTAATAACAAATTGTAATTCAATTAAAAATATGTAAAATGTCTTCCGGTGAATTGGTTTTTTATTCCTATTTTTAATTGAATTCAATACCGCAAAGAATTGTGAACAGCGCTTCCTGAGAGTCCCTGATCGAACATTTTTAATAGATGGTTCACCCGACGCCTACTTTGATACTCTTCTGGTGGTCGGTATTATCGCACAAGGTAATAAATGAAACATTATACACGTTCGACTGTCTATAATTAGAATCAAAAATAATAGTATGTAAGTAACTAGTAACTAGTAGTAAGTATTTGAAATGTATAATATTAGAAGGATTGTTTATTTCAAATTTAGAAGAGACGAGTGCTTATTTGTATTAGAAGAAAAACTGTTACTTGGACATCAACTGCTTTCTTGTAAATGATCCCAAATTTAGTTTTAATTTTGATCGCGTTCCACTTGTCGAGTATTAGTAAAGTTTTAAATCACTTTGCGGTGAATTTAATTAGTTTTATTAATTCTATCTATCAATTTTCACCATCGTAACCGATTAACCCCACCATTGGAACGCTGCCTTCGAAGTGGAAATTCTAGTAAATAAATAGGTTGGTGAGAGTTTTGAAAATTCAGTTGCAATTTCTCATTCACTAATATGTATATGAGAGAGATGCATATGGCCATATATATTATGAAAATGCAGAAAAGTGATTTGTTTTAAAATAGTTATTAAATAATCATCAAAAAATGGAACTTTACAAAAATTGTAATTAAATTTTTTTTCTACAAACGCATATCAAGGGATTTTCTGTTGATATAAGAAACTAATTGATCTATCAGACAATTTCATTCAACTAATATAATGATTTAACTAATATAATGATATTATATAGTATATTTAATTATCACTCAAAAACTTTATTTTCAAAAATTTCAATAGGTTAAAAATAGCGTTTTAGTTTTACTTGAAAATAATAGTAGTTTTGTTTAGTTCTTGTGATGCCTGGTTGATATGCTTGGTTTATTATGAACACTATCACTAACAGCTGCCACTGCATCAAGAGTACGAACTGGATGAACATGTTGATACGGTCTACGACCTTCCACTGAGCTAGTTTCTTCAAAACGATCAATAATTTTGCCAATTGCACGCTCAGTCAGTAGGACGTCCATGTCGACCAAAACTCTCACATAATTTACAAAATGTAGTTTTTGAATGATTTTTTTATAATAAATTTGGACACTCAAAATGCGTTGTTGTGTTGTTGACGACTCCATGATGATAAATGGCATATTTTTTTCTTTTCATATGTCAAAGAATTTTTTAGAACAGATATACCATTAAGTACCAAAATTCATCGATTGAAAAAAGAACCAACATATGGCCCACCATGTATTACGGCTCTTTAAATCGTAGATGGCTGTCACGTCACTCAATAAGCCTGAGCCTGACACAAAGATCTAATAAAAATTGATATTATTTTTATAAAACACCAACCTTTTAATGATATGTTTCAAAATTTTATGCCAATCCGACCAATAGTTTACAAGTTACGTTGTTTTAGTAACCTTACTTTTATTATTTTCAATGGAAAAAATGAATTTCATGAAGTTCACCTGTAATACTCACTATCACGGATCGTGTCCCAATTATCTTTTAATTTTTTCAATATTCTACTGCTTCCCACGTCTGTGATGCTTCTTTCAAAAATTTCCAACAATTGGTTTTGAATTCCTTGTAAAATCTCTAGTAATGCGATAGACTGGAGATACAAAAATGCGGTCTAAATTTACTTGAAATGATAAAATTGAAACCAACCAATCAATAGCCTAACTGCTCTTTGTACTGGGGCCAGTTGTTGAATGCATTTCCGGTTGAGACCTTAAACTCATTTATACGTATTGCACATATGGCCCTCCAATCCTCCTCAATTTCTGGCCAAGAAGAGTGACTCGATCCGCTTAGAGCTTTCATATGACGCTCAACATCCTCAAGTACAATTAGTTCAGCATCATCTATAGTAAACATTTAACGTTAATTACAAAATGTATATATGTATTAGAAAATATATTTAAATTATCATCGGTTACTTACTTGAATTTGATCGGCCTCGATTAGATCTTGTTGTTCGGAAGAACCAAACTTGCAATGCACCTCCTAAATACGGATTTGAAAATAAGATTTATAAATTTTCCAAACTAAAATTAATACTCTTGAAAACGGTTCACAACAATTTAAAAACCATATCTGTTAACATATAATTTTTGTCTTAAGATAAATAATAGGTTAAAAATTGCAAAACTGCCTTCAAAATTTGGTTTTGGGTCAAAAATAAAATTTTTAGCAAGTAAAATTTCATTTTGAATATCGGCGAAGTTGACACTAAATTATGATACCAGAAGAAAAATTAATCGGTGTTAAGGAACGAATGTGGTGTTATGCGAAATATGATATTTTATTTTTGATTAAACTATAATACTGAAAACGTTCAAATACTAAACTACAAGAAATTGAACCACCAAGTTGTCCCTTATCACAAACCATTCTTCTTTAACACATAAATTGTGTATAAATATTTTACCTTAATTTCAGTTGGAAACATCCTGACTATTTATTCGGCGATGTTTTCAGCAGTTTGCAGCGTAAATGGATATTTTGGTTCACTACATAGGTATAATATTGCATCTCGTAATTTTTTTCTGTGGATTTCAGTTATGAACTCATGTTGCTCTTAGTTCATTTGAACATTTCTTCTTAAAAAGACATGCATTGAAATCATTTTAAAAGGTGTAAAATGGCTCGCACGTTAAACCCACCGTATGAACGCAAAACGAATTACTGAATTTTAAGAAAAATACGCTATTAGTTCTCATGTATGAAAGAGCACACTTCTAAAGATTTTAGAAATATTTTATTATATATATTATTAATTTACTATATTATGTAAGTATATATTGAACTGTTTGGTATTTCGAACTAAACCTATATGATTTTGTATTATTTTTTGTCGGAAAACTACAAATTTTTAGGTTATGTTCGTATAAGCACTTTTTTATACCTCAATAAATTACCACAACATAGCTTTATTATTCTATTTACACTAAATAGCATTCACCATGTCACTAGAATATTTTTTCACAGTTAAAATTTTGCTTAACCTACCCATAACTGATCTCAATACTGAATAATAATACAATGTGCTTTTGCAAAATCAAATTTTTCTCTTTTCATAGTTTTACAAAATGTAACAAAATGATAATTATTTTTTGAAAACCAGGAATTGATGAAACTAGAAATTGTTTAATCAAAAATTTCTGTGTCAAATACATAACTCGATTTATTATTACTCAAATGTTTACAAATTTTTTTCAAAATTATGACGATTTCAAGAAATTGAATAAAAGGTTTATTAATTATGAACAAATAAAACAAGACGCAGTCGCCGTGCCCCATAAATTGTGAAATGCATTTATTTCAATGTATAAGAAGTTGGCCCGAAATTTCCATCCCGAAAAGGTTTTTTTTCAGAAAGTGTGTGTCTTTGCTAAATCATATAAAAATAATTCCATCCCGAATTTTTTTTTGTTAAATTAAAGAAAAAACTAAATAGCCCGAAAAAATTATAAAATTATATTACTGTTTGAAGTAAAAAACATGAACAATCTATTTAAAAATTAAATAAATTTTAATGATCATCTAGAAAATCACTTTTCATCCATCACTTTCTATGTTAACTGAAAGAAAATATGTTCAGTACCAAATTTCCTTGTGGCGAACACAGAGATGACCTCTTACCTTGACACATGGAGATAGGTGGGCCAATTAGAAACGTTAGAAAATATCGAGGATTGATGGTGATTATTGATTATCCCGAAAACCACTTTCTATACATTCTTCAGTTGAAAATATGTTCATTACCAAATTTCCTTGAGGCGAACACAGAGATGACCCCTTGCCTCGGCATATGGAGTTGAGTGGGCCCATGTGCATAGAACTTATATCCAGGCGCCTTTTCGAAAATATCGAGGATTGATGGTGATTATTGATTATCCCGAAAACCACTTTCTATACATTCTTCAGGTGAAAATATGTTCAATACCAAATTTCTTTGTGGCGAACACAGAGATGACCTCTTACATTGACATATGGAGATAGGTGGGCCAATGTGTATAGACTTTATATCCAGGCCCACGTTAGAAAATATCGAGGATTGATGGTGATTATTGATTATCCCGAAATCCACTTTCTATACATTCTTCAGGTGAAAATATGTTCATTACCAAATTTCCTTGAGGCGAACCCAAAGATGACCCCCTGCTTCGGCATATGGAGTAAGGTGTGCCAATGTGCATAGAACTTATATTCAGGCGCCCGTTCGAAAATATCGAGGATTGATGGTGATTATTGATTATCCCGAAAACCACTTTCTATACATTCTTCAGGTGAAAATATGTTCAATACCAAATTTCCTTGAGGCGAACCCAGAGATGACCCCCTGCTTCGGCATATGGAGTAAGGTGTGCCAATGTGCATAGAACTTATATTCAGGCGCCCGTTCGAAAATATCGAGGATTGATGGTGATTATTGATTATCCCGAAAACCACTTTCTATACATTCTTCAGGTGAAAATATGTTCAATACCAAATTTCTTTGTGGCGAACAAAGAGATGACCCCCTGCTTCGGCATATGGAGTAAGGTGTGCCAATGTGCATATAACTTATATTCAGGCCCACGTTAGAAAATATCGAGGATTGATGGTGATTATTGATTATCCCGAAAACCACTTTCTATACATTCTTCAGGTGAAAATATGTTCATTACCAAATTTCCTTGAGGCGAAGACAGAGATGACCCCTTGCCTCGGCATATCAAGGAAGGTGGGCCAATGTGCATAGAACTTATATCCAGGCCCACGTTAGAAAATATCGAGGATTGATGGTGATTATTGATTATCCCGAAAACCACTTTCTATACATTCTTCAGGTGAAAATATGTTCATTACCAAATTTCCTTGAGGCGAACACAGAGATGACCCCTTGCCTCGGCATATCAAGGAAGGTGGGCCAATGTGCATAGAACTTATATCCAGGCCCACGTTAGAAAATATCGAGGATTGATGGTGATTATTGATTATCCCGAAAACGACTTTCTATACATTCTTCAGGTGAAAATATGTTCATTACCAAATTTCTTTGAGGCGAACACAGAGATGACCCCTTACCTCGGCATATGGAGTAAGGTGTGCCAATGTGCATAGAACTTATATTCAGGCGCCCGTTCAAAAATATCGAGGATTGATGGTGATTATCGATTATCCCGAAAACCACTTTCTATACATTCTTCAGTTGAAAATATGTTCATTACCAAATTTCCTTGAGGCGAACCCAGAGATGACCCCCTGCTTCGGCATATGGACTAAGGTGTGCCAATGTGCATAGAACTTATATTCAGGCGCCCGTACGAAAATATCGAGGATTGATGGTGATTATCGATTATCCCGAAAACCACTTTCTATACATTCTTCAGTTGACAATTTGTTCATTACCAAATTTCCTTGCGGCGAACACAGAGATAACCTCTTACCTTGACATATGGAGATAGGTGGGCCAATGTGTATAGAACTTAGATCCAGGCCCACGTAAGAAAATATCGAGGATTGATGGTGATTATTGATTATCCCGAAAACCACTTTCTTCACGATCAATCCACGTTATTTTCGAACGGGCGCCTGAATATAAGTTCTATGCAAATTGACACACCTTACTTTGTATGCTGAGGCAGGGGGTCATCTCTCTGTTCGCCACAAGGAAATTTTATAATGAACATATTTTCAACTGAAAAATATATAGAAAATGGTTTTCGGGATAATCAATAATCACTATCAATCCTCGATATTTTCTTACGTGGGCCTGGATATAAGTTATATGCACATGGGTCCACCTAACTCCATATGCCGAGGTAAGGGGTCATCTCTGTGTTCGCCTCAAGGAAATTTGGTAATGAACATATTTTCACCTGAAAAATGTATAGAAAGTGGTTTTCGGGATAACAATAATCAGCATTAACGCTCGATATTTTCGAACGGGCGCCTGAATATAAGTTCTATGCACATTGGCACACCTAACTCCATATGCCGAAGCAGGGGGTCATCTCTGGGTTCGCCACAAAGAAATTTGGTAATGAACATATTTTCACCTGAAGAATGTACACAAAGCGGTTTTCGGGATAATCAATAATCACCATCAATACTCGATATTTTCTAACGTGGGCCTGGATATAAGTTCTATGCACATTGGCCCACCTTACTCCATATGCCGAGGTAAGGGGTCATCTCTGTGCACGCCTCAAGGAAATTTGGTAATGAACATATTTTCAACTGAAGAATGTATAGAAAGTGGTTTTCGGGATAATCAATAATCACCATCAATCCTCGATATTTTCTTACGTGGGCCTGGATATAAGTTATATGCACATAAGTCCACCTAACTCCATATGCAGAGGTAAGGGGTCATCTCTGTGTTCGCCTCAAGGAAATTTGGTAATGAACATATTTTCACCTGAAAAATGTATAGAAAGTGGTTTTCGGGATAACAATAATCAGCATTAACGCTCGATATTTTCGAACAGCCGCCTGAATATAAGTTCTATGCACATTGGCACACCTAACTCCATATGCCGAAGCAGGGGGTCATCTCTGGGTTCGCCACAAAGAAATTTGGTAATGAACATATTTTCACCTGAAGAATGTACAGAAAGCGGTTTTCGGGATAATCAATAATCACCATCAATACTCGATATTTTCTAACGTGGGCCTGGATATAAGTTCTATGCACATTGGCCCACCTTACTCCATATGCCGAGGCAAGGGGTCATCTCTGTGCACGCCTCAAGGAAATTTGGTAATGAACATATTTTCAACTGAAGAATGTATAGAAAGTGGTTTTCGGGATAATCAATAATCACCATCATTCCTCGATATTTTCTTACGTGGGCCTGGATATAAGTTATATGCACATAAGTCCACCTAACTCCATATGCAGAGGTAAGGGTTCATCTCTGTGTTCGCCTCAAGGAAATTTGGTAATGAACATATTTTCACCTGAAGAATGTATAGAAAGTGGTTTTCGGGATAATCAATAATCACCATCAATCCTCGATATTTTCGAACGGGCGCCTGAATATAAGTTCTATGCACATTGGCACACCTTACTCCATATGCCGAAGCAGGGGGTCATCTCTGGGTTCGCCTCAAGGAAATTTGGTAATGAACATATTTTCAACTGAAGAATGTATAGAAAGTGGTTTTCGGGATAATCGATAATCACCATCAATCCTCGATATTTTCTAACGTGGGCCTGGATATAAGTTCTATGCACATTGGCACACCTAACTCCATATGCTGAGGTAAGGGGTCATCTCCTTGTTCGCCTCAAGGAAATTTGGTAATGAACATATTTTCACCTGAAGAATGTATAGAAAGTGGTTTTCGGGATAATCAATAATCACCATCAATCCTCGATATTTTCTAACGTGGGCCTGGATATAAGTTCTATGCACATTGGCACACCTAACTCCATATGCCGAGGCAACGGGTCATCTCCTTGTTCGCCTCAAGGAAATTTGGTAATGAACATATTTTCACCTGAAGAATGTATAGAAAGTGGTTTTCAGGATAATCAATAATCACCATCAATCCTCGATATTTTCTAACGTGGGCCTGGATATAAGTTCTATGCACATTGGCACACCTAACTCCATATGCCGAAGCAGGGGGTCATCTCTGGGTTCGCCACAAAGAAATTTGGTATTGAACATATTTTCACCTGAAGAATGTATAGAAGGTGGTTTTCGGGATAATCAATAATCACCATCAATCCTCGATATTTTCTAACGTGGGCCTGGATTTAAGTTCTATGCACATTGGCACACCTAACTCCATATGCCGAGGTAAGGGGTCATCTCCTTGTTCGCCTCAAGGAAATTTGGTAATGAACATATTTTCAACTGAAGAATGTATAGAAAGTGGTTTTCGGGATAATCAATAATCACCATCAATCCTCGATGTTTTCTAACGTGGGCCTGGATCTAAGTTCTATGCACATTGGCCCACTTATCTGTATATGTCAAGGTAAGAGGTCATCTCTGAGTTCGCCATAAGGAAATTTGGCACTGAACATATTTTCTTTCAGTTAACATAGAAAGTGATGGATGAAAAGTGATTTTCTAGATGATCATTAAAATTTATTTAATTTTTTAATAGATTGTTCATGTTTTTTACTGCAAACAGTAATATAATTTTATAATTTTTTCGGGCTATTTAGTTTTTTCTTTAATTTAACAAAAAAATTTTCGGGATGGAATTATTTTTATATGATTTAGCAAAGACACGCACTTTCTGAAAAAAAACCTTTTCGGGATGGAAATTTCGGGCCAACTTCTTATACATTTTATTTCAGTGGAATATTAGGAAGAAATTAAGTAAATTACGTAAATTAAACACAACAGAGGTTAGATAACCTACTATTATACTGTTATTAACTTTAATCATATCAGTTAAATAGGAAAATAGTAGTTTCAGATTTCCGAATGAATTTGTCAGTCGCTTAAAATACTTTTATAAATATTGTATCCTGATCGTTTCATCGGCGATGAAGCCACTTGTTTTAACCATACGTTTCTTTTCAGTTTTAACTATTCCCTTGTGACTAAATTTTGTAAAGGATATCCACAGAGCATCTGAGAAGTTGCAAATCAGTTGTATTAGGCTGTAATCTCTCAAGCCATCGGCGTAACTTCGAAGTATTTCTTTGATTAAAAAGAAACTATTAAAAGATTAACAGTAACATGTGTTGTCCGTGGGCTAATTCTATAGCCAAATAACCTAAAATAGAAGGTGCGAAAGATAGCCGTTCTATTTTCACAAATAAAAATATAAAGCCAATTTTTAATAGTTAATATGAAAATAATCATCATTTCTCAAGTTTGAATTATGTTGTTGTGGATTCACTAAACTCTAACAATTATTATAATAAAACAAAATTGAATTCATTGTTGTTAAGGTTGAAGCCATTATGTTATTATTTAGGAATAATTATGTAACTGCACAAAACACTGGTAGTTAAGTTAGCACGACCTTCAGATTATTAAAGGCTACATTTATGGAACTATATAATCAAAATTAACTAAAGATGTTCCTTTAAATTAAAATATCATCAAACCGGCTACCTCATTTCATTTTGACCACCATCACTCGAACAACTTCCAATGATTGTTATAATAAATCAAACTCTGGAATCAGAAAATAAAAATTGCAATTTTCGTATTGTTCTTATTGAAGCACGATACTTTTGCTCAACTATACCTATAAGACTTCTTTATACCTACCCCAGTAAGATTAAATTCGACCAACGATGAATTAAGATATTGGTATCCAAATTTCTTTTCAAGTCTTTCAGAAATTTATATGTATTGCCCATGAAATGTAAACAATGTTACCAAAAGTCTAAAAGTCTAATTGCATTTTATCATATAACCTCTCTTGATTTCGATACAACTAAATTTTAGCAATTTTCTGAAATTTTTGGTTACTAGATTTTTACAGTTAATTAATCGCTATATCGCCGAAGTGAGTGTTCTGTCTGACTCGAACATGACTCTAAAAAATGGGAAGTAAAATATATATTCATATGTTTCAAAAATATAATTAGAAGTGGCAAACGCATCATCTATTTGTATCAAAAGCGTTCTAGCCAAATTTATGTTATCAGCATGATAAATTGGATAATAATTACAAAATTTTGTTTTCAAATTAATAATGTTATAAGAACTGTAAGAAATGTACAAATTTCTTATAATGCTTTTAAAGTTATCATACACGCTTTGATGATCAGTTTGTAAATTTTTAAATACATTTTTAATGTATAAAATTTACAAATTATTTATCAAAGCCTGTATGAAAATTTTAAAAGCATTATAAGAAATTTGTACATTTCTTAAATTTTGTATAACATTATTAATTTGACAACAAATTTTTGTAAATATTATCCAATTTATCATGCTGATAACATAAATTTGGCTAGAACGCTTTTGATACAAATAGATGATGCGTTTTTTACTTTCTTTATCAAATAAATAAAACAATATTATTAAAACATGATAAACATCAATTTATCAATTTAACAAAATTTATTTTTTTCTGTGAATGCGCAAAATATCTTATTCGTCGACTATCTTTAGTAATGAAAGACCATCAACAGCGAATATTACATGGCGTTACTGGTACACTATCATAAAACCTGTGCTAACTTTAGGAAGCTAGAACTGCACCGTATCTCTAACGATTTAAGATTGTTATCTACCTTCGAAAGGAAGGTCATTCGTTCAATCTTTAGTCCAATTAAAGTCGCGAACAACGAATATCGGATTCGTATGAACCAGGAAATAAAGCAACTTCTCAGAGGTAGCGATATCATCGGATTCATCAAATCTAATCTAGTTAGATGACTCGACCACGTTGCAAGGTCTCCACAATTCCTGTGTTAGAACTTGAATCGATAACTTCGTCGTAATATTATAAAAATAAAATACATTAAGAATTTAATTTTGAATACATAAGATTAAAATAAATACATTAAATATTTAATTTTGGATACGTAATAATAAAACCAAAAATAAATAATACGTAGAAAGGTCGAATACAGCTATAAGTGCTTGTTGACCTAAACAAAGGAAACATAGAAAAAGGAGACAACAACGGCCGATCAACAAAGTGTTCCATCACAACCAGCTGGTGTGTGGTGTGCTCGTAGAGGAAGACCCTGACTGAGCTGGCGTGACGACGTCGAGCAAGGTTTGGTGGTAAAATCCCTTCATGGAATGTGAAAGCTAGAGATAAAGAGATAGAATTATTGGTGCGTTTGAAGGAATAAATTGGAATAAACTGTCCCAAATGCAAAAAAATGATCTTTTACCAAGGCAATGAGATGGCTATGTTGGCAAAATTGAACGAAGTGATCCATCCACCGTATTCTCAGGGTCTGGTTCCCAGAGACTATACTTATTAGCCTGAAAGAAAGAAAAGTAATAATTTGGTATTAGAAATGGATGGAGTCATTAATAAAATGTTATTTGTCTAACGAATTAGGTAACTGTTTTATGCTGTGATCAATCATTTCTTCAGAGCAGAAATTTGTGTTCTTTCCAAACCCCTGGTCTTGAATATACAACGAATTTTTGATAAATTCATTGATTTTAAAATTTCCATAATATGAAAAGATGATATATTTTCTTAATCATAAGAAAAATTGAGTTCGAATATTAAACAAACTTAAATAGATTTAGATATGGTTGATGTAGGTAAAATCGTTATTCTTTCAGTTTCGAGTAATCACAACAATATTTCTGCAGTAATAATGAAATTCAAACGTTTTATCCTCAAAGCAGACATTTTTCGCTTACAAATTTTCGTCATAATATGTCACCCAACATACACAATGACAACAAATATTTTTAGTGCGAAATTTATTTTTATAAAATTGTTGCGGTGCGAAAGTAGATGAAAGCAGTATTTTCCATATTATCAAATAGTAGACAATCGAAAGGCTTAAATCATGAAGTTAAATTCTATAATTAGATCATTAAATTGGTTTAAACAGAACATGTGGCAGCAATAAATCGACCAATTTAATAATTTGTATTGCAGTTCGCTCCATATCGTGCTTAAATTGCTCTATTAAATGCCATATAAATTAATATTTTATGTAGAAAGTATGCGTGTTTGTACCAAGTCGTAGATAACCAACCACTCCATATACATTATTTGTCGTAAAAATTCATTGACTTTTTTTTTTGATAAACCTTCAGTTAAAAACATGTAAAATGTCTCTGTTCACAACCCTCATGAGCCCGATAAATCAATTTCCTACTTAGTTTATTTTCTCGTAATAAAAAAAAATAAAGTAAGAAAATGGAAAATAAAAAAATAAACTGAAAATCAAGCAAAAATATAATCTAAATGAATCTTAAGGAAATGTGATAAATTAGATCATTAAATTCTTTTACAATTCCCATTTAATTTAAAATCAATCAATATGAATCAATCATTCATTATTTATTTTTATTTATGTTTTCGATTCATATAAATTTTTAGGAAGAATCGTCAATAACAACAACAGGAAAAATTGTAATAAATCATTATCATAATATCCCATAAAGCGTAAACTGCCAAAAATAATAGCCCAACAATTAAAATTATTGTTTGAAATTTTTTATTATTGTTTTAATTCCTATTAAATATAATTTATTTAATGAAAAATGATAATAATAATAATAATGATAAAAAAATACATTATTATAACAACAAAAAACATTACTTGGATGGCATAAAAATCGCTCTTGACTTTGTTTAATTACCATGGGCTTATCTTATGTTATACCAACATTTACTTGTTTAATGTGCAAGTTGTTTTATGTACGCCACAGGATCTTATTATTTGAAAAAAATATTTTAAGCAGCATACAAAAGTAATATTTATGTTTTTTTTTTGATATAATTCGTGAAAAATAAATAAATTTGTTTATGCACAAAGATAGTCTATTTTATCGATTATACTTCTGTTTCTTGTTATTATACTCCACGCGCGGGCTCTTCACTACTAATAAGTAAACCCTTCATTCTAATTTTATTTTTTGAAATGTTATCGTTTTCTTATATATTACCTGTAGGTAGTATTTATGAAATTACTACTTGATAAAATTGCAAATAAAACAACTGTAGAAATTGTCCGCAAGTATCATTTTCAATAACTAAATTGAAACGTCAACATCGTTCAAAATATCAAATATATTTATTCGTCGTGGACAGAGTATCGTATTTTAGTAGCATATAATGGCTTTGATTCACTTGTAACGACATTCGGCAAACGGAACACTGTAAATACAACACACAAGAACCCATTTTAAATTATATAAATTTTCTAACCAATTATTTTTAAGTTTTTTGGTATTATAAGATAAGCCTGGGGGTGTATTATGAAATTTTCGAAGCTCGTATTTTTCTCGACAACGTCGACAGTCGGCAACGTCGAAAATCGCTATTATGAATTTTTTTTTTCGACGATGTCGACAATTCCCAAAACACTAATATAACAATTTACAAAATTTAAATCATACTTACATTTTGATAAAAAAATATAATTTATTATTAAATTTAATATTTATTGTTGGAAATTATCAAAAATATTAAATTTAAATTAATTATTTTTTATTAATTTTTATTAATTAAAATTTTATAAGTTTAAATTATTAATTTATTTTTACTAACAAACTTTTTTTATTTCTCGACACTTCACATTTTTCTTTTATGTACTCGACGACTCCTGAAGAGCTGTCGTAAAATAGTCGACGTTATCTACAAAAAAAAAGCGTCGAATATTTCATAATACAAAAAATTAAAATTTTCGACAACGTCGAATAAAAAACGCGGTCGAAAATATTTTATAATACCAAATTTTCGACAACGTCCAAAAAAAACGCGGTCGAAAATTTCATAATAGACCCCCTGTTTTTAAAAATGAATAGACCTTAAGCGGGCTTACTTAAATTTATATGAATCTTTTCGAAATCGACTTACTTTATTTCAACGTCAACTTGAGTAAACTTAAAATCTTAATCTGGAATGCTTTCACTTTTTTCATTTGACAACCTCTTTACCACTACTTGGATTGACGGAGCGGGTCAATTTGATTCATTTACGATTTTATTGCTGTATTTTTAGACAAATTTAAATAATTTTTTTTTTGACAACAAAACATATGTTAGTTTTTAAAGTCGTTTTACACATATGTAACTTATTTCTTGCGCATAAATTATTTTTTGTAAAATAACGTTTCCTTTTTGAAAAAAACTTCAATTATGATGTTTGAGTCAAATTGACTCATTTCAGGCAAAATAGGTATAATATACTCAACAACCGGCAATCTTCTTGAGTTTTATATTTTAGTGTAAAGTATTTGTATTTCTAATGCCTCAACCAGTCAGACTTAAGAGCTTAAGTTGTGCTCCGTTTTGGACCACTTGGGAGAGCGGTACGACCACCAAAATTTTAGAGGTCAGTTGTTTATTTGTGACGAGAAGCCTATAAAATTTTGATGATTGTAGCACTAACCGAAGTGGTGCAATCGGCGTGTAACTTAAGCTCTTAAGTCTGACTGGTTGAGGCATTAGTATTTTAAATGAGTTTACATTTTCAATTATTCTCTTTGGTAATTCTCTTTGGCTCTGAAACTACAAACAGTTCGTATGACTAAATTAAGTTTCTCAAATAAGTATTCCTTTAAGAAAGTATCTAAGATGTTCTTACTTAGCAATATCTTAAACAATAAGGCTACCTTCTTAAAGGTATATAGCAAGCACAAACTCCTCTAGACAATACATTTAAAGATAAACTACGTAATAATAAATATTTAATGATACACAACACTAGTGTATAACGCTAGATCAAGTTAAGAAGTTTTATGTTATTTTATTTCAATACTTATCTATAAAACTGCAATTGAATATCGATCGAATATCGATTTTGAAAATATGAGAACCTCAATTTTTTTAATCAGTATTTGTTGTTTGTAAAACGTGAATAAATATTTAATTTGAGAACGAAAGTATTATAAATTATCTTTATATAAACCAACAACATTCTTGTTACTTTAAAAAAATAATAAAAATAAACAAAAATTACAAAAAGTTTAGGATTTAAATTGTTGTAAATATAGACGTAATAATGCTCTTTTGCAAATATTTTGCTGATTTGCTGCAACAGTGCGAACTCAAAATTCACTAATTTCTAAGATATTCGAATAAAACGATTCCCAATATTCACATTTTTATTATTTTGTATCAAAACGGAAAAGAAATTAACATTTTAAGATACTGGAAACTATCCTAAGAAAATTTGCAAAATAATAAAGAATTACAAAAATTAAGATCTGTTTGACGATGTAGCAATAGAGAAAAAATTATTTTACCAATCAAAATTTATTTAAATTTACTTTTGAAAAACGCTATTTTTACAAGCAATTTTGAGTGATATTTTCAAATCCCTCTACTGAAAAATTTAAGATTTTGGATTGTGTCACCATTGCAGCAAATGAGCGATTTGTTTTTGCTTCATATATTGGAATTTGAAATATGTACTGTTTGTTATTAAGATTTTCTAGTACTTTTAAAATTATTGTATATGCTACAGCCCTAATTTATTTGTGATATTTTATGACATATTTTATAATCTAAATAAGATTATATGAGTTACTCATAATCAACTACTATTTTTAGAAAAGAACGCAAAGGTTACATTGAACAAATATGATTTGTTTACTAGACTATTTAAAACAAATACAATATGAGTGATATCTATTGTTCGGTTTCACTAAACGTGTAATATTTTTGCTGAAATGCCGTATTTACAAAATTCACTTTTGATTATTTTTACGGATGACTAATAGAAATCAGTCAGAAATGAATAGATTAGAACCAGCAGTGTCATTCTTTGCAATAGAACGTTGATTTTCGACGGTTTCCGTTCATTTATAGTAGGTAAAGAAAGAAATACTCGTAAGTACTTGTTTTACGCTTACGATAAAACAAAGATCAATAGTAAATCTAGAAAAAAGTAGTTCGTTCAACATACTAATAACCTTATAAGGTTAATAATCGGAATTTGATCCGCAAGCACTAAACATTTCAGTTAGGTTAGGATAAACTGAAGACCTATTATTTGACACTTACAACTGTTTGTATTAGATAGTATTAAAACTAAATATTCTTAAGAATTTGAGTTTTGAAAATAAGATTTTTAACAAATTCACACACGAAAGGGTTGTCGGATGACCTACCTACCTAACTGCCTACTAGCTGTCTACTCATATAAGCATTATGAATTCTGAAACAATACTTCGGATCTAGGTACCAGTAGTTTTGACCCTCAAATTTTCAATCTTGCGATTTTGCTGGCTTGTTAGATTTAAAATAATTGAAATTATTGTAAATATAATACCCAATAAAATGTGTGACAAATTTTTCTATTGAGTAGATATCGTTCTCTTTAGTACTATCGTTAGTACTAAAAATGCGATTTATTTCTAAAGCTATAATATTGCAACAAAAATCCTTTTAAACTTTATTCAAACGTAATAAAACAAAAGTCTACGGATAAAATGGAATTTAAATATCACGTGCTACCTCCTCTAGCTCGCATTAGTTCATAAATACGACGTGGCATATTTAAATCATTGTGTATTTGTTGCATTGTTGGTTGCCTTGTCCGTTTTCTTACATGCCGTTACCACATGTCCCAGACGCGCTCTATAGGGTTTAAATCTGGACTTCGCAGAGGAAGGTTTATTAAATTGATACGGCGCTGTTATAGAAATTGGCGTGTGTTTAGAGCTGTGTAGCCGGCCATTATCATGCATAAAAAAATCCACGCCCAATTTACCATTTCATGGAAAGTATACGAGTATAAAGCCTTAAAATATCTTTCACATATCGTGTTGATGTTAAAGCTGGATGTGGTATTACTACCAAATCTGTCTTTTAATGTCACGAAATACCCACCCAAACTATCACCGAACTTCCATGAAATGACATCACGCATAAGTGGCATCACGCAATTAGGGTTTAATCTTTGTCCTGGTGAACGCCAATCAGTCAGATGCGGAACTCTAACAGGTCAACGTGATCTTAGTCGATAAGCATTCAACCGATTTATTATCATCTGTTTTGTTTTGTACTGGTACATTACTTTTAATTTCTTGAGTACTGCTTGTCCTGTTTTTTGTAACATAACGTACGATAGCTCGATCTTCTCTTGGTGTAGCTTTCCGAAGTTGACTAGATCCTTCACGCAGGCGCCTGTTTTTAAATATCGATGCCATATCTGGTTCACAACAGATAGAGACACTAATGTCACAGATTCGCAACAGCAACACATTTTTTTTTCTTTTAGACCATTTTTATTGTACTCAAAAAAGTCATAAAAAATAAAATAAAACGGATTCCAGTATCGAAAATAAAATAAAATTTCCTTCAATTAGAAGCAACATTATTTTTCTAGAAGGGTTTATTTCACCAAGATTCAAGCGTTCAAATCTGAGTATTTTTCAAAAAAATTGTCCGTTCCGTTTTTTATTGGCGCAGTTATCAATACGGGTATTTTTAAAATAATGAAGGCGCACTTGTGAGGAGAAACATCGATCTGTAATCTGGATAAACGGTAGTTCGCTCAAGTATGTTTTTAACATAAGTTGGAATATTTAACACATCCTTATCCTATAGTATTAAAGGTCCTCGCAGGTTCAGGATTCCTAGTCAGACCGGACACGGAATGATACCTTTTGTAGCAGGTTTCTTCGAATAATTAAACAAAAAAACAGGCACCTTATTTTCATTAAATTTATATATTTTTTTTACACAGCCTCTTTAGTATTTGATTTTTTTCCATTTATTAACTAATAATATCATTTGAAAAAATCAAAAAAATTAATTAATTTATTCAACAAAAATATAATAAAAGTAGTCAAAGAAAAAACATATGTACATAAAAAATTACAGTTCATAGTATTTTTAATAATAAATATAATTAATAATTTGTGTGCCTTCCTTTCTGAGCTATGGCCTATTTTAGGCGACTTTGCATTGAATGCACAAGTTTTGCCATTTCTTCCAACGTACAGTATGTGCAACAAGAGCGTGTACGGTAAAAAAATATGTAAAAATAAAACTATGATTTTTTTTGTTTCTATTATCAAATTTTATTGTATTTTCTTGGCCGCTATCAACTAGTACATAGTAAGTCACCATTACTGTTAATAACTGCCTGGTTCCTTAAGTTCATACTATAAACCAAATTGTCTGCATGGTGATACAGTTTTCCGGACAACTCGCGCTAGAGCACTAAAATTTTTTATGGTACATTTCCAGCTTAATCTTCATGAGTGCCCATAAATTTCGATCGGACTGGAACCCGCTGACTGAGATGGCCAATCCAATGTTGTAGTGCTTTTTTGAGTTTAACTTCCGAACAGAGTATGCAATGGTGTTTTGGATCTTTGTCTTCTTACAACATCCAATTAGAGCTCCCCGCTCCAAACCATTTAAGGACAGATGGTAACAAACCTCGTGAATAAATTTTATTCATGAAAAGTGCGGTTAGATTCCGTGTGGAAACGATTAATTTACCAAAACCTTGCTTGGTGAAGCATCCCCATGCAAGGAGCTAGGGCGGGTGCTTCACAGTTCGGACAATCCTTTTTTTTGCTTAGTTGCCCAAACACTCCTTTTAACATTAAAAATCCAAAAGGATGACTCATCGGTAAAACAATATTCATCCAATCTTTGTTTTTAAGTTCATTCGCCCACTGTAGTCGCTTTTCAATGTATTTTTGTGTTACCAGTGGTTTGACAAAGGTATTTCCATATGCGTAACCATGTTCTATAATTCTATTTGGTATGGTTGTTTTTGGTATAATAATATTCTTTTTCGCCAATTTTTCCACAGCTGCATCCAGCGTAAACGTAGAAGTTTCAGCAAATAACTGAATGATGGCCTCCTCCTCCTTTTTTGTGGTGGTTCGGATTTTGCCTCTATCTGGCAAATCGTCAACATTTTTATACATTGAATAATGTACAATTTTTTTCGACTTTTTTATATATTTCGCTTGCTGCACTTGCAACCGAAATTTTCGGTTGGATGTGCACTTAAAAACACAGCTGCAAATCTTTTTTTATAAATCGCACTCATTTCTTTCATGTTATCCGCTAAACAGTTGCTTAAACTAATTTTTGTTTTAGAGTGTCCAAGAGGAATCAATAGAAAACCGATTAAAGCCCCGCCCATATTTGTTCCTATCGTTTTAAGTACAGTTATGGCGTACACGCTTTGTTTAACCTACTGTGATTTGGTGTCACTCTTCGATTAATTTAGATTTTAAATCGGCTTTTGATCTATTATCATGTTATCGCACCCGTTTTTCCAAATTATTCCAAATATGTTCAAGGGGTGAAATCTGGCGATTGTGGAGGAGTCACATCGCAACCAAAGTGAGATATTCATTGCAATAAGTTTATGCTCTGTATCTGGTGGGATCAGAAAGGTGTGGTATGTTATGAACTGTTGGAATCAGGTGATTATTGATATTATTGATTAATGACTATTTATTAATCAATTTATATATCTGTGGTCTAGAATTAAAAGGGCGTAAGTCGACTTATGTCCTAATCAACCTTTTCATACTTTCGGTTTTATTTATAATAAATTATTTATTTATAAATATTATTAATACAAATTTATTACAATCCATTGTTTTTGCAAGTACATACGTTAAAATTTGTATTAATAATAAATAAGATGGAAAGTATGAAAAAGTTGATTAGAGCATAAGTCGACTTACACCCTTTTAATTCTAGAACACAGATATATTAAGTACTAGTAAGAGTAAAATTGTTGTGCGTTATTTATTTCTTTTATGTCTTTCATTTAACGATTAAAATCGTAGTCAGAGTAACTATACGGTGCAGTAGGGTAGTAGCCTAACTAATACGGTGTTGCTGTATTATAATATAACTTTACAAGTGTTACATACAGTAGCGCTCAAAAGTATTCTGACAAGTGTAATTTATTGGATAATTAGCTTTTATGACAGCTTCACAACGTGCTGGCATTGAATCAACTATCTTTTGCAAACGATCAATGGCGATTCACCTCCATTCATCGCATAATGCGTCGTATAAAGTATCCTTATTTGAATAATTTGTACATCTTACGCGTCGATTCAGCTCCTCCTAAAGCTGCTCAATAGGGTTTAAATCGGCACTTTGACTTGACCATTCCAGGAGTGCAATTTTCATCAGTTTCATGAAGTCACTTACATGCTTAGAACTGTGTTTTGGATCGTTAGCTTGCTGGAAATACCAGCTAGTTGGCATATTTTACCTTTAGCATACGGTAGCATTTGCTTCTTTAGTATCTCAGTATACATAAAACGATCCATAGTCCCTTCTATTCTAACTAAAGGACCAACTTGTTGGCGGGAAAAACACCTCCAAACCATAATATTGCCACCTCCTTGTTTTGCTGTGGGTATTTGGTATCGAACATCAAATTTTTTGTGTACTGGGCGTCTCACCGTATTCCATCGGATAACACTAAATTAAAATTGCTTTCATCACTCCACAAGGCATTGGACCATTCTGAACTCGTCCATGATCTGTGCCGTTTAGCAAACGCAAGATGCAGCTTCCTGTTCTTTGTAGAAATCAGAGGTTTTTTAGTTGGACGTCGTCCATGTAATACGAACTCTTTTAGTTGGTATACTATTTACAGTTTTAACGTGTATATTTACGTCATAATTTTCTTGTAACTCGCTTTTTATTTGCACGGATATCACTCATCGAAAACTTTTTTATTAAGCTATCTTCTCAGTAAGTAGTTTTTTCGGACAACCACTTCGTGGCTTATTTTTCATTGTTTTACGTTTATCATAAGCCTTATTCCACGCACTAACAAGCTGTCGAGACACGTTAAACTAAGAGCAACTTCTGTTTGCGTCGTTGTTTTTTTAGGATAGTTACCAGGACGTTTTTAAAATCATTTGAACATTCTTTAGACTTGGCCATGTTAATATAATATCCGACTACTTACTTATAATAAAAACTCTTGCTGCTGTGCGATCTCGTTGACAATTTGGCACTGAATAATTGTCAAAAGTAATTTAGTAAAAAAAAAGTAATTTAAACATATAATTTACACACACAAAACACATATTTTTTTAATGCTGCCAAAAATTATTTTTAGTTTTTTTTTACTACACACGATAGTTCTTAGCAATTATAGTTGCAGACACGTAAGTAATAATATGGAAAAACCGATATTTATTGAAAAGTACATGGAAACAAGATACCTATTTTAAACTTGTCAAAATACTTTTGATCCATAATTATTAAAACTTTTTTCAAACTTTTCTTTTCGATTAGCAATTCATAACATTTATGTGTTCCAATTTGTAAAACATATCATTACATACTATGAATAAATTATTTGATTAATTTTAATATTGTTTTTATTTTTTGTATTATCTAATAAATTATACTCGTTAAGCGCTACTTATTATTAATGTTCCGGTTAAAGTCCGAAATCGGTAAATGTCCGAAAGTTTAATTTTTTAAATTCGTTTACACGATTAAAAACCGGTTGCCCAGAGGTCCAATCGTTACGAAATATTTGTTGATCAACCCCTTACATCCTCGTAGTTTCATTTATTCCCCATCAGAGGGCTAAGCTTCATGCGGGGCTAAATTAACTCCCGTGAGCCCATGAGAGTTAGTAAACCCGTTAGTCCCTACTATTCCAAATTCCAATTTGCATTAATATCATAAAAATACTCCGTGGGGTGAAGGGTGAACCATTTCGAGAATATAGCACTCTCATTTCATAGATTTCGAAGCAATAAAACAGTTTTTTTCCAATTTTTTTCGGACATTTACCGATTTCGGAGTTTTACCGTAACATTAACGTTTGTGTGCACATTTGATGCACTGGTTACCAATATATTATGCATGTTACGGTGTATATATAACCCCTAAAAGGTATAGCGGAAAACGACCAGAATTGGTAATATAATGCAAAACCACATGTTGTTGAAAAATTATTTTAAAGGACAGGACTGGGAAGTTCTACCATAGCCGCCGAATTCACCAGTCATAGCTCCTTCAGATTACTGCTTATTCCGGTCGATGTAGTCATTCCTTTTTGAACAGCGGTTCAGTTCTCGCATAGTGATCGAAAATTGGCTTACAAACAACATATATTTTCAAAATCAGCAAAATTTAAGATATCGACTTCAAATTTGAGTTTGTGAAATACCTACAAATTCAAACCCATAATAATATTTTAACCAAAATTCATTGAATATAAGTAGTCAGAAAAAAAAAATTCTATAATATACGAGTCCACCCAAACATAAATCTTTCACCACAAGAAGCGGGTCTTTACTATTTTACTGTCAGCCCTATAATAAAACCATCGTGTTACTGAAAAACTATCATAAAAGATGATTCAATAAATTAAACGGCATTATTTCTTATACTCAACAATCTTCGCAAGAAAATGATTTTAATGACTAAAACGTTTCATTGAATGGTACTATTACCGAAGCAGGAGGTATATCACACATTTTATTAAATTGTATCATTCGTATCTGAAGTCACTTTCAGAGATGGAAGTTTGGGCCATCACAATGGACCAGGTTGTAAGCAAATATAATGACCAAACATAAGTTGAGCCGCAAGTCGATACACCATATTAAACATCGAATTGTTGTCGTGCAATTTAAAAGAATTTTTCGTTTGAAATTGAAGGTGGTTTTCATTCAGAGATGTTTATTTTCTCGTAATCCAAACAAAGGCAATACTGGGTACTCGCAGCTGCAATGGTGAGAGTTAGCATTATACTTCTGTCTTTTTAGTGCAAAAAGTCTTTTTACTAATTTCATTTCAAAGGACGTGTTGAACATTATTGTGTTTTATAGTTTCTAATAATTTATAAAATTTTAATGCCAACTCATTCACTGACCTTCACTGTATTACGTATGATTACTAACCAAATTCACTTATCGATCACATAATACCGAAACGAAAAAAAAAGAAACTCATCGTGTTCCACAATTCCCACACGACCTTTTATTATACTTACCAACGCTGAACATAAAAGCAGGATACACACAACAAATAAATAAACAAATGGCAAAATAAGACAAAATTCTGAAAATAACACGACGGTTGTGAATAAAAAAGCAACGGAGACAACAACAGAAAAAAGTGAAAAGCAGAATAAAAATTTTTATGCTAATTTAAAGTAAACATATCATTATTATTATCACAAGCGAGCAAAATAAAATTACAGCAATCATATCTTAAACGCTTAACCTAAAAATAAAATGTTGTGTTCGGAAGAAAAAGAAGAATCTGAAGAAATACTGATAGAAAATGACACACAGCACCACCCTTCGAGAGAAAAATTAAAGAAAAATGATAATATAAATTAAGCAGAAATGGTAATAAGTATGTACGAAATAGTAAAGCAAAGAAAAATCGCAAGAAATTAAAAAAAAAACGTAATAATGTAATTCTCGTAAGACAAGAGACGGATTTTGGGAATTTTATAATTTTGTGTGTGTTGTTTTTCCGGTTTTATTTTTTCTTCTGTTTTTGGTTTCTCCTTGATAATTTTAATTTAATGTGTGTGTATATAAAAAATATATTTAAGGAAATACCGTAGCGGGCGCACAACAGTGTAATGTAAAGTAAAACCTAATATCACCCAATGAAACATTTAATTTAATTGATTGTGATAGAATTTAATTACTTGGAGATTTTGATAGAATACATTTTTGTAATTAGTTTTTTTCTTATTTTTGAAAAATGTCAAGAGAAGGAGGAAAATGTATATTTTCAGCTGTGAAAAATTTGAATTTTTAATTATGGATTTATTTTATTTTAATCGTGTGTGTTTATTTTGTAAGTAAATATAATGTATGGTGGTTGCGTGACGCCATATAATTTAATTGTTGGTAAATTAAGTGAAATAATTAGTAATTTAAGCTGTTATTGTTATTAAAATTTTAATTAAAACATGTACTGTGTATTTTTATTCACGTGAATGAATATAAAATGCTATTCTCCATTATACCTAATTACCAAATGTGTTTGAGTTGCTAGATACCGAGAATTAACTGACGAAATGGAATAGTGCAAGAAAATATATATTTCATATTAATCTGCTTTATTTACTGCCAGAAATTGTCTAATGTTTGTCTTTGCTTTGGATTTCGCATCATGGGATCTTATAGTAGTTAATTATTAATTTTTTCTTCTACAAAATCGACTACAACCACATCCGTTTGGAACCATTTAATGGAAGTTTCGGGACACGTGCACTAAGTGTACCTAAACTTCAATCAAGTGCAAGTAAATTAATGTTTGTTTATTTTAAGCCCTTCTAAATAACTAGCTTAAATTTACTGCATGATATTGTATTTAATTACAAATAAATTAATATAGGCCGCAAGAATTTTATTTTATTTTATTGTTTGTAAAAGTGTGAGTTTTGTTTGTTGTACTTGAATAGAGAGCGACATTAGTGGCAGTTCTAGTTATTAATTAGTTTGAGGTCAGCAAGTTAACTTAAATACAATTATAGCAAATAAAAAAGGGTTAAATTCCAGTTTAGGGGACATCGTGAAAATCAGGTAAGCAACATGTTTCAAATTTAGTTTTATAGGACGTTAGATTATTAGGTGCAAGCGAAAAACACCGGAAAATTACCATCTTTTCCAATTTTTTTTTGTTTCAAATATATATTAGGTAGGTAGACAAATAAGTCTCCGCCGTTCGACAAAAGATGGTGCCCCCAGTAAGTTAAGGTTAAAATTGCCCGATGTAAAACGTCATATCCTAAGATAGAACATCTCTCAATAACCTTAAAATATTAGCGATTTTCTATCAGCATTATTTTAATTTTGTTTCTTGTGTCGAGTTTTGAGCCGAATAAGCGTCATTTGTAGGACCTTTTGATTCACTTCTTTAATTTGAAGAAATCTGCAAGGAAGAATCGATTGGTTGTGGCAGCATATGGTGAGGCTGCCTTAAGTGAGAGAAGTCTTCGACAGTCATTTCAAAAGTTTATGAACGGTGAATTTGATATCGAAGACAAAGAGCGTAGCGAACGGCAAAATGTGTTCGAAGTCGCAGAAGCGTTATTGCACTGAGAAAAAAACCAGTAAAAATAAAAAAATATACATATAAAATCAAAAAAATATACATATAGTTTTTAGGCGAAAAGTTTCGTTTTTAAAATCGAAAGGATAATCTTTTTATTTTTAAAATAAATTTTTCCGCCAAATTTGTTTATAAAAAAAACTTGTTTTTATTTTCAAAAATACTTTTCTTACTTATGTCAAATAGTTTTCTTAAATTTTAAGAGATTGTTTTTTAAGAATAAAAAAACTATTTGCTAGTTTTAAAAGATTTATTTTAATTTTAACGAATTATTTTTTAACAAATTTCACACCATTTTATTAAATCAAAGTAATCCGTAATACACTTTACAAATACAATGACATTCATAATGTTTGCGACCGTTCAAGTCAGCAAAAACAAAAAGATCATCTACTCAGTCATAACATAATATATCTACCACAAAAAGTAGAAAATTAACTCCGCCTCCCCAAATTTTAATCTCCAGGGCCATTGTGTAAAACCCCACACAACCCTTAAAATAATATAATGAGAACCTCCTCAAGTGCCTCTTGGCAGTTTGGCTTCGTACTGATAAAAAGTTGGTCTGCTCATCAGGTTGCAACGACCAAACTGCAAAATTCAAATCTTACTTCATACCTTTAGTATAACACAAGAACATATCGATTTGGCGAATTATATCACCAAATTAAAACTTCAGGAAAAATTGAATGTCATTGTATTTGTAAATAATATTTTGTCTAAAAAAGCCGAAAAAACTTTAAAATAAAAAATAAAATATAGACGAATTGAAAAATAAAACAACGGGATTTCTGGCAAAAACAATAAATATGTATAAGCAATTTCATAAGTTGTCATTTGCCGCGTTCCATTGGCGTTAGCAAAGTACTTGTGAGTAGATGTTCAATGGAACGCAAATTTGCTAGTTAGAAGTAAAACATAAGAAAACAAAAATTTTGATTGAGTAATTATGAGTAGCTAGAAGTACTTGCGAGTAGTTTACTAACGCCAATGGAACGCGGCAATTGTTACCAAAAAAATTGTTTTAAAATGTTCTTTTGTTTAAATAAATAAACTTTTTAAATTTAAAAAGTGTTTTATAAATCAATTTACAAAATGTGTTATTAAAATAAAAAAATTATTTATTAGTTTGTAAAAATTTCATTTAATTTCAACAAAATACTTTTTAAGTTAAAAAAAATTATAACTTTTAGAAATTAAAAACTTCGTTTCCAAATTACCTCTAATCATGCGTCCAGTTTTTAATTAATTTCACTATGATGCTACATAAAATATGCTCTGATTTTTTGCAAAGGCGTTCACTGTTAGTGCCACAACTCGAAATTCATATAGCCTCATAAATATGAGATCCAGCAGTTTACGAATTGGTCTATAACTTCACCCAGTTCATATTACCTTTGAACATTCGAACTAGGTGGTATTAATTTTTCAAATTTTTTTCGCCGAAAATTACTGATAAAATTTTGTACTACCACCTGATACAAAATATGTCGATAACGCAGTTTTCCGGCTGCAATTTTCGGCTAACTTCAGAAGCATGAAAAATGAGACTTGTAAAATTCAAACTCATACTTTCTTTTTTTGTAATATAATAATATTTTCGTTCATAGTAAATTGGATTTTAAACGATGAAATATGGTAATCATCGAAAAATTCATAAAGTATAGTGATGTGGTTTATTGCAAATTTTTATGTACCACCCTGTGCTGCGTTAAAAATATAAAATACTTGGCTGAACAGTGCCAAAAATGTACTTGGAACAAATTTATTATATTTACTGACTTAAGAATGTGTCTATTCCCAAGTTCATAAATACTGTTTGCAGGTCCGATCCTAATGTGTAAAACAGTAAATTTCACTGTTTTTATTAGAAGCGTAATTATTTGTTATCTAAATTATTAAGAAAATAGCATCGATGTTGTTAAGTTATCTCTAGTTAATAGGTAGTGCAAATAATTAACTGAAAATCGATATCTCACATATACGTAGGTTTATTGGAAAAGAGTAACCACGCCCAAATTGGTTCAAAAATGAATATCATAAATTAAAAATAACGCACGTGGTTCATTTTTAGTCTATCTAGGCGAGAATTTTATTTTCGGAAGGTTAATAATATGGCAAACATTTAACTATGTCTACTTAGTAAATATATCTCGAACTAATTACATTATCTCAATATGTACATACTTTAATTTTTGGGACAGATCTAATCAAGCTACATTTAAAAGGTCTATGAAATATATACATATATAAATTTTAATTGCTAAGCTTAGGCTATAAATTTACCCATTAATTTATTAAATAAATCGAAAGATAAATTTCTAAGAATAAAATACTTAAATTATAAATTTATTTTTATGGAAGTATATTTCTTCGTTTGTTTCTCCCAGCTAAAATAAAAAATAGAAGATTTGCGGTCATATCATTAATAAAGATTTGGATATGAATCATTTTTACAATAGCAATTTAATTAGATTAATTGTATTTTGGTGAATTGGGTAAAATGTAAAATTTTATAAATTTTTTGAAGGGTTGTGAATTTAGAGTGCCAACCGCTTTTATGTTCATACCACACTATCCAACAATATTTTATATTTTGTATATATTATGTATGTCTACGGTACTATTACTCACTAATCCAAATTAATTTTTCCACAATTTTCCAATTCAATACCGAAATCGATTTATCTTTATGTGGATCATTTGAGTTCGGCTGAATGACACCAATCAATTAGAATTAAATAGTATATTATATACACATTTCCTACTAATCAATAACACCGCCCACCCAACCGTAAAATAACAATAGAGAAACAGAAGAAAAGGAATTCCCCTTCTACTTCACATCCTAAATCATTACTTAGTGTTGTTTGACGTATATACGTTAAAAATTACACACTAAATAATTTTTTTATTGTTGTTAAATTTTTTCTGTTTGCCATAATTTTTTTTTCTAATAACTAAATTAATTAAGAAATAAAGCAGATTTTTTTCGATTGATATTAAGTAAAATCAACAAGAACATAGATACACATACACATTTTGTTGCTGGTTTTATACGTATTTCTTTCGTATTAAAACTAAGTATGCTAACATAAAATAATGGTGGCGGGAAAATCTAATTAAATTAATCGAAAAATAAGAAAGAACACAAAAATGAAAAATAAATAATGAGAAATGCTAAAAGTATTAAAACATTTATTTAAATATTTAAAAATACAAAAAAGAGAACTAGACAAAAAAACAATAATTTATTATTTAAAAATTAAATTCTTAAGAAATTTAAATAAATAAGAAAATTAAGAATTAAAAATTAAATTAATTATTAATACATTTTTTCCGCTTTTGTTAATATATATTATTATTATTTTATAATAAGGAATCCCTTCTTCAGAAGATAATGCGAACAATACTAAATATATACGAGTATGTACGTGTGTTTAAATTTCACATTTTGAATTTTTAAATAACTTTTGAAGTTTTCAGATAAATTTTTAATTTAAAAATGATTAAATGAACTACCACGACAATTCATTGTGATAAAATGCTGGTTATAATTATGGCAACACTTCGCAACCTTAGAATAATGTTGCTCTAACTAACACTTTTTAACATTTTGAGTTATATGTTCTAATATATTAATTGAGCTATGCTTTTTCTATCCGTTTGGTCTCATTTGGTTATGATATGATAAGCAATTGTCCACTACGATGAAAACTCAAGCAAAGAGAAGTAACACAAGCAAAGGGAAGTAGACCAGATGGTGACGAGCCGCTATGTCAACGGTTCATCAAAGAATTTAAAAATGAAGGAAGGTAACCGTTTTTTATTTTTATTTTTTCCAGTTTTTCTAGTTTTATGTTTCACCACCTCGCCAAATCAAAATAAATTTCGTCATAGAAAAATACAAAACGATAAAAATATATTTTCTTTTTCAATTTTTTAGCGTGATACTTACTGGTGTAGCTGAAGGAAAAGTGTTAACTGTCTAAATGTGTTTGAACATTTTTGTTTTACATTTTGTTACTTTTATTTAACAATAATTTATTTCTAACTAACATTCAATTTAAAATTATTGTAATTAGTTTATATATAGTACATATAGTACATATATAGAAAAGGTAACGGGGTTTCCAAAAGAGACGTAGCAATTTTGTATTTTAATATGAACGCACCCTTAAACGTTTTTCATCATCAACGTCAAAACGTCAGTCAAAGTTAACATTTTCATCATGGTGAAGTTCACGAGTGATTAACGTTTGGAAATTATAAAAAATTATTACCGCAATTCTAAGTCGGTGGCCCCAACTTTATGAGCGCTTACTCCAATTTTCACTCATAATAATCGTCCCACCAGACAGGCTGTGCGTGCTATAGTGGATAAATTAGAATCAAAATACTCATTTTTGGATGTTCATGGCCAGGAGACAACACATCGGTCGAAGTACCGAAAATATCGCAGCTGTGAGTGCTTCAGTTCAAAATGAGTCATGATTCCACGCCATTCACAGAAATTGGGAATCTCCCAAACCAACCGTTAAAGATTCATATATAACGAGTATATTAGTTGACTGAGTCTCTTAATACTCTGTTTCAAAAATCACTTTCTATTGAGATTTTTCTATGCGTAAGGAAGCACTCTTACTTAGGTTCGATTTCTAAGAATTGTTAGAAATTAGATGTTGCCAACTCCAATCACTAAACTATCGGATATTGTTAAAAGATGTGTTAAAAGACGATCTACTATCATAAATCTTAACGAATTAGCCTCAATCACCCTTACCTTTAAGGAGGAGGGAAATGAAACGGTTAAATAAAGAATAGACGAAAAATGAAGAAAAGTCTCAGTTCGAACGTAAATATCGTGTAATTTTTCAAATCATCGTGATCTCTTTTAATTTTACATCCGGTGTACCCTAAGGCAGTCATTTAGAGCCACTAATCAAAATTATATTAATTAACTATCACTGATATCGACTATCAATGATATCGACACGACAACTACAATAAGGATGAATGTTATTAAAAATTCAGTTATATCCGTTGTAGTTACGGACAACTTAAAAATTCCCAGAGAAATACCTATAACCGACATTTGACTGTTGAAAAATATTTTAAATTTGCCATTTGGTATGAAAAGAACTATCTGGAATTAATCGTAGACAAATGTTGGCCGATCAATAACTTATTGTAGTGAGTGTTTTATTCAAAGTTTGTTAGGCCGTTAATTGAGTTTGCCCGCCAGGTATGAGGGAATCATGTACCAAGTAACCCCACATCAAATTTTGAACTTTATAATGAAACACTAAAATTAATTTTAATTTATCAGTGACGAACAACTCCTCAAATCGGAAAAAATCAAAAATTTAAATTTCTCTTGTCCACAGGTCGTGTAAAAATATTCTACAACGATGAAGGTAAATAAAACTAAACCGAAATCCTGGCCTGTGAATTTTGAAGGTGATCGTGCTAAATATCTTAACCAAATAATTTAAAATAAATTTTTTGAATATAAGTACCATTGACCTCAAGAGAAAGTGTCTTCGCATGTAGTTCCTTAGAAGAAAACCGTTTCTTATTTTTAGAAAATATTAGATCGATAAAATAACAAGTTAAAGATATCGCAACACTTTTGGTACACACAGATATGTCACATCGATGTGACATGTTCACACCCTAAGGGACAGATGTCAGGCATTTGGGGTGTGAATGGTTAGACAATTTTAATTGTGTTAATTCGCATAGTCCCTATGAAAATTATTTTCAATTTTAATGAGTTCCTAGGAATAATGCAAGACAGATTCGTATCAAACAGCTTCCATGACGCTTCATGGCTGACCTAAATATACCTTGCATTTGTGTTTCTGGCAAGCTTTCTCAAAAAATGGATGAAAGTGCCAACGTGTTAACCGTTGTAAGCATTTAACCCTGCCTTACTTACTTCAATTAAACTTCATCATTTACTATCCACTGGTTCAATATACCAATTTTTGCTAGACCTCAAATTACTGGAATAGTTAATCATTACCGGTAAAAATCAAAAGTAAAATCCAAACGCAAAAATAATTAATCAATACTTCGTACGGTTTATTGTTTGTGTGATTATGTGAAGTTTAAAATGTCTGTGGTCTTTCTAATCTCAAAGGGTCGATTGTCTATCGGCGTAATACAAATTGAAATCTGTTCACCGAAAGTCGAAGCCATATAATTATAATATTAACGAAAACCCGATTAAGAGTATAAAACTTCTTAAATCAGTTTTCAACAAGAAGCCATAAAAGAAAGTTGGATGTTCGCCACAACATATACAACATACTTTCTTTAATTTTAATTTGGTGCAAGTAAACTTTTGCTCAGTGGTGCAACTGTTTAATTTATACCGACTGAATTTCTACACGTAACGCGCAATCCATATGTACCATTCGCAGAAATGTGGTTCTTTTGAAATTTACTACATTAAAACAAACATAATGCATACGCGATACGAACTTTTAAAACGCAACAACATGTGAATGACTATTACAGTTTTTATATTTTTATCATGAGAAAACAAAATCTTTAAAATACACAAATACCAAGCAGACTTAAAAATATGAACTGTATCAGTTTAGCTCACTTATAGAGGGAATAGCCGTGAGTGTAATTTAGCTTTGAGATTTTCGTAAAATATTAAGAAAACTGTGTCGAACAAAAAAGACTTTCCTACACCACACTCAACCTTATAAATAAATAATGTTTTGGGTTTTATATGGTATCTTTAAATACATATCTTGTTTTTATTTTTCTCGTTTTCCTGATTTTGACACCTTAAAAATAAAATAAAATTTCCAGAAGAACATGAAAAGTTGGAACATTAAATAAATACGAAAATGAAAACACGCTAGTAAAGCGGAAGAATATATTTGTATAGTTTTTCTGTTCCCGCTAAGAATAAAATTCTTATCAAGGATTTTGTGAATCGTGATTATTAAGTACCCCTTCATCACATAATTTTCTTAACGTTCGTTTATATTACTTACTCGTTTACTGTTTACCTCAATCCTGAAAAATTTCAAAAGCACGAGAATTACTTTAATATTCTAATCCTACAAACTAGAAAGTCACTTAACTACAATACTGACCGCAATATTATGGAACAGTATCATACGGGGAATTTGATTGACTGGTACTTTTTTCAAATTCCGTTTCAAGTGAAAATTCCTTATTGCAAGTATGCGAGTGTAATTATTGTCTCGGAAGAACATGACACAAGTAGAGATTTATTTGGATTAATTGGCATATTTATAATACATTTATGAATTTTTATGAGAAGTTATTATTTTTTAACTTGATTTTTTTTCACCTTATACGTATGTATTCTAACTGTGTGTCATCGTGAATTAGATTAAAATTTAGAGACTTTATTTATTTGTGTTGTTATATAAAAATCTGGTTGTGAATAAATGATTTACGATTTATTTATTCTACTTTAATGTTAATTCCTTTTATTTTCCGTTTTATAACGGCGTTGAAATTTGTCTAACACGGAAGGAAATTGTTAGGTACGAACGAGCAAGGCCAACGAAAATTATGTTTCGGATAATTGGTTTTTATTGTAATTGGTTTTCGAGGTGTTTCAAAACTCATAAATTGGGTTTTTTGCGGTTGTTATCTTAATATTATTATTTAAGTCTTGTCGAGATTTTATGTAATAACTGAATATTTTGTACTTATAATAAGTATTAGATTTTAATTCCTGCGCTATCCTACATATTGCTTTAGTTTATATTGTACACCATGCAATTTGGAGAATGTATAGAAGTAACTATGGATTATTAGCATATCATTTTAGTGTTGCCCTCGATATCATAGTAAGTAGAGCGCTTGCTATGTAATTCAGGGGTCCCGGGTTCAATTTATGGTGGTGATAAAAAGTTACGACTGGGCGTTTTTAATGTGTTATGTGTTACATTGAGCATTGTCTTATATATCTCAAGCCATAATTGTCGACTTTTCTTCATAAAATATTTTATATATTTATATTAAAGTTAAGTGACATTGATTGAACTGTTTATATTCCTATCTCAAGTTGAATATTTTTCTTAAATTGTACAGAAACACCCAACTCTACGTTGTCGTATACATACATTTATTCCATGGAACACATTGCCTGAAAAGTTCCCAGTCTAACAAAGAAACCACACCCAATTTTTTTTTTGGGAAAAGCACATTTTATTCATCAACATAATTTCCTTCTAGAGCGATACGATCAGTGCAACTCCTCTCTAACATTTCGATGCTACAAAAAAGAACGATTTATCTTTGTCTTCAAATAAGGTTCTGTTTTGGCAATCACTTTTCATGGGAGCCAAATCTCTTTCCCTGGAGTTTTTTTAGGTCTGCAAACAAGTAATAATCACTGGGGCCCAAAAATCCTTTTTATTGCGGTTAAACATCTCCAAACAGCGCACGGAATCATCGACGCGTTGACAGTTTTCCCATGGACAACTGTTCGTACAAAATATGACCAACACGTTCCATTGATATCTTTACAATGTCAGCTATCTCACGCAATTTCATTTTCCGGTCTTTCAAAACAATTTTATTATGTTTTCTGGAGTTACATCCTCATTTTGGGCGTGATGCATAATCGGCGGTTGTACCACCACGTTTAAATTAAGCATAACAGTCAATGATAGTTGATTTTCCTGATGCAGAGTCCGGATAATACTTATCAAGCCACTGGTTTGCTTCAACGGCATTTTTTTCCAACAAAAATTGTTTAATCAACACACGAAATTATATTTTTCCATTGTTTTGAAATTAACGAAAGTAGCGTCACTAAAACAACTGTAACATGAAAATTTAATGATCGAAATTTCATGAAATTTTAACAGGTATCATTTGAAGGTTGGTAAAGTTTAAAAATCATATGGGTTTTACATTTTTTGCACCATCTCTGTGTCAGACTGAGAACTTTTCAATTTTTCTGTAATTAATTGGTTCCCGTTACTAACCACTAACTCATCGTAGAGGTCCTTATCAGTGGCCTTCCTTATCATTGCAATAATACCATTATAATTATTTGTTGGAACAATTTTACTGTACTTATTGGGAATATTTATCTAGGACTAAGCCATACTGTAACATCTGAGAGTCGAAGATAAAATCTTAATTCGTCTGTAAACGTCTGGATCCTTGGGCATTCTTCTAGTAATTGGCTATCTTCATGATTATTCTGGTTAAATATTTGTTCATATTCAATTATTACGTTAAACCCCGAATATTTCAGCGTTTTGCTTGATGTTAACCGAATGGCATTACCAAACTTTGTAATTATTGCAAAAAAACCCCTTCGATTCCTTATTCTTACTTTTTTATTGTTACAAATTATAATAAGCTTTCCTTTGGTTTGATTTTTGTATTTCCACATGCAATTACAAAACATTTTTATGCGGAGAAATCGAGAATTGATAGAAAAAGCATAATTTCATCACATTTCACAAGCTTACAGAAAATGTGACAGACTTCGACATTATCAATGATCTTGTAAACATGTTTACATTTAGAGTTAGTTCTTTAAGTTCTCCTATATGTTTATCTCTTTATCATCACAACTAAATACACATTCCGGTTCGTGTACCACAACTTTTTTGTACTTATATTTATTTGATACATAAAGAATATAATTTATTATGTTTGATTGAATCATGACGTCTGATTTTTGGAAACTGATTTGAATGTGGCCTCGTTTCAATTTCGTTGAAATCACTTTTGAACATCTTATCATTACAAGAAAAGACCGAATATTTTAAGCAGAAATGTCTAAAGATATTTTTAATGTCCACGCGTAGGGTTAATTCCCTTGAAAGTATTATCTATACATAAATAAATACGCGTAAGAAATTATGTATAACAGAATATAAGATCATCTGAATATGTTTTATCATTGTTATTGCCAAGCTCGCTACTGTACTGTGTATACAATTTTTATAATAATTATTGTTATTTTTATTTTAAACTTAAAATTACATTATGATTATAACACGGTGTTGTTGCCATTAATCAATGTTGAATGTATAAAACTATAAATTTTATAAACAAAAAATAAAATAAATTTTAAAAAGGAAATTTTTAATTCAAAATTACTGCAGGTTTTAAAAGAAAAAAAACATTTTCTATTTGTATTGTTTTATGTACAACGATAACACATCGCTGATAAGGAAAACAAGACAAAAAAAAAATTGATGATAATTATATAAAATTAATATTCCTTTTGATAAAAATCTAGGTTAGAAATAGATTTCTTGTGTCGAGATATAATTTATGTATATTCATTATAATTTAATAATGTTTTTTTGTGTAATTTTCTTTTTTATGTACACATTGAATGTATTTCACAGGTATCGAAATATAATTGATACATTAATATTAAATCGATTTAGTGTAGTTTTTTGTGTGAATTTTTTCTTGGGGTTTATGTATATATGTATATATAGTTCGTGTGCGCTACATTGTCTGCTCTCTGGCGTAAATTGAATATACTCTGCTGAGGTATAATTATCTGAATGTTTTTACTGGTAGTGATAAATTACCTATGGTTGGTTGATTTCAAAATTAATAATTTTATGATTATTATGGAAATTTTCCGGAAATACAATAATTTTAATGTTTTGCTAATGGAACACACTTTTGAATCTCTACCCTTGTAAAGTTTCTGGATGAATTGCATACCATTACTTCCGCTTAGACAGTAAAATTTACAAACCAACGTGTAAAACGTACTGTCAAAGTGCAATAAATCAAATAAATTTAAAATAAGTCACAATACAAAATTGACTAGACAATGTGCATTCAAGAAACAAAAATTGTTTTAGCAAAATAGTAAATTTATATTTTCTAAATTAAATAGTAGGAGAAATAGTGTTCTAAGAATCATAAAATTACCCCAGTTAATATCGTTGTTCTCACATGTGAAATTTAAATTCAGTCTGGATTAGTTTCTGTTGGATGTGTCATAAATTAGCTTTCGTGTCTACAATTTTTTTATTTTCGCTTTCATATTTAAGACGACTGTTCGAGTGCGAATTTTTGTGCGGATATTTAGAATCACACTTCTCCACTAATCAAATTACGCCCATAAAAGATAAAATATTTTTAACTTTAAGAAAAATATTCACAGACGATCAACCTAATCATAAAAAAATATAAAATTGTGAGCTATATTGTGCTCAATAAATCGCTGGAAAAGTGTGATTCTAAATATTCGCACAAAAGTTCGCACTCGAACAGTCGCCTTTAGGATGCCACGAAGGTTTCACGAAAAATAATATGTATATGAGAATCAAGAAAATTTAAGTTTAAATTTTCTAGCTCGATTTAATAATTAATATGTTTGTAAATATGTTTGTAATATGTTTGTAATATGTTCATACATGTTGCTAGACATTATTGGTAATTAATTTTAACTTTCTTAATTTTAGAAGTTTCATGTAGCCTAAACTATACTAAGTAAAAATTAAATTTGAGAAAACTTATATCTTGCTTTGTAAGAAAGTAAGCTAGCTATCTAATATTAAAATTTTATATTTTTATTGCTATAATGGTAGAGTCCATGAGGGCATGCATGGGAGGAGATAGATTATTAATCGCTCATTAAGTAGCCTAGAATTATGTTACTAACTATCCTTCCTAGCTATACCTAGTTGCCGGTAACCGAGCCGATTTTGTCCCAACTAGTTAACCTGTCTATTCCTTCTGTATTTTTATGTGCAGAAATAGTGTACGGTTAGCTAATATTTCTATCTCTTGTTTTCACTTCCCATGAAGGGATTTCTAGTTATGTGATAAAGGAAAATTAAAATTTTACGTTTTACCTATTTTACATATTGTGATGATTATAATATTATAGATATTAAAGGTCTTCTAAAAGTAAAAAATTTAGGTTGGTTTCATTTCGAGTTTCAAGCCTCCTTATGGCAGGAAAATTTTGGACGAATAAACGCCTGCGAAACCCAAAATTATACCAAAAAATTAATTAAATTTTAGATCTAAATATATTAAAATACATTAATTGTTGTAC
Organism: Nephrotoma flavescens; assembly: GCA_932526605.1. Classification (NCBI taxonomy): domain Eukaryota; kingdom Metazoa; phylum Arthropoda; class Insecta; order Diptera; family Tipulidae; genus Nephrotoma; species Nephrotoma flavescens. Next base: position 178,140,037 of record OW052221.1, on the reverse strand, counting down.
ACACTCTAAGTATAATTCAATTTTATAAACTTTAAATAGAGCATTTCCATTTCGACGGAAAGCCTCATTTCATTCTTATAATTCGATAGGTTCGCTACTACTGCAAAGTGGTCGAACTGAAGCAGAGCCATCTATGATTTTAAAGAGCCGTAATATTAATATGAGAGCTTTTATTAGAAACCGTGGTAAATGGAAAATTTTTGTACATAATTTTATGAATAAAAAATTAAACATATCATCTAAATTTTTATTTTATATTTTTAATAAAATATTCTAAAAAAATATATTTGAAAAATATATTTGAAATCAGCCATTGTAGGTAGTTATTAAATTTAAACTAAAGCGGAACATAAATTTATTAATTTTCTATAAAAATGAGCACTCCGTTTAGTTGTGTAGGTTAGTAAAGTAAGTTAATAAAGGGTGCTGCTGTATTATAAAAATTAACTTTAGTAAATTCTGGTATCATGCACATCAGAACTTTCGAGATGAACGATGTATTTAAAAGTAATCTAAACGATCACATTTATAACAAACTTAAAGAGAAAAAGTGAGCTGAAATGAGATTTTATGAATCACCTTGTAGTGACAATATAATAAAATTTTTTCATCAACATTTATTTACTGGAAATGTATACAACATCTTTAATATAATAATAAAACATAATTAATAAAACTCAAAACATTTATAATTTTTATTTATAATACGGTTGGCGTAAATATTTTACGACGCGTTATAAAACAATAATAGAAAAATGTGACAATTTTTCCAAATTTTTGTTTTTTTTTTTGTATTTCAATCTAATTGGCTCATGTTGCGCTATTCTCAGTTCTAGGAGATCTCCATTATCTATTGAACCAGGTAGTATATATACATAATAAATTGTTACATTTTCTAACCAAACATTTGGGTTATAAAATATTCAATTTATTGTCGCTATTGTTTTCTAAATTAATACTTAGCGACATCTTTTGATTGGTTTAGTAATTGCGAAAACTTTTGTAACGAAACGACTCGGAGCAAACTAAGGTGCGACAGAGACGCAACTACAAAGTAGCCTATTTATCGCTTCATTAGCAGAATTTCTCCGTGATTCTACATGTGTGACTTGCAGCACGTTTGCCGGCTAGAGTGAAGAAGGTGGGCGGAGTTCTTGTCACGAGAACCACAGAAAACTAGAAGTGCTGCTATACTTTACTCACACGTTATACGATTCACTTGCAAAATGGGAAGACAAAAGAACAAATTAATTAAATAAGAGCATTAAAGTATTTTAAAACAGTTAACATGAACAGTACACAGCCATTTTCCGATGTGAGTGGTCATGATGGTGGACCACTTGCGCACACCTCCCTTCCCATGGTAATATCAAGCGCTGAAATTTGATAGACCCCCAAAATTGAATTAATATGCTAGCCCATACTACCTATGAATATTTAATTATACATCATGACGTTCAAACAGGCGGACATTTCAAATTAATGCAGGAAATTCGCACAAGAGAAAAAAAAATCAAACAGCGAAACATGAGATGCCATGGACTAGAATTGCAATAGTAAAATAAACAAAATTCATCTAACAAGCATAATTATTGGTGTTTAAAAGCTTTTACAATTTGTTTCTTATGTAACAACTAACCTAACCTAAACGTCATACACTATGATATGAACTAACAATATTAATAAGTACAAATATACAATGGTAATAGTAAATATTTATCTATTATAAATTATTATAAAACATGAAAACTTAAACGGATCCGCGGATCAAGGTCTTAAAGTATTCGTTATAAACACCACATGACATTAAATATTATAACACTTTGTTTTTGGTATATAAATGAAATATAGTTTTAAATAATATAGTAATAAATATAAATAGCATGCAAATATAATATGATATGATAAATTAATGCAATATAGTGTATAAAAAAAACTTAATTTAGACAGTTATAAACACTTAGCTGGTTTAAGATCCGTTGGTGATGGTCGTTAGTAACGCGTACCTTACTGTTATCCCGTACATATTAGCGTTTGATCAGTAGGTGTGTCCAAAATATCCCGCTATTGCGCGCGCTTTTTTTTTTACCGTGATATTGATATCCAAAAAAAAATCCCAGTTTGGCTGGGGAACAAATCGTAAACGCCGTTGGACTTCGCACAAAATTGGTGTAGAATCAAAATAATTGAATGTCGCGGAAAAACCCTCGATATCAAGCGTGGCCGATTTAGGTATTTATATATATGTAGTTGTATCCACTTGGAATTTACTGGGGCACTGTTTTCGAGAAATAACAAACACAATTTTTCTTAATTTTCGGCTTGATGAAAATCAACAAGTTGTTTGTAAACTCAAAAAAATTTGCATTGCACAATAATCAAGGTTATAATAACAAGACACAAACAAAAAAAAAATCATACCTGTTTCCCCGCGACAATCGTATATTTTGTCGAGAACACCGATCCACTTTAAATATTGTGACAATTCGTCAAAAGGCACAGGGTTTGTGCAAATAAATAACTTAGCCCAACTCACGTTTGGACGATCACTTACACAACTTAGGATAATTATTTTTACTGATACAGATTTTGTATCTCACTATAAATATCAATAGCTATTTTATTATTATTATTATTATGAACACTTTGACTAACTGTGGTAGACTAATAAGCTAGCTACCTTGTGTTATTTTCAAAAAGCAAATGACCAATAAAAATTTTAATTTTTGATTATTGTCTTGTTTTACGAAAAAAAAAGAAAAATAAGAAGACAACAAAACAAACATTTACGACCAGCATCACCATCTATCTTACAATATTTTGTTAAATGAGCTAATTATACCAATAATTATTATGAGTGCTAATCAATGAGTGATTTTCTAAACCCATATCATTGAGTGAAACAAAACCCGAATTATTTGTTTAATTCTTTAAGGAAAGTAAGTTATCAGCCTGCTGGAACATCTCAAATGTTACAATCGTGGGGCAGCCCCACACCCATGAGAATGTCTCAAAAAGCCGGGCAAAAAAAAAAAAAACAAAACTTAATATAGAAATATGAGTACCCCATTCAAGAATGAAATTTTTGATATGTTAATTTTTTACAATGGTTAATTATAAAATACGCCAAAATCACCCAACTAAAGCGGATATTAATAATCATCTGATATCCTTTGCGTGGTACATTCCAAGGCTCTTTCCAGACTCGTCCTCTATTTCATAAATAACAGTTCCAATTCGTTTACCGATCTTTGCTTTTACAAACTTTGATGCAAATTTGCTTGCAAAATTTTTGTGGGCACAGCTTTGAACAAAATTTCGGACGTATACCGTTTGCCCCGGGAGGAATGCTCGTGGTCGGCTCCGTAGGTTGTAGGTTGAGGTATGCCGATCATGCGCCTCTTTCAGGTTTCGTAGAACGACGTTTTGGGCCATTGTTAATCGGTCCGCAGGGGAGAAAACTTCAACATAATTTTCACCCAATGAGTTTATTTTACGAAGTAACTGGTACGTAGACCCGTGATTTACTTTATGATGGCCGAACACTAAAAAATGCGGAGAGAATCCCGTGGATGAGTGAACAACGTTTCGTAATGCTCCGGCTATTTCATCTATGTGTTGGTCCCAATACTTGTGATCATCTTTAATGTAGGACCTGATTGCTGCCAATACAGATCTGTTTACTCGTTCTGATGCGTTTGACTGTGGTGCATAGATTGCAGTAAATTCATGACGAACACCATATTTTTGTAGAAGATTACTAAGCAAAATAGACTTAAATTGCGGACCATTGTCTGAGAATAATACTTCCGGGACACCAAACATTTGGAATACGTTCTTTTCTAAGAATTCACAGACTTTAGCGGCAGAGGCAGAACGTAGGGGCTGTAAAATTGGAAATCTTGAAAAATGGTCCAAAATGATGAGAACATATGAAAACCCATTGGTGGTACGTGGGTAGGGACCCAGAAAATCGACATAGAGCCTTTGAAATGGTCGAATGGATGAAATAGCTTTACCCATCTCTGGTCTTGTAGAATAATTGACTGGTTTAGACGTCTTGCAAATTTCACATCGACTGACAAAATCTTTTACCTGAATCGCCATTGAGGACCAATAAAATTGGCGACGTAGTATTTCCAGAGTCTTCGCGGTTCCTTGGTGAGCTGCCGACGGTGGATTATGTGCTTTTCCTATCAGGTCCTGCGTGAGGGCCTGCGGAACCACTAACTTCCATGGTAGGATGTCGGTTTCCGTCGGAGTTGCGTCGCTTATGTTTATGAATAGCTTTCCATCACTAACTTTGAAGTTGGTGCTTGCTTGTGGGTTCTCGGCTAAAGCACTCATTTTATCAAGGTATTCAGGGTCTCGAAAAGCTGGAGATTCTAAGTCGATATGTAGCGGTTCATCTGTTGTCACTGTCATCTCATTCACATTCACTCTTGATAGACTATCGGGGACCGTGTTTTGCGTACCCTTTCTATATTCTATGGTGAACCTATGGGACTGAAGTTTTAAAGCCCAACGCGCTAAACGGCCAGAAAGGTCCTTTTGGTCCATTAACCATTTCAGGCTGGAGTGATCGGTGATTATGGTGAATGGGTATCCTTCGATGTAAGGTCTAAATTTTTTTACACTCATCACTGCAGCCAAGCACTCCAACTCTGTGATAGTGTAATTCCGCTGTGCTTTATTCAACTTTGCAGACATGTATGCAATGGGGTGTTCCTCATCTCCATTTTTCTGGAACAGTACACTGCCAATGCCGGTGGTACTCGCATCACACTGAATATAAAAGTGTTTACTAAAATCAGGGTTTCCTAACACTGGTGCTGAAATTAGAGATTGCTTCAATAGATCGAGTGCATCTTGCGCTTGTTGATTCCATTTTGGTTTAACGCCTTTTTTTAACAAATCGGTAATTGGAGCAGCTATAACAGAATAATTAGGAATGAACCTTCTGTACCATCCAGTCATCCCCAGGAATCTTCGGATCTGTTGCGTCGTTCGAGGTACAGGGTATTCGGCCACTGCCTGGACTTTCGACTGGTTTCCCTCGGAGTACATGTCGTATTGTTGAAATTTTTAATAGTTGAAATAGCACACATAGAATTGGAGTGATTAGACTGCTCAGTATAATTAGACCCAAAGGCACCGTCGCATCCATTTTCACCGACAACATCCAACTCACTGATTTGACGCGGTTTCACCTGGTGATAAATTTCTGGAGTCCAGCCTAAACGGTTCCATGTATCCTCTACTGATACGCACTTCCTTACCATTTCACCAATGTTTGTAAACTGACGTCCCGCAAAATTTGCCTGCAGTCCTCCGCGCATACTTCGAGTTATCAACCTAATAAGTTCGTTATCCGACATTGGCTTTAGTAAGGAAAGTGCCAAGCTTTTAATAGCGTGGTAGAAATCAAGGAATGGTTCTCTAAATTTTTGCCTACGTCGTTCCATCTCTTGCTTTACATCGTCATCGATCCTCCTTGTTTTAAAACGCTCGATCATCGCCTCTTTTAAAACTTCCCAGGTCACCACCCCATACGTCTCCAAATACTCCCAATACCAATTGAGTGCTCCTCCCTTTAGTAACACGCTAAGATTAGCTACCAGTCTTTCTTTTGCTAGACCATTTTCAGATGCCATCCGTTGAACACGATATATAAACCTTTCTATCGGCAGTTCATCTTTTTCATCGCCATGATATAGGAGTTTCCAGTTATATATTTCTATAAATTGTTTAGGCAATTTAACACTTGGACCTGGTGGCAAAACATAAGCATTCGGTGGTATTCCAGGAGGCGGTGGAGGTTTTGTAGGGTCAAAATCATAATATGTCTGAAAATTTGGAAACTGGTAATCTTCGTATCTGGTTTGGGAAATAGGTTTGTTTGGTGGCGGAACGTTTGTAAGGCTTAATTTCCTAGATATCCGATCAGCAATCAAATCTAACCTTTCCTCTTCTGTAAGTTCGGCAACTGGCTGACTTACTAATTTTGGGCTGGGAACACTAATTTGTCTGGAGGTTGATGGTTGCGGGTTCGTCGGGGCTTTAGGAGTTCTGCTGTCGTCACAACTGTTATCACTTGTCACGTTCTCCTCTATTATAATCCCTTCAAAAATTTGTTTGATAGAGTGGTCCATAGTGTCCGATACCGTCTGTTCTGTGTTTATATCCTGCAGACAATTCAATAATTTCTGGCAAGCGTCAAATAATTTAGAGGATGCTGCTGATACCGACTTTGAACTGGCAATACGACTTAGTCGATCACCAATATGCAATACACGGGTTGTTAGTTCTAATATTTTATCAGCCTCAACATTCTCCCCATCGTAAATAGCGTGTAATTGACCCTCTATGTTGCGTAATTTGTCACTGCATAATTTTACTTCCCGTTTCGGGCTTTTCGTTGCGGCTTGATGAGCTTTTACTGGTGGGTCAAGTTCCTTAGACTTTTCTTTTTCCAACATTTCTTGTAGTTGTAACATTTTGTTTGTAATGTTACCGGAAATGTTTCTGATTTGGCATTCGACGGCCAACTCGTCGCAATCCAAATACTTAACATCCATTTTAGTTGAGGATTTTTATACTTTATTTTATTATATATTTATTTGTTATGACTTGAATCTTTCACAACACTGACAAAATTAATATCAATAATCTCAATATTTTATTAACCAATACGATACAAAATTAAAAGATAATTTGATTTAGATTGTAAGTTTAATCGATAGTTGGGCTAACATATAGTTCATACTAAGTACACAAATGGAAATGGCTATGTAACTAACACATAGAAACTAAAATATATGACTTGAATATTGTAATCGGAAGTTTATTTACATTTCTAATAAGTATGAAGTCATGAGTGATCCTATATCCCTCAACGCTCATTTGCGGAATTTCATACTACGAAATGGATAAAAAAAAAATTTCTTATGTATACTTCACTAACTCGCTTATACAATCAAAAACTCTTTCGAGTGAATCTATTAGGGAACGAAATATGTAATATGTCATGTACACATAAACGGAGTTTATCAAAATCACTTACAAACCAGCATAATATTAGATTGCTAAAATCTAGAGTTGAGTATCTTACATTTTAAACATAAAAATGGATATTAGCAAAAATTTATTAAACAAGGCATGCATTACTGGGGTTTAAGGTTATATCCTAACATTATAATTCAAAACACATAAAAAAAATGTGGAAAATAACGCGAAAATCCAAAACACCAGATTAATATTAAATACATTAATTTAACGCGCAATAAACAACTTTATGTGAAAACGTCAACGTGAGTAACAACTGATTTCCACTCATCAGAGCGAAAATCTGAACTATGATTTAAATATGATTTACCGATCTTGGGCGCCACTGTAACGAAACGACTCGGAGCAAACTAAGGTGCGACAGAGACGCAACTACAAAGTAGCCTATTTATCGCTTCATTAGCAGAATTTCTCCGTGATTCTACATGTGTGACTTGCAGCACGTTTGCCGGCTAGAGTGAAGAAGGTGGGCGGAGTTCTTGTCACGAGAACCACAGAAAACTAGAAGTGCTGCTATACTTTACTCACACGTTATACGATTCACTTGCAAAATGGGAAGACAAAAGAACAAATTAATTAAATAAGAGCATTAAAGTATTTTAAAACAGTTAACATGAACAGTACACAGCCATTTTCCGATGTGAGTGGTCATGATGGTGGACCACTTGCGCACACCTCCCTTCCCATGGTAATATCAAGCGCTGAAATTTGATAGACCCCCAAAATTGAATTAATATGCTAGCCCATACTACCTATGAATATTTAATTATACATCATGACGTTCAAACAGAAATATAAATATAAAATAACAATGTTTTTATTTCATGAAGCTTCGTTTTGTTTATACTACAGGATGAAGCAATATAGCCTGCGAATTTGTTGCGATGAAAAATCAAATTTTTAACAAGTAACGAAAAAACTGTTTTCAAAGTTTGTTCATCAACAATGTTGAAATAGAATCCAAAACACAATGACCTCCATATTACATTGCCATTCCAAAAGATTTTTTTAACGAACGTTTGTTTTGGAAAAATAATGCTGAGATTTTTGATGGAACACTCTATACTAATTTATTATTTTCTTTACATACACATATAAAGAAATTCTTGTTTCTACAAAAAAAATGGGTTAGGCTTATTTAAATGTTTCTGCGTTAACTCGACATAATATGACTCAATTTTAAAATATGCTTTTTCTGAATATTGAACTAACTATTCAAATTGAAAATTCTCATTTATGTTTTTATATATAAAAAAGCATCTAAAAAATAATAAATACACTGGTTGGTTTGATGAAAAATAAAGAAATGGCGGAATCTTACGGCTCTTATATTTAGGAGGCTCTGACTAAACTCGTCATCCCTTTTATCAAGAATTCTAACGGAGTGGACTTTGAGATATCCTATATAAATGTGCTTTCGATGTTTACTGCATTTTTTCGAATTTCAAAAAAGCCGTTTTAAAATAGGATTTACTTTGCCCCGGCTGTATCGCTCTATACATTTTTAACTGTAAATGTTATCGATTGAAGCGACTAACGAGATAAAGGAGATAACCGCAGCGACAGTAACGTGTATAGGAATTCAAATACATGTCTTTATCATGCATCAATAATGAATGGCCGACGATTTAAACTTTTTGTTAGCTAAGTTTCCATTTCTATACAATGGATAATATTGACACGATTTAGCTTTATATAACCACAACAAAATATTCAACTATCAATTTGTAACATTAGTTTGTTAAAACAATACCAAACATTGGAAAATATGTGTGTTTCTATGTAATATGCACGCTCTATCTATATGCATATAGAAAGATAAAACACAAACAACAATAAACCACCATCCCCTAAAATTAAAACAAAATTTGGTGTAAAAAAGTTTTTGTTCCGGACAAGAACAGCGAAAAAAAATTGATATATCTATCTAATTGATATATTTAATTTTCAATTTTTCACGAACAGAAACACAACAGCGCAAAGCACACATAAAAATCTCGTAAATAATATGGTAAACAATTTTCTTTCTGTCTCTAAACGGAAATTTTCAATTTTTCTCAATTTTTAAATGCGGTTTACATTTTTTTTTAGTTGCATTTGATATTTGGCTGGTGAAAAATGAGTATATTTTCTAAAGCGATATACGACACTTTTGGAAGAAACCTTTTATGCAAATTATTGATTCACAATACGTTTTGCAGAACCAAATGGGCACATATTACTGGAATTTATAACTGTAAATGAGAGTGTATAGAGGTTGTGTTTTTATAGTGCAAAATTGATATAATAGACTTGTTCGGATTTTATTAAGCAAGGGTTGATTAGATGCATGCGGATCTAAGCCAGCCTATTTTGACAGAAATAAACCATCCTTATTCTGAATTAAGTTTTAAAGGATCTTTAATGGTGCTGGTGGTTGGGATGGATTAAAGTTTATAAGTTTGATTTGCAAAATTCTATTAATTCGGACGCCCAAAATTCGTAACAGTATTGTTATGTTAAATTGATTTTAATATTAGTTGTTTGAAACAGCGGTAATCAAATAATTATATGATTCTTGGAATTTCAGGTAGCTGCGAAAACTAGCAATTAACATTTAAATTCCAGGAAATACTTTGCTGATTATGAATATATTAAAATTGATAACAATAATAACAACAACACTTATACCTTCCATATTTTGGTTACACATATATAAGCTACGTAATTTGATTAAGATTCCGTTACTTAATTAATTAGCTAGTTAATGTGTTAAATTATTATATTTTAATTTATTTGTGGATTTAAGATTCTCAAACTGGGTTAATTAATTAAAATTCAGGACTGGGATGTTATGTTGATACTATTTTCCACTTAGTTTATCTCCAGTTTTTATAAGTAAAATTATAATTCATTTCACTTCTAAAATTTCGAATTTACTGTTCTCAGCTTGCTCGAGTAAAATATGATTCTAATTCTATTCTACGACTTGTAACTCTACTAGATTGATCGATCTTAGCTATCCCTAAATAATTTTTCGTGATACGTTTATCGAAATGTAGAATAGCACTAGAGCTAACATTTAGATCCACAGGTTGAATTCGTGATATAAAACGCTTGATTGTTTTCGTGAAATATGAACCGATTATTTTTAAAGTGGTTTAGGTCAATTTAAAAAAAATATTTTGCCTAAAGTCATAATTAATAAATCGTAATTGTATTCGAAAGTGAAAATGCCGGAGGGTTATTATTTACCGGTCTTATATTATTCACTACGGCATCATCAAATTACCGGTCTTATATTATCCACTACAGCAGCCTCTAAATATTAAGATGAAAAGAGATACTCCTGTGATCAGAGGTTAGAATATTATTCGGTACCTGCCAATTAAGAAATAAATTAAGATCCTATGATCGATAAGTATGTGACGTGAAACACAGACTGATTTCAATCAGTTTGCGACGAGCGGGATTGAGAAACGTTGGTTCACAGTCTAGAAGGTTAAGAATTTTAATGTAGGAGGAGAATAAAAAATTAAATTCCCCAAATTATTATTATGCATTAACATTCAATCACGTGAGGAATTTTCTTATTCTCCAATTTACATGAGCCTACTTTAGCTCAAGAGAAGCCAACTTAGTGTAATTTAGGATAATTTGTTTTATATTAAGCATGGACGTCATCCTAAATACCAACACCACTATAGAAAGCAAGTACAAAATGGAAAACCTACGGGCCAAAGATTATCTTAAAGGCAATAGGTTGACGTTTAGCTTGGCCTTTTATCGGTTGGCCTGCCATTCCTTTGTCAACACAATCGAATATATCAGTTGTTAACGTTCCCTTTTTAACCGTGGACTAAGTGACAACGTGCACTAGAGTGCACAATTTTTAGCCTCCATATCAGGAACAATACCAGATGAAACTCCAGTACGCTTGGTGACTGAGTTTATCTTTGCGTTTAGTTCCATGTAGCTGGGGTATCTTTTGGGTGACTCAGCACTCGATGGCAATGCACTACTACATTTTATTCATTACTTTAGTTAAAAACTAATAAATAGATGAGGTACATTGATCGCGGAATCTTGAGAGAAAACTCATTTAATTAACTGACAATTTGAAAAGCCACGGCAAATTTAATTTAATTGACATTTAAGGAATTACGAACATTTTGCAATTGTAAAGATCTTTTAGAAAACTTCCATTACGTAGGCATCCTGGAAGAGTTAAATAGCCCTTGGGGTGGGCAACAATAATTAATGAGTAAAAAATTGTGATCGATTGATAAAACATAACTGAATTTTTGTAAAATTTTTATTTATTGTTTCTTTTCATTGTTCAAATTCAATTCATAGGGGATCCGTTCATAACTGCATATTTTAAAATTGCATTTCTCAAAACGGCATATTTAAAAACTGCATAAGGTACAAAATTGCATTTTTCAAAACTGCATATTTCAAAACGGAATAAGGTACGAAACGGCATAAGGTACAAAATTGTATTTTTCAAAACTGCATATTTCAAAACGGCATAAGGTACGAAACGGCATAAGGTACAAAACAGCATTTTTCAAAACTGCATATTTCAAAACGGCATAAGGTACGAAACGGCATAAGGTACAAAATTGCATTTTTCAAAACTGCATATTTCAAAACGGCATAACGGTTAAAACAGCATTTTTCAAACCGGCATTTTTCTAAACGACATATTTCAAAACGACATTTTTCAGAATGGCATTTTTTAAAACTGCATGTTTCAAAACGGCATAGGTACAAAATGGCATTTTCCAAAATAGCATTTTTTAAAACTGCATATTTCAAAACGGCATAGGTACAAAATTGCATTTTTCAAAACGTCATTTTTAAAACTGCACAAGACAGAATGAAATATTTTAATCGATTATGAGTCTAGAATTATCTTTTCATTAATTTCTGGAATATGACCAACAGGTACGGTTGTTTATTACACGATGAAATTTGAGATGAATGAAGTTTTTGAACATTTGTGAACAATTCTTGGATTAAATTCTAGGATAAAGTCAAATGAAAAGGAACTTGACTATTTCTTAGTCGAGTAAGATTTAATTTCACATGTTAAGGTTTAGTATAGGTATGTTATAAGAAAGGACCTTCATGGAAATTAGAAATTATTTGAAGATTTAGTATGCATATAATATTCTCCTTCACCTAAATTTTTCTACCTATGTCGTTTCGAATAATGAAATTTTGAAAAATGCCGTTTTAAAAATTGTCTTTTTAAAAAATGTCGTTTTAAGAAATGCCGTTTTGAAAAATGCCGTTTTGTACCTATGTCGTTTTGGAACATGCAATTATGAAAAATGCCGTTTTAAAAAATGCCATTTTATAAAATGTCTTTTTAAAAAATGCAGATAAAGAAAAATGCCGTTTTGAAAAATGCAGTTTTGAAAAATGCTGTTTTGTACCTTACTTATGCCGTTTTGAAATATGCAATTTGAAAAATGCAATTTTGTACCTTATGCCGTTTTGTACTTTATGCCGTTTTGAAATATGCAGTTTTGAAGAATGCAATTTTGTACGTTATGCCGTTTTGTACCTAATGCAGTTTTGAGACATGTCATTTTTAAAAATGTCATTTTAAAATATGCAATTTCGACCTGGACCCAATTCATAGTTTTGTTGAGATGGGACTCAAAAGCTTGCATGATAAGTTTTTCTTTTAACACAAAAATTTAGAGATTTGACCAAAATAATTTGTATTAGTTTTCATTTGAAGATGCTCACTCAAGTTTCACTCATTGGGCCAATTTCTATTTTCAATTTCTATTTTTATAATTTTTCTGTGAATTCAACACTTTACATTGGATACAAATTGGTGTTGGGTACAAATTGCATATTCAGAAATAGATTTAAATGATTTTAAAAGTTGTTTAATTGCAATTAATAATGTATATTGCTATAAAAATACTAGTTATATTAATTCTGTAGTGTTTCATTAATCATTAGTCAATCACCGCTATTATGAATGTCGTGTCGATATCGACTCCACCATAAAACTAAATTTAAATGTATTCCTTGTTGTTGGCAATTTGTGTCGTGGAATCGATAACAAGCAGCATAATAAACACTCTTGAAATTGATTTTTTTTTTAAAATGACGAGGTAAAACCTACGCGAGCCTGCCCGCATGTCTTCGAAGATAGCTTTCGCCAACAAACAGATAATAACTGACAGTATAAGAAAAAATAGTTTAAATCGTAGTACCGCTTTTTACGGTACACTTGAACTTTTACTGGTCCGATGAGATACAACTGCAATCACCTTCTCACTCAAAATACGCATACCCCTATTCATCATTACAGTATACCATCTGTGCAATGTGAGCTTCTTGACTCCACTATAGGGTAGTAATTGCTAGTATGTTTTTAGTTTGCACTCTTCTCACCGCGCAGTTAACTAATTAAAATTATCATGTTTCCATGAACTAGGTTGTATTTAGGTTGAGTTGAAATTAGGTTTTCGTTAATCCCAAAATGGTGTTGTTCGTTTCCATGGAGTAGAGTTAGATTGTGGTGAAATTTTAATAACCGCCTGAAAAATTTAATTTTATTTCAGCTTAATAATCCTATATGTATGCTTATATGCCGTAAAAATTATTATTTTATGTTTTAAATATACATATTTGTGGTTCAAAATTTAAAATATAAATTTCTTTGATATTAAGAATGACAATTTTTCATTCCTGCTATTTTCGCTGCTAGTTTCGTCGAGCTCAAAATAATTTAACAACAACTCAACTCTACTCCGTTTTCATGAACGTTAACTCCAACTCAAGCCACTTTCAACTCTGCATGGAAACAAGAAAATAATGCAAAATTGGCGCAGTTAGATTTAATCAGAAGATCGTAGAACAGAAGATCGTAGAAAATTGGTGTGAATTTAGGTACTCTAGGCTGCTTACGAACCCTATAGTAGGAAAATCCACAATTAGCATTGATTGTATCTGATGCTCTTTTTATTATACTACTTTAGTTCAACTTGCTTCCAATAGCTTGTCCGACATTCGAATGCCCCTCGGAATCACTTTAATATTGAATGAAATTGCATTTAGTATTCATTGAAGTCCGCAAATTGAGTTTGATTCTCACCAAGTAGACGTAAGATTCAAACGCCGGCCTCATTTTCCTGAGTATTGATTCACCAGATTTTATAATATTTGTTTAGTACATTGATATTTGATATTTAAATTGTACACTTAAAACATAATGGTCTACTACTTGTGTTCAATATATCGTGAAATCGAAAGAGCGCTCATTGAACTCGATAAAATAAATTTCGATTTGCATTACATAAGGTTGTCACCAACTAATCGCCATTATTTTAAAGGAAAGCAACCATCGTCCGTCATCGTCGTTTAATTTTGGTTGAATTCAGTATTAAAAACGATAAAATATTGAATAGTAATAAAAATAATATAAAATGATTGTGAATTGTCATGGTGCGTCAAAATATTTATTTTAAAACTGAATAACAAATTTCCTTGAGTTTCTTGTTCTGTACGACTACAATCGTGATTGTAAGTAAGTATACAGTATGACAGAGAAACAGACAGACTCAAGAAAATGACATTCAAAGAATTTTCTTAAGAAATAAATAAAGAATGAGAAATTTATATATATACAAATTTTAAACTAACATTAATTTGAAAAATAAAAAAAAAAACACAAAGACGAAAAATGTGATTATTGTATATAAGGGTAGCATGTTAGCATTATTTTGATACCGAGAGAATGAGAATTCTAGAAAATTCAACACTTCACATACTTTTTTCCATAAGATGTATCAAGGATTTTGTAGTACATTTAACTTTATATTCGTTAAATTTATTTCAATTTTATGTAGCGCATGGAATTTTAAATTATGTATATCGTGATATGATATGATGGTATTTAGCACACATTACAAATTAATTCTGAAAACTCGAATATACGAGATCAATTGAAATTATTTGTATTTTGCATACATTCAAATTTATTTGTTTCGACTGTGTCATCATTTTCACAAATTCATTAAAAGGTTTGGAATCAGATGAATTTTTGTTTACACATACACGTATTATTATAAATGATGGTGATAATTTTATAACCTTCATAATTAAAAAAAAATAGTTTAGTTCGTTGAATGACTAATTGTTATATTACTTGATCCTTTTAAATTTTATATAAATAATTTGGAACGGAATGCATTTTGGAAATCACAGATAAAATAAGATTAAAGAAAATTCAAAATGGCAATGTACAATAGATTCTTCGATTGAGTTTCGATTAGAAACTATGCTAATTAGTTGTCTATCGGGTATGTATAAAAACTAAATTCAATAATGCGAGTAGTCTTCATGGAATGAGAAAACATTCAAAGTGTGTGGAGAATACACACAAATTTTTGCGGTCTTACTTTGGGAAATACTAGTGGCATAATACTAATATTTAGTATTATTAGTACGTATTATTAAAAATATTTAACGTAAAAAATAAAATATACATAATGGCAACATTTAGAACAAACAAAAAAAATTTGGAAAACTCTAGTGACAAGCACATTAACTAAAAAATATAATCGGAAATTCAATACCATCAACTCTGTAGGAACACAACGAATTCCAAATTGGCATTGAATCCATATCATTGTTGTCGTAAATGGACAAATGAAATATCCCTATTATTCCTATTCGAATAGAAATGAAATGTGTGTCCAAAGTAAGAGTTTTATTTATTTTTACCGGCTGGTAAAAAAATTTAATAAAAACAAACAAAGTATGCAATTTATTTTTATATCGTAACAAATAATTATGAAAACTATCAAATACGTTTTCAACATAAATATTTCCTTTTTTTGAATTTAACCATTTGTCGTAAATGGAACATATACACTCGTGGACAAAATTAACGCATATTTCTATTTCTTCTTTTGTAATAAAAAAAAATACCGCTGGTCAATTTTAATACTACTAACATGACGACCGATTTTTAAAAATTAATTCGTTACTACGAGATCGAAAGCGTACTGCTACTCAACTGAAAAATAAGT
The DNA here is from genome assembly GCA_932526605.1 of Nephrotoma flavescens. Classification (NCBI taxonomy): domain Eukaryota; kingdom Metazoa; phylum Arthropoda; class Insecta; order Diptera; family Tipulidae; genus Nephrotoma; species Nephrotoma flavescens. The sequence goes on along the minus strand of OW052221.1, from coordinate 178,123,928 downwards.
TGCTTAGTGCCCGTCAAGTCAATATTAGTACCAGAAAAATTAGGCGAAGATTAAAAGAAGTGAACCTAACTCCAAAACGGCTCGTAAAAGTTCCACGGATTCTCCCCGTTACAAATCCAGCCGTTTAGAATTTACTCATACTAATGCAAATTGGGGAACTGATCAATGGGACACTGTTCTCTTTTCAGATGAGACCATAATACAATTATAGAAACCAGATGGACGTAATCTTGTATACAGATGAGTTGAAGAACGCTACGCACCATGTAAATAGTGCAAAATGTAAACTTTGGTGGAGGTTCAATAATGTTTTAGGGTGGAATCAGTTGGGAGGGCCGTACGGACCTGGTGGAGATTGGTTTGAGGATGAATGCAGGCTGGTATGTTCGCAACATTCTTGGCGATCACGTTTTGCCATATGTGGGCTTCATAGGTTATGTTAATTTTGTATTAACGCTGCGGTACACGTAGTTGCAATGGTACATCAATATCGCCAAGACATCGGCATTCGTGCACTAAGGTGAGCCTAGTTCTAAACCCGATCGAACACATATGGGACATTCTAAAATGCCGTATTAGAGCTATAAATCCCGCACCAGATTCGATAGCACAGCTATTAGTGTTGCAGCGTAAGGAGTGTGGAATCCCATTCAGCAAGAAATTATACAAAGCATTCTACTTAGTATACCCAGAAGAATGGAAGCGTAATAAGAGCACGAGGTGAAATACTCATTACTAAATTAATCAAACTAAATTGTAATAAAGCTAATTTTAATGTTTATAGACCGCTTTTGAAAATTAAACAAAAAAAAAAAATAGTTCGACACATTTTAAAATTTTGCAATGAAAAATAGCCACAATAGTTCCATAACGCCACATTTGTCCCTCTTTTGAGAAAAATATAAATTTTGGATCATTTGATACCACTTCCACTGAAATTGGCCCAGTGGCACTATTCTGGTAATTCCCTGGGAATAGGGAATTGGGGAAAGATTTTATATGTAATTTCTATTTTAAAATTTTTTTTCTGGCATACTGAGGTAAAAATCTAGTGGTAATGTTTTTGAAAACAAAATAAAATTGGGAATAATTTTCCCTGCCAATTTAGATATGGAAAAATTATTCCCAATTTATAAATATTTGCATCAAACTTTTCTTCTTAGTAGGCCGGAAAAATAATATTTGAACTGAAATTACATATAAAATCTTTCCCCAATTCCCTATTCCCAGGGAATTACCAGAATAGTGCCACAGCAGGGTTTTTTTTATTACAAAAAAAAAAATGTGCGTTAATTTTGTCCACGAGTGTATGTCCCACATATATTTTCCTTGTTTGCTTACTATTTTTTGCTCATTTCATAAAACAATATTTAACCGTTATTATATTGCTTTGACTTGGTTAAACTATCATTTTATATCAAAAGTTGCAATTGGACAAAAAACATATTGAAAATCGTACACATAATACATGTTCAACTTGCAATGTTCATCTGTGCTTTACAACCTAAAGAAATTGTTTTACCGAGTACCATTGTTAAAAATTACTTTTATTTCTTATTTTTAGTTTTATAATTTGATTTAATCTTTTAATGTTGAATTCTGATTTCAAATATAGCAACATGAATAAATGTTATATTAAAAAGATCAAGTAAATGTAATATAATGATACAATCAAAACCACTACAACTAGCGAAAATCGGAGTGCAAAACTCATGAGCCGATCCATCTTCCATGTCAGTATAGGCTGGCATGAAGCTTGCAATGTGCAGATGGTCTTAAAATCGGTCCTATAGCCGTACGTCCTCCAATTGGCTGACTGGCGTAAAAGTAAGGAAGGAATAAGCAAACCGCGAAAGAGCAGAGAGAGCATTGAACAGGCTCCAGAAAAGGTTGCAGGGAAAATAAAAAAAAAAACTAGCGAAAATTTCATAAAACGGCTCTGTACCTATAGTTGATGCGTATGGTCGATACGGCATGTTAATGAGATCCACACCCGATTCACCAAAAACATCCTATTTTAGATTTTTGCCGTGAGTGAGTATGGATTATAACCAGACTTTAGGAATTTTTGACTAATTAATTTAAAATGTTTCACTTTTAATAGATTTTAACTTAATATGTTAAAAATTAATACAGGAAACCCTTCAAGAACACGATTAATTCGTTCCGTGTTCTTTAAAACCGTATTGTTCAAGACTACAAAAAAGAAAATAAAAAAACGTTACGTGTTATTTTTTATTATGATATACAATAAACAAAATAAAAGAGAATAACGAAAATCGTGTTATTTGAAACCGTGTAAATTGAGAAAATGGGTATCCGTGTTCTTCGAAACCGTGTTCTTGGAGCGTTATCTGTATAATGTTTTAATAACCTTAATATAAAGTTAAGATATTAAAAAATATTTACTACGACTTTGAACGGTACTTTTAACGTGGTGGAATATTATAATTTGGGTACTCAGGAACTTTATTATACTTTTGTTGGGTCGAGACTTAATGATAAAAATTATATTTTACTGCGTTGGTCATTAATTTAAAGTTTTTAGTAGATAAACCGCTTGGAGAATATGCAAAAACAGCTAAATAAGCATTTCCCCCCAACTTAGCATCTAGCGTGTGACAGCTAGACATGACATATTTGCCAATACATAAAATATAACACCTAACAGACTTTTCCATAAAGTCAAATATCCATAAAGTCAAATGTTTAAATTTTTCATAGCATTGTTCGAACCGTATACAACCAGTAACACACATCACACACAAACACATTTTTCGTTTCATTTCTAAAATGTTTTTTTTTTGCTAAATATCGATAAATTTTAATTTGTCGAAAACATAAATGAAAAACTTGAAAACCAGCAAAAAATAAAATTAACAAAACCTATCGGAAAATTATTTTTTTTTAATCAAATAAATTTATTCCAAATATACGAGCGAGGGAAAACTTTTTAATTTTCCTACATGAAAATTAAAAGATATTTAAGAAATCCGAAAATAATAATAATTTGTGATAAATACGATTGTATGTAAAACAGAAAAAACGTGTTTTTTTCATTTTCAATCCGCATTTGAAATTTAGATGAAAGCATCCTTGAATCATAGTATATCATTTTGAAATTTGAGAAGAATGCTATTATAAATTTCTGTCATTCTATTATAACACTTTTTACTGCTAATAAAAAATACTAGGGAAAATTCCATTTTTCATCATTTTTAAATTCAATCCGTTATTTCATATAGTTATACACTGCTATAGTCGTATAATAGTGCTGAGCATCATTTGTGTACCTACATAATGTACAAGTAGTTGGAATATTTGGTGGAAGAAAAAAAATCGTTTAATTTTTTGCAATTTTGAGAGAAAATCGAATCTAACAAAAAAAAATTGAAGTATGGTAACGTAAATTTTTACTGCATTTTTTATCTTATTTATGTTATATGTATGTATATTGTTACCGTTTTATATCCGTTTTTCATTTTTCTTGTATTTTTGGTTGTTTTCCGTGTTGAAATGATTAATAATTCCTATTATTTGAAGCACAAGCTTTTATTTTGTGTGTGCTTCCACGTTTAAATTGTTTGCTAATGTTCTGTAAGACTAATGTTCTTTTAATAATTTAATAGACTTAAAAAATGTACATTTTTTATATTCATATATGTAAATAGGTGTGTGTATATGTGTGCGGAAATATAATAACAATGTAAAATATAGTAACGGGGAAATCTAAAATTTTGACCGTTTCCTACACATAACATAAAATATTAATCCGCGTTTGTGTTGTCGAGTATGTTGAGTACTGGTATATATATATATATATATATATATATATATATATATATATATATATATATATATATATATATATATATATATATATATATATATATATATATATATATATATATATATATATATATATATATATATATATATATATATATATATATATATATATATATATATATATATATATATATATATATATATATATATATATATATATATATATATATATATATATATATATATATATATATATATATATATATATATATATATATATATATATATATATATATATATATATATATATATATATATATATATATATATATATATATATATATATATATATATATATATATATATATATATATATATATATATATATATATATATATATATATATATATATATATATATATATATATATATATATATATATATATATATATATATATATATATATATATATATATATATATATATATATATATATATATATATATATATATATATATATATATATATATATATATATATATATATATATATATATATATATATATATATATATATATATATATATATATATATATATATATATATATATATATATATATATATATATATATATATATATATATATATATATATATATATATATATATATATATATATATATATATATATATATATATATATATATATATATATATATAATTCAATATCCAGGCAACCTTCATGAAACTTCTGACGAGGATCACAACCTTAATACAAATGAAAATGAAGATGAAGAACAAATTGACGATACATTCGAATTTGAATAAATTAAAATTGAAATTTTGAATTAACAAACTACATTTTATAAAAATTGCTTCGTCAACCTTGCAGACACAGATCAAAGAGTTGTTATCGCTTCTTCTGATAGTGTCACGAATTTTCAAAAAATCTAATTTTGTTACCTTAGAGGATGGGGTTCCCCCACAAACCCCCGCTTGTCCCGAATTTATTGAATTCTTTAAGTGTCAAATTTTAATTATAATTTTAAACTAACAATAAGTAAAAAAAACTTTCATTTTATTCACTTTAACCAAAGGTGTTTGGTTATTATATATAATAACCGGTTAAAATGAAAAATTAAAGCATAATTATTGATATTTCACAAATTTAACAAACGCACTGGTAATTATATATAATAACCGGTAATTATACAATATATAATCACCGGATTACACACTTTAACCGTAACATATACATACCAAAATCGATATGTTTAAAAAGTGTTGAAGCTATTTAGGGAGCGTGTAATGTAAAATTAATTGGAGCGGCATATCAATGTAATAAGTTTAAAGTTCAACCTGAATAACCAAATTATTTGAATATTTATGGTCTATGGTAAGAATAATACGTTTTGCTGAGTGCATCAAACGACTAAACTGTATTAAATTTGAATGTCGATATTAGGAAGCCAATATGAGAGGATACCTTTCGAGAAAGATCCATTGTTCCCAATGGATCATTGTTCCCATTGCCACTTCCGATAGAACGATTTCTCTTAAATTTAACTTTGTTTTTCCGTTTAACAGCTTAAGTAAGAAGTGCCATTCCGATTAGAATCTGTCTGGGTTGTAGAAGCGCGGTTTGATTGAAAAACATCTTTTATCAAGAATCAACATTTCCGCTTACATTTTGGAAAATCGTTGTCAAGTAATTGTATGGCAAATATAGTATTGTTACGCTATTGTTTTTTTTTTTTGTTGTGGATTATTATTAAGATAACGAAATTATTGCAGTGCTTGAATCTTGTATACAAGCTGATAAGCTATTTTTGGTTAATTTTCATGGTTATAATACTTGTTCATGTTGAACTGGTAGAGGAGATGGAATGTATTTTTTAATTAGAAGCGTTAATCGTTTTGTTGTTTTTGGCTAGAATAATTATATAGTTTTAAAATTACTCAATCAAAATTTTCTAAAAGTTAGGAACCATCGGAAGATCTGCTTTGAGAATGTCGTGAAGGAATGTCTTCAAAATAAATGTAACGGTCGACGTGTGAGTTTCAAACAACCGTGGATGACGTTAGATTACTACCAAGATATTATACAGATTGCGGAAGCTAAATGTGATTTTTACGGAGCTAAATTAGGGATTTTAATAAAAAGACCAAACAATTCTGAGACCTTAAAATAAGTTAAAAGTTGTAATTTAAAACAAGAAGCGCTTCAGTTAACTAGGATCAAATGGAAAATTGCAAATGAATTGAATTCTTGTTTCTAAATGCATGCGACAATTTTTGGTCAAATGCTGAGGTTATTGTATCAGAAAAAAAGATGTTAAATCGGTCATAACTAATGCAATTGAAGAAGAAGTTACTCTTCATCATTTCGTTTATTACATATTTTAATCCCAAATTTAAATTATTAACAATTAACAGAATATCTAACAGTTTAAGTGGTAAAGTATTTTTTTTATTTCGTATTTAATAAGAAATTATTGTTTAATATGTGAATATCAATTCTTCACCATTAGAATTTGAAGAAAAAGATTTATTAATTCAAACAGCATGGAATCCACTGATATCGCCAGGGCTATTGTTGAAGCCTAAAAAATAAAAATAAAAACCATAAAGAACCAGAACATCAAATAAAAGGCAGCAGCAAATGCTTATCTGATACAACCGCGAAGTTGTTGTTGTTGCTCAAGTAAATCATCATTATCATGCATCATGCACGAAATTTACCTTTAAGATAACATAAAAGGAAAATTTAGATTATTAAATTTGCATTGTATAATTACTTACCTATAAAATCTGCTGTCAAACTGGTATTTTGTTTGTCTTTTGACAAGTATCTTCCATCCAAAGCAGTGAGAAGAAAAGCAATTTAAAAGAGACATAAACAAAGTGCTAAAAAATTTATAAGCGATATTATTTTAGATATGCTAATCATGTTGAGATGGCACTTATCTTTATTTTTTCCTTATGCATTTAAATATTTTTGGGAGATGGCGCTCTACTTAAAATTTGTATAATTTTCTTTAGTAAAGCAAGATTTTTTTTTGTAGTTTGTCATTGTGAAAATATATTTCAAGAATAATTGTTCAGAGTCTTGAAATGCTACTAATTAAAAATATCAATAAAATTACGGTGATAAAAAATTAAAAGCGAACCACGGTGATTTATAAGAATTTTAAATTAACTAGTTGTCGCAATTTATTGGCGTGTTTTACGACCGGTTCGAGAGATTTGGATATTAACAGGGTTCATATTTTGCATTTGAGCTTTGGACGGCGAATTATATCTGAATCGTAGGTACAACGCGAAGCGAGTCGGTGACCAGAAGGGTCGGTGTGTCCACGTCTACCATTTATCGATCTGATCAATGATTCGGGCAAACGGGTTCTTGCGAGAGAAGACGAGGCCATGGCCAAAAACGTTGTACTGGCTCCGGTCAGAGATGACCGTTTCATTGTCCTTGAAACTTTGAGAAACAGTCTTCAATCAGCAACTCAAACCCGTAACACTTTAGAAGTGGTTGGAGGAGTGCGAATAAGGGATCGTACTGGGAGTCGAAGGCTTAAAGAAGTCGTTTTGAGATTATATGTGTTATATACAAACATGTATAAAGCTTTACATGTGAACACCAATGTTTACATGTACTATTTTGTAATATGTATAAAGAAATGAGTTTAACTAGAGTAGTAAATGAAAAGGGAAGGGGAAGTCCCCCCGAAAGTGACGAGATGGTGGAAAGTTGTATGAAAAGAGAAGATAAATAAATCATATCTTGTTATATGTAGTAATCCGTGTGTTTTAATATAAAGCAATAATAATATAATATACAATTATATTATAAAAATATGTTCCAGCCAAAGGACCCCTAATGCAGAGAATTCACCGAATAGCAAGGTTGAGTTTTGATCAAAATCACCGATTTTGGGTTTTTAAAATATGGGGCCATATTTTGTTCACAGACGAGAGTATTTTCTTAGCGAACTCGGCCGCTGGAAGGCAAAGAGTATGGATACGACCATATGTGAGCGGTGTTCTTAATGTAACGTTACGACAACCGTCGCTTATAGTGGAGGTTCAATTATTGTTTGGGCCAGTATTTGTTTAGGTGCCCGTACATAATTCGTGATTATTGATGGCGGATCCCATACAAGTGATAGTTATGTTAGGGATATTCTGCTAGAACATACGGTACAATTTGCCCCATTTATCGGAGACAATTTTGTTTTCTCTCTCTCTCTCTAGCATTTACATCCCATGAAGGGATTTTGCCGCCCGCACTATGGTCCTCCATCCGTCTCAGTCCATCGCTCTCGTCCTCCAATTTCGACATCCTAATGCGAGTAGGTCTTGTTCGACGTCGTCACGCCAGCGCAGTCGGGGCCTTCCTCTGCGACGTACACCGGCTGGGTGTTGATGGAACTCTTTGTAAATCATTCGTTGTTGCGTGGAGACCTTGCAACGTGGCCGAGCCATCTAACTCGATTAGATTTGATGAAGCCGATGATATCGCTACCTCCGAGAAGTTGCTTTATTTCGTGGTTCATGCGAATCCGATATTCATTGTTCGCAACTTTAACAGGACCAAAAGTTGAACGGATGACCTTCCTTTCGAAAGTAGATAATAATCTACAGTCGTTAGAGGTCATGGTCCAGCTCTCTCTTCCGAAAGTCAGCTCAGGTCTTATTAGTGCTTTATAAAGTGCGAGCTTGCACGACTGCGAAAGATGTTTAGATCGCAATAATTTTGATTGGGCGTAGAAAACTCGTTGTCCGGCAGCGATTCGGGCTTTTATTTCTGCCTGCATATCATTCAAGGAGGTTATAAGTGACCCGGGGTATTTAAAGTTTTCGACGCTATCAAAGTTATGGTCGCCAATTTCGAGATTTGCCATGGAGATGTTCCTGGGTGTTGTTAAAAATTTCGTTTTGGTACTGTTCACCTCCAAACCAAGTCTACTTGCGCAGCGATTTCGCGGGATGAAACTGTCGTTGATGTCGCTAGGTCTTCGGCCAAGAAGCACGATATCATCTGCATATCCAAGAATTTGGCCTGATTTATTGAATATACAGCGCGAAGTTTCAATGTTGCTTTTCCTCACTACGTGCTCAAGCGCCAAATTGAACAGCACAGGCGCGAGTGCATCTCCCTGTCGAACACCAGATGTTATTTGAAAGGAGTCTGATACAGTTCCTTCAATTAAAATTCTACATACAGATCCAGATGTTGTTAATTTACACAGAGAAACAAGTTTCTCTGGAATACCTAGGCATATGAGCGCGGCCCAAAGGTTGTGGCGGTTTATACTGTCATATGCCTGCCGGAAGTCTATATATAATTGATGAATGGTTATGTTGTACTCCCAACATTTACCAAGATCATCCTCATGGTAAAGCATTGGTCAGTGGCCGATCGGTTGGTACGAAAGCCACATTGATAGTCGCCAATGATGTTTTCGGCGAAAGGGATGGGTCTGGCAAGTACAACATTAGCCAACACTTTGTAAGCAGCGTTCAATAGAGCTATGCCACGATAGTTTTCACATTTAAGACGGTCGTCTTTTTTATGCAACGGACATATGAGTGCTGTCTTCCAATTTTCAGGCAGCTCTTTTTGGTCCCAAATAGACACGATGAGATCGTAAAGATTTGTTGTAAGAGTAGCGCCTCCGAGTTTAATTAATTCTGCGGGGATTCCATCGAGACCGGGTGCCTTTCGATTTTTCAATCTACTAATAGCTGCGTGTACTTCCTCTACTGTGGGATATTCGACAAGGACCGCTTCACCTGGAGGAGCTGTTGCTCTAATGGGGGTCACGTCGTCGTTCCGATTTAGCAGATTTTGAAAGTAGGTTTGCCATACTGAGAGAACATCAGCCACGTTTGTTCTCAACTCTCCATTCCCGTCTTTGATGGCTGTACTTCTTGGGTGGAAGTCTTTAGTAAGGTTCCTGGCATTGGCAAAACAGTCCCTTGAGTTTCCTATTTCCGCTTGGAAGCTGATGTTTTCAATGCATGATTTCATATGTTCACGTTTCTTTTGTCGGAGGAATTTAATCGTGGCCTTCCTAGCGCGTATATATTCTGCTTGAGTGCTTCTAGTGTTGCGAGTCAACCGTTTTTCACGAAGCTTTCGTTTATTTTCGACGACCAGGCGGCACTGATCATCGAACCAATCATTGCGGGATCTCGGAGGTCTTCTTCCGATAGTGTTTTGCGCCGCGGTGGTTATGGCTGACTGTATAGCGTGCCACTGCTCCTCGATGTTAGAGGGAGCTTGTTCGTTGTTGCTGGGCCGCTCTAAATAGTTAGTGACAGCTGATTGGTAACTCTGCAGTGACGCTTGGTCTTTTAGAGCATCGACATTCCATCAAACGATTTTTTGTGCTTGTCTGTTGAACGTAGATGATAGTTTGCACTTATATTTAAATATGACAAGCACATGATCGCTGTCCATATCTGCACCTCTGTAAGATCTGACGTCAGATATGCTGGTAGAGTGTCTCTTAGACACCATGACGTGATCGATTTGGTTTTCCGTTCTTCCATCATTCGATCTCCACGTTACTTTGTGGATTCTCTTATGTGGAAAAAACGTATTTGATACAACTAAGTTGTACATTATTGCCAGGTCGGTGACGTGTTTTCCGTTGTTGTTACTAGTTAGGTGCAGGCTGTTAGGACCGATATGCGATGTATTTTCTGCACTCCTACCGATTTTTGCATTAAAGTCGCCTACGATGATTTTAATGTCGTGGTGCGGTATGTTATTGATGACTTCCTCCAGCTCGACAAAGAATAGATCTTTGATGTCATCAGATTTATCTTCGGTGGGTGCATGTACATTAACGATTGTGATGTTAAATTTCTTAGTGCGAAGTCTGACCGTGCATATCCGCATGTTGATAGGGCGGAAATCGATGATATGATGCTTCAATTCTCCTCCGTTCTGATGGCCGCTGTAATGAAGAGTGTAACCATTGGTGGTGTCATGGATCCCACTCTCAGACCATCTGAGCTCTTGTAGTGCAAGTACGTCTAATGTGTAACTTTTTGCTTGGTGTGAAAGGTTCTGGAGATCTCCAGGTCTAAAGAGGCTCAGCACGTTCCATGTTCCCATTTTTAAAGCGTTGTCCGTGTACAATTTCCGAGGTCGATTTTGTGATGCACCCGATATGGTTATCCGAGGCCTTTGATTAGGGTTCATAACTTGATAGTTTTTATGAGGGCAGGTTGTTGGCCTGCCGCTCAACCCGCTTGTTACGTGTGTGGGTCACGTACTGGTGAGAATCTTAAGGCATCCAGTCCTACCTTGAACACATTTATATAGCGAGCCGCTTGATACAAGACAGACGCCCGCTTCAGCCGCACCTAACCTGGAGAACAGACGCTGATTTGGTATTGGTTTTGAGGCTCCAATAACTCGCCCTGACATGTAGGGTCCATGACTATAAACAAGATTTAGCTGCTCGTCTCCACTACACCGCCTGATTCATTTCGAGTTACCCAGAGAGCACCGCGAGGAGGTATGAATCTCGGACTTCGCCCCCCACAATTTTGTTTTAATGCAGGATAATGTCCGGCCGCATATTACACGCTCTGTAACGATCGTTTTGTCTGAGGTTGTAATAAACAAGCTGAACCGGTCTGCATGGTATCCAGTTTTGAACCCAATAGAGCATGTTTGGGACATGCTAGGGAGACAGGTCCGAGGTTGAAATCTAGCAGTTCGAAACACAGAAGAACTTCGAAGTGTACTATTTTACGTATGGGAAAATTTATTAAAAGAAACGATCGACAGTGTTATCGGAAGCATGGCATGATGAATGGAAGCAGTTTTGAAAGATTGTGTAGGTAACACCCATTACGGGGGAAACCAGTTGGTTACAAAAATTGGTTGCATTTTGTTTTATTTGATTATCTCAATCAAAGGTAATCCTTTCAAAAGAATAGTATATTATTCCATTATCACAATTTTTCAATAAAGTATTAGATTTTTTTCCTGAGTGGTTGTTCATTCCAGTTGACTTTGGGTGTTCATCACCTATCTTAGATATTCATAAATCAATTTCTATTTGTTTTAAATAACTTTTTCTTTGATCCCCTAACTGCCGCTGTTTGTATAATTAGTATATAGATTTAATATTTAATTTTAGTTAGTTTACTTTTGCTCAGTTTTAAGTCAACCTGATGGTAAGCAGTATAGCTTGAAACTAGTAGTTATTTTTTATATAAAAATAAAGTACCATATATCACAAATTAAGAAAGTGTTTATCAAAACTTAACATATGTATAAAATTATAATTAAAATATTGATGGTGTTTAATTTGAACAAATGTGTTGTTATATTCTTTATTTACATAAATACATACGCTTCTCGTACACACGCTAAATAATACGAGTATGTACATTGAACTTAAATTTCAATTTTATTAACAAAGCCGGAATTCGTACTGAAAAATTCGTCTGAATTAAAAAAGTTTTTTAAAAATGAATTAAAAAAGTTGACTTTTGTATGAACATCTGCGACTTATTTTAATTCATATTTTTAACATAAAATTATGAATTAAAAAAAGCGATTTAGAAAAATGAGAAAACTCAAAACTGAATTAACAAAGGTAATGCTATTTCATTTTTATAACACCTACCTTAATTCATTTTCAAAATGAATTAAAAAAGGCACATTTTATTTCATTTTAGTTTTAAATAAAAATGAATTTAAATGTAATATAATATATTATTTGTTTTCTATAGATTTCTATTTTTATAATTGTTGCCTCGTTTATTTATTATTTAATATTTAATAAATTTTAGTTAAATATCTTCATTAATGAAAATAAGATATTCTAATGTCTGATTTTCAGGAATGAAAATGTCTCTGGAAATCAACAGTTTTATTTGCTTTTTCATTAATGAAAATACAAATCAAAAATTTTCCAAATTTTTACGTCCCAAATTTAAATTTAAATTCCAAAAAAATTTCATTAATGAAAATAATAGTTGCCTGGATTTACATTGCCTTAGAGATTATTAATGATTCAAAAAATTTAAATGTAAGGATCGAAAGGATTCAGTAAAGAGAATTATTTCGTATTTCGTAATTCCTAACAGTTTAAATATATATTTATTTTACAAAAAATATTTTAATTTATGTATAAAACGAAATAAAAAACGCTTATATTATTTCATTTTATAAACATTTATATTAATTCATTTTAAAAATGAATTAAGAAATGCCTTTTTAAATTCATTTTATTCAACTTTTTTATTTCTTTTTCAACTCTGACTTTAATTCATTTTTAAAATGAATTAAAAACACTTATTTTAATCCAGAAAAAAAACTTTTTTAATTCAGACTTTTTTAATTCATGTAGCCGTGGGGAACTTTTCTAGGCGCAGAGTACATCCTCGATGTTTTTTTAATTTTAATGGCACACCCTATGCTGATATGTATTACATACACGGACATTTTTAAAAGCCTAATAATATTTTCATTTCTAGATTACATGCCTCGATAGTTTTAATTGTTGCATTTATTCATTACTCTTCTGCATATTGTGACTAAATGAATAATATTACGTAATACATCAACACTTAGTTGCCGCAAATTGTTAACACTATCGATGATAAAAAAAGTGTGTAGCAATAACTAACTAGTAAATTTTAATTAAGTATTAACAACAAAAACTTATTTTTAAATTTTTAATTTATTTTTTAGTCATTTATAATATCGGACAATATCATCATATAATGAGACAACATAATAAAGCTTAAATGAACTTTATGGTTTTTATTTAAAAGTTGATTAACTTCTACGTTAACTATGTATAATTATACAGTACATAAACTAGAGTGGAGACACACAGAAGGAAAAACCAACAATAAAGTATTAATTTTTTATTTTATGCGAATAATTAAAAATTATCAAGGGATTCCAAAGTTATTATAGGATATTACTATTCCTGTTATGTATACATATGTACAATACGTACTTGTAGAAAATTCGAGAAAGTAACATTGGAATTAACAATAATAATTGTACATTGTAATGTATCCGTAAAAGTGTTATGTTGGTATCAATATCATAAAACTTTTCACCTAACAGTAAAAACAAAAAATAATTTCATTTCACTTTGCGATAAAATGTAATGCCTACACACAGTGATTAAACTCAATGTAATATCATTTTGTATTTTGGTTTTTAATTTCAAAGGAATTTACATAATACATCTTAAGTTATCTGATACACTTTAGATCCTACAAATTTGTACAAGATTAAAATATTGTTTTTAATGGTTTCTCTTTGTAGTACGATTTAAGATTTTAATATATAAAAGATTGCTTAAAAATAGCTATAATGCGAACGAAACCAGGTGAATCTGAATTGTTAATGGCTTCTGCGAATTTTGTTATTGTGCCTCTAGTAAACTACCATAAGTAAATCGATATCATATTTGATGATTTTCATTTGAGAGAAATAATAGATATGTTGCACTATTCTGGTAACTCCCTGGGAATAGGGAATTGGGGAAAGATTTTATATGTAATTTCAGTTCAAATATTTTTTTTTCGGCCTACTAAGGAGAAAAGTTTGATGTAAATATTTATAAATTGGGAATAATTTTTCCATATCTAAATTGGCAGGGAAAATTATTCCCAATTTTATTTTGTTTTCAAAAAAATTACCACTAGATTTTTACCTCAGTATGCCAGAAAAAAAAATCTAAAATAAAAATTACATATAAAATCTTTCCCCAATTCCCTATTCCCAGGGAATTACCAGAATAGTGCCAATGGTATGCATACTGCAAGATTTATGAATTATGCCGGGTGTTTCATTTTATTATAGCTCCAAACTATCTCGAAAAGAGGGCAAATATAGAAATTGTTTATCGGCAACATCTTCCTCGTAATGAGTATGTCCTTATATCCGAATACGTAACCCTGTTAGTCTAAAACCAGAATCCTCATTTGATTCTTATTTGGAACAAGAAATTGTATTTGATTTCTCAGATTGGATGGTTTTAATTTACCATTATTTATTTAAATATTTTGTTTCGTCAAATTTAACTCTAGTAATAAATTAAAATATGATTAATAAATAAAATAATATGCAACTTCTTTTATATTCTACATTTGCAATCGACGTAGTACTACGGCAACAATAATTAGCCTAGACCGTCGCAAGTCGAGTCTGGTTTTCCTATAGGAAAGGGATTATGAAACATATTAACATAGCGTTTTTGTCAAAAATATCATTTTCTGGCCTACTGAGAAATCATGTTTTATCTAAATTTTTATAATTTAGGAAATATCTTTTCCGTATCGAAATTGGATAGGAAAAATATTCCCAATTTAATTTTGTTTTTGAAAAAATTTACACCAACTGTTTACCACAGTATACCAGAAAAATTTTTTTGTGACCAAATTACTATGAAAATATTTTTCCTAATTCATCTACTCCGAGTAGATACTCCTGATGATGACCTAACAAGTCGAAATCGATCGAGCGATTTTTTAAACTTTTTGAACGAATTTTTTAATTAAAATATTCAAAAATCTAATTCTGCGAAATAAAAAACAAGTGTTTAATAAAATGTTTTTATTAAGTGCCACTGAAATTAGTTCTAATAACCAAAAATGAAGTCATTTTTTTTTGGTTTTCTGTAATTTTGTTGTTGTTGTCAAAGTAAATACTCGGGTTTTATATCTAATTTCGTGTGATTTGTTTATTGTAGATTAAAATCAATGTAATATCATCTTGTATTTTGAATTGAAACGATTTGTCGCTATGCATTGATTAACTTCCAAAAAGGAAACTAGAAACTGAAATTTTTGAGGCCCTATAACAATAAAATTTTGATTAAATATGTCTAGGTACACCACATATTTAATAAAATTTAATGGATAGTAGATATAATTTATAATTACATTTTAAAACATTTTTATTTTATTTTTTTTAATTAAAATTTACACAAAATAAATTAAAACAAACTTTTCTTCTTTGGTAATTTACGATATCCATCAACTAAATACAAATCGGATATGACATTTGTATTTTCGTAAAATCCGCTAACGTTCGGATTTTTGATGTGTAAACATCTTTACTCGCCTACCAAAAATTTTTGTATTAGAGTAAACTTGTAAATGAAACGAACGGAAATGACGTACCTATTTCGTTTGAAAAAAGCAACAAACTCAATAAAAACAATTTTATACTATACATGGCATGCTTGTATGTATGTATATTAGTAGAGAAAACAAAAAATCTAATTTACAAAATGAAATAGAAACCATCGACTTTTTCATCGATCAGAAAGATCAAAAAAAAATTACGATGCGAAATACGAATTACGATTACGAAATTACATACTCTTACGATTAAAAACACAGTCAACAACTTGTGTATGTTGCTTGACACGAGTAACGATTCTCTAGGAACTGTTCATCACGTCGGCTATCAATGATCATGTCTTCTCCTAAATAGGGTTATAATGACGTCTCGTTTTTAACATTGAACTGCCAGAGTCTCATGTCACAGTAACGCAGGTATGCTTAATTCATTTGCTTTCCGAGACCTGGCTGCGCAATGACGAGCATGTTAATTAATATTCCTACGTTTACATACTGCGTTCAGTTCAAGAGAGATGGTCAATGGGCTGCCGGAGTAGCAATTCCGTCAAAAGACCCATAAAATGAGCATAGTGGACACAAATAATTTGCCGTACGAACTTCCACTTGTCATAGGTCGGTCTTACTTTCTCAAACCCAATATTGACGTAACAGATGGACTGGCGAATGGAACTATGGGCTGTCTGAGGTATATCGAATGCAGCCATCGTGGCCGGGATAACGAGAACGATGAAAACGCCAACAGTAAAAAATGTCAAACGACTCTGGATGGATTTCGGCACAAATTCACAAGTTGGCAAGAACGTTAGGCGGCTTAAAGCTGGATGGGCGCAGAAAACGAATATCGACCGACGTTTGGTGCCCATTTCTAGACTAAGCTCAACTGTTAATCGAAACTACAATCAGACAATTAAGGTTAAGCGTAATCATTTTCCAGTCGTACCATCACAATTCATGCATCACAGGGTGGTACCTATAACAAGATAGTCAGTATATACTCTTACGATAAAAGACACAGTCAACAACTTGTGTATATTGCTTTATCACGAGTAACGAGTCTCGAAGGACTGTTCATCACGTAGGACTGTTCCCCATGGTCGTAAAAATGGGACCTGAATGGGCCTTCTTCATGAGCTATCGTGCCTCAATAGAAATCCGCTAAGTATAGCTCAGGTTGTAACGGCGAATTTTGTACGAGATAATAATGACGTCTGGTTTTTAACATTGAACTGCCAGAGTCTCAGGACACATCACCTCCACCTAACTGATACAGTCACGCGCAGGGATGCTCAATTTTCTTGCTTTCCGAGATCTGACTACGCAATGACGAGCATCTTAATATTATTCATTTTGAATGCTGCGTTCAGTTCAAGAGAGATGGTCAGTGGGCTGCCGGATCAGCAATATATAAAAATACAAGTAGAACTTTTATACAGTCACCTCGCATAAGGAAATCATCGTTTGACAAACAACTGGTATGGGCGTAACAACACAACCCATTGATGATATATACACGGCTGAACTTCAGCTTTTTAATGGGAATAAGATGATTTCTGTAGTTGTATTCACCTCGCCGAATAATTCCGTCGAAGACATAATGAAGTTCATACATTTCGTCCTTGCACTCTTTTTTTATTTTCATAATAGCAATATCCGCGGCTAATCAGATTTTACTTTATCGGATAAATTTCATAATAGGCCCCCAGGATTTGTAACGATAAATTATTTACAATATTACTTACAGCCGTAAAATTTCAAAATGATTAAACAAAAATATTTATTTATAAACATTTTGGTTGCTAACACTTCAACGAGGTTTTTCGTAGAGTATATCAGGGGAGACATGTTATAACATCACAGCTTCGATAGATTGTCGAATGTTAGGTCTCTTTTTCCTAAACTGAAATTAGCGACTGTTTCGTTTATCAATTATTTCTTTTCTATTGCTATCACAACCTACTGGGACAAATTTGCCCAGTACCTCTTTCTCCAACTTCGTTGAAGTATCGAAAACAACTTTTTAGTAATAGAAGTGTAGTAGA
Organism: Nephrotoma flavescens; assembly: GCA_932526605.1. Classification (NCBI taxonomy): domain Eukaryota; kingdom Metazoa; phylum Arthropoda; class Insecta; order Diptera; family Tipulidae; genus Nephrotoma; species Nephrotoma flavescens. Next base: position 178,105,954 of record OW052221.1, on the reverse strand, counting down.
ATTAATTTACAGGCTGGCAAATGTCATAAAAAATGAAACAGTGGTTCATTTTATTCAATGTGAATTATCGAAAATGTGATGTTACATATCACCCAAAAAATGCAATACCGGTAACTGCCTTATAAATGAATTAATAATACGATATAAATTAGTACGCGTGTCCTTCACTGTTCTTTCGAGTGGCTTGAAGTTGATTTAACAACTGAACCTGCGAATGAGAATATTGATTTTCATATAAATGGAAATGACTTACATTCTGATAACGAAGAGACTTACGACAGCAACGGCTATCTGGAACTATTTACGACGAGAGTGAAACTTTTCCGAATTTGACGGATTTTGATATAGATAAAATGCATCAGATATTTTTATACATTCATTGTAGGAAAAGGTTTCGTTAAGCTTCATAATTTGCACTGGAAATATAACTTTTCGGATATCTTCACCTGAAGCACAAAAAGGGCTATAACTAATTTTAGATTGCCCAACGAGATAGAATAACATGTTCATAAATGTTGAAAAAATCATAAATGGTGTCTTAAAATATTGTGAAATACAGTTTAGCGCTAATGGATTTCAACTAGACCCGAAGATTTTTAATGCATCAGCTAAACATTTAATTATAAAAACACAACTAATAACACGGCTTCAACAATCTATTAACTAACATGTGGATTAATAATGATGCGTGAACAAAGCGTGAACTCATAATATTTTTTGGGTGAGGTAATAAGAAAAAATAATTGGAGTTGGATACGGCGGTGTATAATTACTTCAAAACTATTTGACTACATATTTGGTATTGCCGAAAATATTTACAGAAAAACTGTGCAATATAATTTTGTCAATCCCTAGTAAAGTATTCACTTACTTTACACATACAATTGTATAATCAAGCTCTGACTTCGTTTTGACATATCATTTCATCTGTGGCGTGACGTTGCAGATCTGACGTTGGAAAGTAATTTTATTTCAGAACACCTTTTCTATTTATGTATTTATACGTATTCAGTTTATGTATATTGTACAATACCTGTATACTAAAATACAATTGATTGTTTAACTGATTACTTTACACAAATCTGGCGAATTATTTCATTGAATACCAACCGATATTCTGGATATTTGCGCTACAAGAATTTTTTTTCAAGGATTGCTCGAAGAAGCGCAAATAATTTAATGTAGCCGAAACCATATGATGCATTCATTAGTAACCATAGTAAACCATGCATTTATTCAAACTTGAAATTTAAATTTTACACGAAAATGGCATTGTTTGATGTACATTTTACTAGAGCATATTCTATGTCCACTGGTCACACAGAAAGTTGGGTAAATCTAAATGATGTTAAAGAGAGAGATTGAATACAACTGACTTCTATTTTTAAGCTTTTTCTACAAATGTATCTCCTATATATTACTCAGTACACGGTACGAAGCGTGATAAATTAAATTTTCTTTGTGATTCTTTTTTACACATCTTGAAATCCCTTTCCTTCATTTGTAACTCACTTCGTTGCGATTCTTTATGGAAATGAGAAGGAGTAAATTGTTAAAATAGAGAAATAGCCAAACAATCGCAAAACAACGGATTACTTTCGCTAAATTCAATTTTTATTTTTTCTAAATGTTGTGATAGATTTATTTTAAGCTTATTTCTGTATACAAAAACAAAACCGATCCGCATTTGATACACATAACGAGCAACATCAAATCCACATACAAACCAAGCAAAAATTGTTATGTATGTATACACAAAAACAACAAGATTGATTATTCCATAGATGGACGAGCATTAAGTCAATCTAAATAAATAAATAAACACAAAAATTGGCTATGTCCTAATTCTAAAAGTACTTTTTTGGTTATTTTCTATGATTTTCTCCCCATCCGAATAAGCAAAAAACCAGTGCTATTAGCTATAGTTCTATATACTACATTACAGTAGAAACCAAACTAGATTCATTAAGCATTATATAGTGCTAGTCACTATCTCACACTGCTCTGTACATAAAATAAATTATAAAACTACAAAAAAATTGATAGAAAATCAGTTTTCAATTGAATTTTGAGGCTTGTTTTATTTCTAGATTTCCCTTGTTTATCTACATAAATAGAAAATATACTAACAACAAACAATATTTAAAATAAAAAGAAAATTAAATCAAAATAAATTTTCAATTAATTGGTAAATTTAACAATGTCACCAATTTTATGATTTAACTTAACACAGTTCTTGGTATAGTTAATTGGTGTGGGAGTTAGAAATAATTAATCAACACCCTTTATACAATTATCTAGAGAACAAATATTATTAATTAATTTTGTTTTAATGAATTTAACTTTTATTGTCTACAGTATTTCACATTTTTTAAAATTAACACGATAATAGTAAATTGCATATTTAAAATAAATAATATATTTTTAATTATACTCGAATGTATTATATAAATATATACATACTATTAATATTTATATTTACCAAATTATATTTTTTATATAATACATAAAAATGCGAGAAAAGTATCATAATAATAATTTAATATTTTTAATATGTACGCTTTAAAATGAACAACAATGGCACTTAAAAATTTATAAATAATTACTGAAATATAATTTTTGCATTCCTTTCTATCCCGCGCAATCATTTTATTGTAATTTAAAATATTTTTTTTTAAAATACAAAATCCAATTAAAAAAATATATATTGAAATTATCGCAATAAAAATATTAAAAAATCCAATTTATTTATTGAATTTTTATTCGTTGAACTATAATAATTAAATAATGTCAAACATATTTTTTGATCAATATTTATGTATAATATATTTTTTTTTCTTTTGAAATTGTTGTTGCGCTGTGTACCGTTGTTATATTATGTTTCTGACCCCCTCTCATCCACCATAAGCAGTGATAATTTTTGTGACATCTGTTGGGCGTTTAATGGTACAAAGAAGTTTATTATTTAAACTTTTGTCCTGTTGTTATATGTATATTACTAAGGTTATCGTAAACTGGCATAATAACAGATACTTTATGTTACAAAGCTTTTAACAATCATAAAGCACGTACGTATTTATGATATTCATGAATTTACATGCGACATGAATTACACAAAGCCTTATATTTTTTCTGTTCACTGGAACGTCACTGAACATCACGTTCACTGGAAGACTGTTAAATACTACCGAAAGAAAATGTTATTTACATTGAATCTATTAAACTTCTTAAGCATTTTGATGTTTATTGGTTAAATTGAGGGGCAACTTTCTTCAGTGAGTTAGTGAAATTAAGAAGATTTTTGTTCGTAGCTATACTCTTTTGTGTTACCAGTCAATAGCAGTCTTATTATTTCTGAATGTTGAGTCATTATGGTTGTCATATAGTATTAGAGATATGAATTTGCGATTTTTTTTAAATCTCGATTTCACTCAAGATTTCGGTTTGATTGGCCTCTATTCGGCTAATGGAAGTGCTCAAATCATTGTTATTTTCGTCCACATATTGCCCGTTATCTTCTTCGTAAAAGTCAATGATTTCTCTACGTTGATTAATAACGCTGATATTAAGAATTTGGAAATTGCCGTCGGTTAAAATTGAGTTCAATAATGATTGGGACAGAATTGAAGTTGAAGGCTGCTGTTTTTGCTGTAGGGTATTCAAATTCGATGTCCGAGATGGTTCTTGTGTTCATGATGTTTGAGGCATGATGTGATAAGTGGCAAGTGATGATTGTATTTGTTGTCGATATAAATTTGGTACTTGAGGAAGTTCTTCTGCTGTTGATCTTTGATGTGACATGGTTTGATTCTGTGGAACGTTTAATTTATTAAAATGAAGTTGTTGTGGGTTGTTTTCACCTGAAACAACATATTGAGCTTTTTCAACTTGATTGTTAAAATTTATCGACGATGTCCGTGGATGAATTCGTTTGGTAGCACGGAAATACTTTTCATTTCATTCCTCATCTTCGGTATCAGAAAAACCTGATAAATTTTTCTCAAGTGCTATAGCCCTTCATGAAAAAATTCAAGATTAAATTTGATAATTGTGCACGGTGTTTGTGTCCATGGCTTTAAATCTGGTACACTGTGTGCATTTTCCTAGAAACACATTTCAAAATACATATCATATAAATACTATATAAATATAATAATTAACATTGCAGTTGTGAATTGGTTTGCACTGTCATAAAAAAATCACAACATATAAATAAATGAAAGAAAATAGTTTGTGTAAACATCGATTTCACATATATTTTTTTGTACGTTGGTTCGCACTCAGAATATAAAAAAAAAGACGGGAAAGGTTCGGAGCCGAACTCTTTAAGCATTTTTGTTGCCTATATAGAACTTCTATGCCGTGTGATTTGCGTATTTTAAATATAACGACCACCAACTCCCACACCCACCTAACCCCATCTACACCCAGCCCAACCGATCCCAATCCACCATATCTCAACTGACCCCAATCAACCACAAACCACCACATCTAAACATTATTACCATCCCCCACCCACTATCCAATTAAAACCCAAAAACCCATCTCCCCTATACCGCTCCACCCATATTAACACCCTTTAACACCTCCATACCCACTTCCACATACACACACACACGCACACACACACACACACACACACACACACACACACACACACACACACACACACACACACACACACACACACACACACACACACACACACACACATACACACACACACACACACATACACACACACACACACACACACACACACACACACACACACACACACACACACACACACACACACACACACACACACGCACACACACACACACACACACACACACACACACACACACACACACACACACACACCACCCACACAAACCCTCATCCACCAAAACTCAAACTCTCACACCAAACCCAAAACGTCTCATCCCACCCGCTCCACCTCCCATACCACCACTCCTACCACCCCCATAACCACACCACCCACACAAGCACACATCCAGACGAGCTATATTTTTATTCCACATTCACATGCTCGATGAAACCAAAATAGAATAGAAAATACATAAAAAAATCTATCAATTTTAAGGAGGGGGGTTAACAAAACCCTCCATATCTCCAAACACCCTAAACACAAAAATGTCCAAATCAATAGGGATCATTCCCATGAATTGCTTGAACTTTTAGTGAAGAAATTAAGTTGATATCTCCATCCGTTCTCAAGTTATCGTGCACACAGACGGACAGACGGCAAACCGAAACAAAAATGCTTAAAAAAAAATATTTGTGTAAAGACCGATTTCACAAACAATGTAAGTTCGGTAGTTTATACGAAAATCGTACGAAATGAACGAGAACGCGTATTTACAAAACATACTGCCATTTTTAAATAAAAATACTGCAACATTTAATTATTTTAAATACAAGACTTACCTGTTATTTATTACACAAAATTATAAGATATGTATAATTAAATTATCAACAAAATAAAACATGTTGTTTTATTCACATTTTTCACGATAATGTAGAAATGCCAAAATACTAGTGGTGAAAATAGTTCTTCACTAGACTGTTTCACAACCCACTCACAAACAAACGTTATTAGACTGGTCGCAACACAATTAATCAATACAGAAAGTTCGCTTCGCAACCGATTAACAATTTATTATGGTGCACCTAGTCTCTACGGTATAATTGTTAGTAATTTTTTAAACGAAAATTATCCAAATAATTGGATTGGAAGGAATGATCCAATTCGTTGGCCTGCAAGATCGCCCGATCTAACTGTATTAGATTTTTATGTATGGGGAATGATGAAGGCACTTGTATACACCAAAGAGATTGAAACAAAAGAAGAACTAATTCAAAGAATACACACAGCGGCTCAACAGATTAGGGAACAATTACCAAGAATTGAAATAACGAAAGGTATACTTAAACGAAAATTAGCCTACATTCAGTCACAAGGAAGACATTTTGAGCATCTTTTATAAATTTATGTAGTTGTTTTATTCTCAAGCCGACCCTTGTATTGGGCGTTGTAGAGAAGGTCGCACTGAATTAAAATTAATTTTAAAAACATTTTAATTGTTTTTTTTGTTGAGAAAATACTGTTTTTATAAAAATAATATAGTTTTAAATAAATATTTTGGGAAGTACAGTTTAATATTTGTGTGTAGTGTTTTCATTCTTCATCTCATAAGTAAAAAACTATAGCACGTTTGGGGGATTTTTTTGAGAAAAACTCAATTTTATAAAAAAAAAATCATTTTTTTATTTTTTTTTAACTTTAAAACGTCATAGCTCTTAAATGGATACAGATGCAAGATATCCAATCAGATTTTAAATATAGCCTATTCAATTGTCCGTCAAACGAGGCTTTGTTGGTTGCCGTCCGATAACATATTTATCAATATTTTGTAAGTTACAGCTTAATATTCGATTATACTTTTTTCCCGAACCAAATTTTTTCAACACCCTGTGTTTCAAAGGATATCAAAAATTGACCAAACTCCTCCCCCCCCCCCTACCCATACCATAAGATTTTTTCATGAAATGAACCAAGGAATCAGCCCTTAACGGATTACCATCCCAATTGGGAACACCCTGTATATTAACAAAACACGTTTTGCGTGTTAAGAATTGGACCAAACATTTTTGGAATTGCTGCTCGAAACGGCATAAAACTTTAATTTACTTTATGTATTATTAATAAATATAACATATTATACATTACTTTACAATGGAAATTAAAGTCTGAATTAATTATTTTCTAGATGATTAAAAAAAATTAAAGTTGTGAAATAAACGTTGAACTTGGAAAAAATAAATTTAACTTTAATTTTACATTTTACTTGAAACTTTTAAGTAAGCCATTTCCTAATTTTCAAGAATTGATTTTTAAATTTTTTGAGTTGTTTAATTTTAAAGTTTGAATAGTGAAATTTATTGCCGTCCTAATAAGGAGGCAACGTGTATTATTTTTACTCAATTATGCTGCCGATAACTTAGTTATCAACTTAAATTGACATCTTCAGCAAAAAATGAATGTTGTCATTGGCCAGTACTCTAGAAGGCATTGACTTTTCCTGACTTTTCCACATGAATAGACGGCTGAAATATTTGATAGGATCGGTGTATACTCGAGTACAGTTCGGGTTGTAGAATACAATTGTGTTGGTTTCGTACACAGCTATTGGGGTCGATTTCCGGTTATGTTACTTTTGTTTTTTCAATACAAATTCCAATGGGAAGCGGGGAAATAAAATAACATAACTTAAAATGTTCGATCCCGAAATCGACCCCATTATGTTATATAGTATTAAAGTCTTTGTTATGTCTCGATCGACTCCCGGAAGCAAAGCAAAGTCAGCAGAAAAGCACAATTCTTTCCACTGAAGTTCACAGACGTTAAAGAAAGATCGATTTATTTCTTCTACCATCTTATTCAAACGAACGAATCGAACGTGATAGATAAATGAACAAAAATAATTTCTTAGAAATATTTTTCATATTTCTAATATGTTGATTAGATGGTTTTTAATGAGAGTATCATTTATCAGTTTGATAAAAATAATTTTTAAAAACAATTAAATAATTGCATACTAATTAATTTTGCTTAGGCGTATAATAATAAAATCAATTCCAAGAAGCAATAACTGAGTAGAAAATTCGTTAATTAACAAATTGATGAATACATCATGGTAATAGAAAAATGAGAGTATCGTATATATTGAATCAACAATCGTATCATATTTACTCTTTTTATAAAACATGTTATCTAATTATAGCCCACGGTTATAGAACATAAAATAAATGCAATGCATGTGGGAATTTAAGGTTATGTCGTTCGTCTGATAAAAACTAATTTTTATTTTCTATTTATTTAATTTTTTGTTTTTGTCTAAAATTACACTTCCACTCGTCCAAAATAAAAACCGAACAAATATAGAAAAAAACTTTTGATACATTTTGTACAAATAAAGAGAATACACAATGGTCATTCAACGCCCATAGGGAGCCATTAATCACTTAAATTCTGTTCTTGTGTACAACAATCTTTTTATTTATTTTATGTATTTTAGTAGTTGTAGATTTACAGGCAGGACACCTAAATAGTTAGAAACACTGTAATATATTTATTATTGTTAATCATATACCATCATAAACTATTACGGTAGTGATTTTTTGAACTTAATGCTCTGAGGCCCGGTATCTTGTTGTGAGTTAACACACAGCTCAATAAATTATAAAATATACGGGTAAATGAGTAATCGCAATTAATTTAAGGTACACGGCAGTAACAAAAAATTTTAGCAATTTAGTATAAATTAATAAATTACAGGGAAGAAGGTATACGTATAATGGATAGAAAGTATTTAAATTCCTTTTTTTTTAATATTAATTGTAATTGTAACCAAACAACAGTGGCATACTGAGGCAGTATAGCTAAATGACGAGCTTGTGTTGTGTCTCTATTCGTATTTATGTCTATCGTACCAAATGAAACAAAAAGTTAATTTAAATTTAATTTTGCGAGATAAGATAATCCATTTTTCTACTGGTTTTATCTGGAAATTTATTGTGAATTAAAGTTTTTCCGTTTTATTTCCATATTTGAATATATTTGTTCACCAGGATTTTAATTTTTGAACATTCTACTCGTACATCTCGAATTACGTACAAGAACAGTATAATAAAAAATGAATTCGGGAGGGATAGAAAAGATTCGTTCAATTGTCGCTCGTTTTTACTGTACTGTATATAAAAATGTAATGTGAATAAATAAATTTAAGGGATTTAGAATTTATATATAATTAAGGCATAAAAATTTGTATGTATTATACTTTTAGTTTGTAAATTTTAAATTATACGGAAAGTTACAAAATTTACTGATTAATTTTATTATTTACTTACAAATTTTAATGAACTGTTGTTCCAGCCGAAGTTTATGAAAATGTCAAACACATTTAGAACTTTTCAAATTGGTATTGCGACAAATTAAGTAAAGTTAGGGATTAAATGCAGCAAATTACCGTTAATAAAATTAAAATTCTTCATTACAAATGAGAGTGGAGTTAAAGCTGTGGCGTTTGGGAGATTCAGGATGCCTTAACAAAATAAAAGCAGAATGCAAAAGGCATTTCTCAGAATCTACTTACGATGGGGTTTCAGAAAATTCATTTGAAATTTTAGTGCAATAAATGTAAAAAATTTGATAACAGCGGCATCTGTGGTTGATCGAATTTAATATTTTAGTTGCGTGAATATTAATTGCGCCAAGCAAGTAGCACCCATATTCTAACAAATTTCAATGTCAAGTAGATTGCACAAATTCATAATGCAACTGATTTCGTAAGTTTAATATTTTTTGAGTATCTCAGATAGGTCAAATTTTCGATCGAACTTTTTGTTGTTTATAATATAACTCATTGTTTTAGGATTGGCTTCGTTTTACTGCATGAATGCCCGGTTGCACAGAAAAATGACTAACGACCGGTTAGTTCTGCGCCTGTTAAATTTTTTTGAAACAAAGATACAATATTGTGAATTATTTTTCCCTATAAAAGTTTTGTGTTAAATTTCCCAATCAACTTTGTTTCGAAAATATTTTTTCCAAACTACTTCCAACAGTAGACCAGTGGCACTATTCTGGTAATTCCTCGGGAATAGGGACTGGGGAAAGAATTTGTAACCGACCAAATGGAACAATGGTTAAAGCTTTGGCATTTGGATCGAGATTTACCGGGTTCGAATCCCGATAGAGGCAGGATGCAAAGTGAAATTTCATCAACAGATTTCGATCTGTGGTGAAATGTAACACATCGATAACCCCCGGTCGGTGTGCAAAACCCATAGGCCGGCCCATCTTCCATGCCAGTATAGGCTTGCAATGTGCAGATGGTCTTAAATGGGTCCTACAGCCGTAGGTCTTCGAGTTGGCCGGGAGGCGTAAAGTAAGGACGTAAAAAGCATAACCGCGGAAAAGCAGGGTGAGCCTTGAGCCCCAAAACATATCGCATAGTTAACAATAAAAGAATTTGTAACTAATTTCTTTTCAAATATTTATTTTCCGGCCTACTAAGGATACAAGTTTGATGAAAATATTTATAGGTTGAGAATAGTTTTCCCATATCTAAATTGGCAGGAAAATTATTCCCCATTTAATTTTTTTTTTCAAACAGATTAACACTAATTTTTACCTAAGTATGCCAGAGAAGAAATCTGTAAATAAAAGTTACATATAAATTCTTTCCCCAATTCCCTATTCCCGGGGAATTACCAGAATAGTGCCACAGAAAAACATAATTTATACAAAAATGCTATGAAGATATTTTTCCCAATTCCCAGGGAAGCTAGAATAGTGCCACTACTGGTAAGTATATTTTATGCAGGCAAAAATGTATGTACTAATGGCAAAAAAATATATTTTGAATAAAAATGAAGTCTTAAAAAATATCGTATGTAATTCGAAAGTAAACGTCAATCTTTGCTTTCGTTCAGTCAGTTACCATTATTGTCCTTCGGCCTCGTATTTTTTTCACTCGACCAATAATCTTCTATTTTACTCCGTAAATAATAGATTATTTTTCGTATGCATACATATTTATAATAATATTATAAGTATACGCTTACATAGGACAAACAATGTATTCCTAGAAACATAAATAGCACATTGAAGAAAAAATGTATTTTATTTTGAAGTTCACCTACGATATAGGCTGATAATACAATATCGAGAAACAAACCAATATTTGCCAGAACACAACTCTCATTCAAATTATATTTCATACTGCACGCTTGTGCGGGACACAAATTCCAACATAAAGATTTTGTCAAGCATACTCTATCACTTCAAATAATGAAATAATATAATGCCAAATTACATAAAAAGATTTTACGTTTGAATAAATTGAATTCTATTTATTCAGCCGTACCAAAATATTCTCATTGAGAACTCATGTTTGGTCATCGACCACAACATTTGTAATAATAGCATAAATGATTTTCTTTTATTTAAATTACTATATTTTGCAGTTAGTTAGTAATTCGGTATTTTTCTGTTTCAACAATGCTTTATATTGGGCGCTTTCAGGGCATCTAACAGTTGGGAACATGTTGAGTGGAACGGAAGTCAACGTTATGAAAATGTTTAGTACTATGAAATTTTCAGATCGAATGGTCATCGATTTCACTAATCATGATAGGGGCCAACTATAGGAATAGTTGAATGGTTAGGCTACTATTACAAAAGTCGCTAATCTTACAAGTTTCTCTTGTAGGGTAAATAAAGAGATATCCAAGGGTCTACTTTCATTATCCATCCCACATCCTTCCCCAATAAGTGTTGTATGGTTCTTTATTTTTTAGTTTAAGTTTCATTTTGCGAGGCGATGATTTGCGAGGTCATTGATATATATTCGCGGGGCCCTTAAAACGCAAAGCAATAGGCAACCATTTATACATCATCTACAGCCATTTATAAACATAATAGTTTATTTATTTATTAAATAAGATTAATGAACTGATAAAGCATGCTGGATTAGAGAAAAACGACGTTTCATTTATATATTTTTTGTTTACGTATTTGCTGTCAGCACATATACTAAAAATTTATGATTTTTAGTCCATAATTTAACGCTAAATAAAAGAATTAGCTACATTCTATTTGTTATAAATTCATTAAAATAATTTCAGTTAAATGATATTTTAATTAAAATTGATTTAATTAAAAAAGTATGGAGAATAAATAATCATTTATTTATTGTGAATATTGTAATTTTTTTTATTTGATACCAAATTATGGTTAAAACACGGCCATTAAATGATAATATTTTAATTTAGCTATATGATAATTAATTGTATTATTACATTTTTGTTATTGCACTTTTACATATTTCGAAAAGGGTTGTTTTTATTATTTTATTATATTATAATAATGCCTATTATTAAAAAACGCGCTATCGAAATCGAAAGTCAAAGACACCATTAAAAATTTGTAACTATGGCTCGTTTAAAGTTGTGCTGCAACCGGCAGAATACAGCATCCAGTCATACCTCCTTTTAGCATACAAAAGTAATTATTCTTAGTAAAATATAACATACATATCAGCAAATTTAGTATTGTCTGTACGAGCATAATTACAACAATGTAAATTTTATAATAGTGTTATGTGCATGTCGGCACCGTAACATATTATTATTGCTTCAGTAATACAACATTGATTACAAGTATTTATTAAAAAAAAAAACATTTATTCTATTCGATTGTTTTCTCTGTATTATTAATTTATCAGCTGAGTGTAAAATAAACTGCCATCCATGCTGATTTAAATCGAATACATTAATTTTACAAACGGACATCACAAAAAATTACTGAATCGTTTTTTATTACATTATATCAATTAAAATTCAGTTATTCAGACAGCATCGCTGCTTTTATTTTTGTTTTTCCATTACGCGTTTTTCACGAATTGTTAAATTAATCAACATACTGCATCAATTTCTATAATAGTTGGACCAAAACAACTATATGTAGAAAAAAAATTCTTACATGTAACAAATTTAACGTATTATTTTCCAACAATTTTACTAACTATTTTTTTGCAATTTTACATATTAGTCGTTTTCATTGCGACTGGAGCCTTTAGTTTTTGATGTGTGTCTAAAGTGTTTAGGTATAATTTGTTTTATTGTATAATTTTCAGCATGAATTTTTGCATGACTTTGGTAAACAAAATAATTGTGAGCAAAAATCGACACTTACGTTTAAAAATTTTGAAAAAGGTTTTTAACAATTTTGTTCTACATTTAATTTAGAATTTTTTAACCTTGGGATATAATTCAAAATATTTTTAAAAATCGGAAACCCGAAATTTTACTGGGACCTCCGAATTTTTGATAAAGTTTATGCTATATGGGCTTCAGCCTTGTTAATGTTATATAGACAGACAGATACAACTTTTTGGAAACCACATTATTGAACTTCTTCACACACGTTAAACTGGCCGGAGTTTTATTACACGACTCAAAGAACATGTAAAAGATGTGGGAAAATCCACAACACAGTCCAAATATACAGAGCATCTGACTCATCAACAGGATATGACAGCAATTTAGGAATCCTATATAAAATAAAAAAGGCGAAAAACTGAATAGAATAGAGGAGTACAAAATTTATCAACATAGGAACAACCCACAACTATTGAACGATATGATGCTGTACAACGAAATCTACGAGTATAGAAAGAAAACATTTGTGAACCAAAAATTAGAAGAGTAGAATTAGCTGATGAAGAATGAAAACTGGAAACTAGCTCGAAATAAAAATGAAATAAAATAATAAATTATCACAAAAGGTTATTCTCATTTATTCAAATTTAAAATTAAATACATACAGTGATAAAAGTACACAAAAATACTGGAAAATAGCAAAATACAAATATCAACACATATAACGTATCCAAGTAGATTTACAATGGCAAACGTAAGATAATTTCTCCCAAATTAATATTTTAATGCCTGTGACAAATATTAAAATGAATAAAAAATATATTTTAATATAGAACATAACTTATATAATTGTATTATCCATTATTTTTTCAATTTTTATGGCCGAGCGCATTACAGTTTTATCGGAAACGTCAAACTGTGTCCAATAAGGCCACCAAATTTGTATATCTTACGAAAGATTTATTTTTAAGACCAATGCCAACTAAAACTATACGTAGAATACAAAAAGTGTTATAATTAAGACTAAACTCAAAACAAAGTCAAAAAGTCTTACCTAAGATCTTTTAGTCAGTGACTGTGCGTCAGAATCGAGGTGTAAGACTACGGTAAAATACGAAAAGTGTTTTAATTAAGACTAAACTCAAAAGAAACAAAAAAAAGGCGTCATTGGTCAGAATCAGAGTGCAAATTTGCAATAAAAAATCAATTGTTATACATCTATAAAATGAGACGGTTAAGTCTCTTCAGACGTGGTATGTTATCTAGTTTCTAAGAAAAAGTATGAGTTTTTCAATAAATGCCAGACTTTTAACTGGGAAATACTAAAGGAGTACTTAATAATAAAATTGTGCCTTGTCGAAGGTGGTGAATGACCTTGAAATTCATTAGTTTCCGAGATAAAGACAAAATTTATATTTTCTTAAAATTTATTAAGTACGCAAGAGTAAAGCGTAAATAAAACTTTCGATCAAGACCGATCTTGACTTTCAGTCAAGATTTGGTTTCGAAACGAAATACTGATAAGTAGTAAATTTAGGAGTGTACTATGTAACGACCGTGTTGTTTAAAGGGTTGCAAAATGAATGTCCAAAATCTCCATTAATATGGTAACAGATGATTAGGAAAAACTGTTATACCACAAATGTGGAACGTATTCTTCTATTACGAAATTGCAAGAACAACAACATATTCATGAAGTTCTGTACAGTCGGTCATTCATTTGAGATCGGTCGCCTGACGTAAACGACAAAAATAACAATCCAAAGTAAATACATTCCGTTTATAATTACTCTGGTTTGCTAAATTTATTTTTTTTTGTTACAAACGCATTTGTGTTTTTTTGCTTCTTTTGCTTCATCAGTGTGGTAAGAAAAAGAAGAAACGCAAGGAAGTCGGTAAAGTCGGCTACATATTGTTAGACCTAAGAAGCACAGAAACAAAGTCAAATTTCTCCGGGTGGGCCAGCCGAAAAATATTACCAACCGCAGTGGTTGCGTGCTTGACGATTAACCGTGATTGCACGACCGTGGCAAAACCAAGTATACGGAAAAGTCGGCAGAGGTTAATTGGTATCAACTGGGAAGAGTACGAGCTGTCCATGTGGTTGACCAAGGGACGGGAGTAAATTGCAGGATTCGTAAAGACGAATGTTATTTCCCAATTAAGAGAAAATAGTGTCGTGCATAGTAAAGTGCAGTGTGTTGAGAGTTCGCGTGCGTGGTTCGACCACTATACATTTTGTGTTGTATAAATCATTAATACAAATTTAGTCTATAATTTTGTTAATTGCAATTCGTAAGTTTGAACATAAAGCAAAGGGAAAAATAAGGAAAATTTAGTGAAAAGCAAAGGAAAATTAAAAAGAAAATGCTAGTTTACGCATCTTCTAAATTAAATAGTGAAAATCGTAGGCGATAGACGTATCCATTTAGTGTTTGGGTGAATTTAACAAACAAAAAAAATACGGTATATTGACCGCTAACCCTATAACCGCCCAACGGTGTAAAAATATGTGTTTTATATGTTACATACATTTTTTTTTTGTTGTTTGATTCACCATTGTTAAGACGTCATGGAATTTCATTTTAACCTGAACTGTACGTTTTTGCTTATTACGAAAAGAAAAATATGCAATTTTCAAATTTTCCTATTTTTCTGAATACGATCTTTATATAATATTTATAAATTTCTTAATAAGTTTTTTTTTTGTTGTATCTTCGTTGTTGTTGTATTCGATAGCAAATAATTAATAACGAAACTGCACAAATGTCGTTTTCTTTTTCGATTTTATAATGATGATCTGCTAAGAAAATTTGGATTTTGGGGGAAGCAAAGTGAGATGAAAGCATAAAATGTGAAATGAAATAGTGAGCCATTAGCTAAAATAAACGCGTCTACCGACAATATGCACATAAACTAAATTGTTGTGACGGGTGTAAATGGTTGCTCACTGATACTCTCGCAGGACTGAGTACTCGCGGAAGAAAGATTAACAAGCATGTGCAACCGCAACCATAGTACCGTTACAACTATAGTAATCGAGAATAAAAATTTTTCTTCTATAAGAAGCGAGTTTGTGACATGGTTCACAGAGAGTGTTTTTTTTGTATGATAATTCAGAGTGGAGTATTAATTTTTCACCGGTGACAATTCTATGGTTTTCCACATCAAAATAATGTAACTATACTTGTCAAAACAGAAATGTAATGCCAATTCCTAGCGGGTTTCCACAATATTTTAATAATCCAAAATTTGCTGTCTTTTAAAAATATAAAATAAGACGCATACAGCGTAACCATGTATTACAAATTTGAAGAAAATTTATTGTGCTGAAAGTATTTTATAAGCGGTGAATGTGTCATTCCGAGAAATTATAAACAAACAAGATACTTGATTAATTTATGTTTTGCTTATATGTAAAAGCAATTAACTATACACATGTACCATAACTTTTATGTATTAGCCTTCACCATCTTGACCAATTCAATACACAAACTATAACAACATAAAGAGTCAAGTAATCTAATTTCCTTCCCAGTGGCACTATTCTGGCTTTCGCTGGGAATAGGGAATTGGAAAAAATATTTTTATAGCATTTTTGCCTAAACTATATTTTTCTCGCTTACTATTTGAATTAGTTGTGTGTAAATATTTTTGAAACAAAAATAGTATATTGGGGATAATTTTTCCCTATAAAAATTTTGTGGAACAAAAGTTTCCCAATCAACTTTGTTTCGAAAATATTTACACCAAACTAATTCGAATAGTAGGCCAGAAAAATTAAATTTGGACAAAAATGCTATGAAAATACTTTTCCCAATTCCCTATTCCCAGGGAAAGCCAAAATAGTGCCACAGGAAATCAAATCGATTGTCCTCTCCGTTGAATAAAAACAATACAGAAGATACATATAACAAATTTAATGTAATGTTTACCAAATACACACAATAAAATGATTTATTGATATTATCCAAGACACAGTTTTTATAAATATTATTTTTCTGATTGATAAATTTTAATGATAAATAAAATCAACGACATATAATAAGCATAAGCGTGAAAAGATTAACAATACGTGCATGTATTTTAATATAATTCCTTTAAATGGTAACATGACATTATATTTTGCGAGCTCTCTATTAAATCATAACACAAAATAAAAATTGAACAAAATGTATAAACATTTTGACGTCTATAATCACATATTGTTTGTTTTTCTTGTGATAAATGAGTGCGTTTTATGACAATACGTGATAAAAAATTACATGATATTTTTTTTAAGGATGCGTTTGTTCCTGTATTTGATAATAATATTTTTAAACTCAAATAAACTATTAAACATTTTGTTTCATGGTTCTAATGAAAACAAAGAATTTAATTCTATAATTTTTGTAAAAAAATTCAAAGTATTTAATTTATATTTTTCAACTAGAAAATTGCATATAAATATGTAGTTCAAAGATCACAACGGAAGTGGTCTTGTTATTAAAGGCACATTCGATTGAAGTGATTTAACTGAATAATCTGAATTAACTGAGGTAAACTGATTTGATATATTCAGTTAATTCAGATTGTTCAGTTAAATCACTTCAATCGAATGTGCCTTAATTACCAATAGAACTTTTCTTTTTGCATCTACTCGAAGCAACGGGTTTCGTTTTCTGTAAGGTCAATTGTTAGTTCTTGTCCACCTTTTTTTAAGATGGCTTAAATACATTTTTTCCAAACTAAATACCTATTGTTTGAATTACACATTTTTCATCGAACTTTAAATAATCAAAAAATCTAAATTTTAATTTGACCGTATACAAACGTTATCCGCTTCATTGAATAAATATAATAAAACGTTTAAGATTACAAAGTAGCAACATTTTTAGATAAATGAGCTAACATTGCAGTATCGGTATATAAAATAAACTATAATTTCGCATGCACTAAATTGCAAAACTTAAATATTTTTTTCATATTTTGCTCTAGATTTATCAGAAAGCAGATTTAATGTTTAAATATTGTATGCTGCTCAACAATTTTTGGCGGGTGTACACATACAATTATACTATCAGCATTTTACATTTTTTACATAATGTTTTATGTCTGTGTTTTAGCAGAACCATCTATGATTTAAAGAGCCGTAATATTAAATGACGTTTTGAATTAATATTTGCGAATGACATTTTAATTTAAATTTTTATTTTATACGATTAAGAACATATTCAAATACACATATTTCAAAATCAGCCATTATTATTTAATTTTTAATTAATGAAAATCTAAGAGAGTCATAATTTTAAGGTTTTTTTCTATTGAATTGAACTTTCTGTTTAGTTGTGTGGGTTAGTAACAAGTATACCTGTAAATTGATTTTCCGCAAATTGTGCTAAAATCCAATTAAATAGTTCCGTTTTATAAATGAAAGTTGGTCTCATCGATATGAATTGGGGAATAAAACGATATATGTTTTAATTGCAATCAATCAACCACAACCCTTCTAAGAAAATTGGACAAAAAACACGAACTAACACAGGAGTTTTTATGAATCTCAAAAATTGTTACCTTATTAACCTCGATCCCGTTAGTTGAGTCGTTGTCGTTACAAGTAATAATAAAAATCTGTTTCAATTATTGTATGAAAAGTTATACAATTTGTACACCAATAAGTGACTTGAGGCGAAAGAAACAATGCAGATTGGGGTTTGAAGTAAATACGTTAGTTAACATAATACATATTTTGGCCAAACACTGGTTTTATAGTACACGAGTCACTTAACGACAAACTGCACGAGTACCGGAAGCGGGTTGTAAATTCATCAATCAAATTAAAATTTCTGTTCACAATTCAATTAATGTTCACATGAATATGTTACAAATATGTTTATTTCGTAATTATTTGTTATGTATGGTACCAATTAAAATGTTATTATATTAAAATTGCAAATTCAAATTAATAATTTCGCTTTTTATTTATAAAAATGTATTTAAAAAATATATCTTAATATCTTATGAGAAAGAACAAAACCCTACGATAAAAATGGCGGAATCGTATGGCTCTTACATCTAGGTGGTTCTGATTTTATCTAATAGCTATACGAGTATTTATTTTTCCTGGGTTGTCAATTTAAGTTTTGGAATTTAACATGTAAAAACAAAATTAATTACATGTCTGATTTAATTGTTTGCCTAACCAGCCTAATTATACGAGTATGGAACATATGCTAAAAAATGTCATTTTACCCACTTTCTTACCAGAGTATTTTTATAATGGTTAACGTAATTGTTAAAAGCGCTAATTTTAAAACCATTAATTTCAATTCCAGATCCTCCCTACCGTACATTATCCTGATGTTAATTAATTTTATATTTATATGTATATTTCGTTTTTATGTTGTATTTATTTTGGGTGTTGTATCCAAATATAATTTAATTGCATATTTTTATGCTTCTGGTGGTTGCTGCTGGTTCCATGGTAGTGTATAATATGATGCGGTTATTTATTCATTTTGAGTTTAGTGTGTTGTATAAACAAAAAGCAGAAAATTCACACAACATTAAATTTAAAAACATCTTTTACTCTGGTTTTAACCATAATAATCCAAAAACTAAACTTTTGCCTTTATTATTTTTCAAAAATAAAATAATTTTCATGTTTTTTAGGGAAATCATTTTAATTTTCCAGTTTATGGGGTTGCTTGCTATTTTTATTGTACATTAAAAGGCGTTAATTTGAATTTTTATTTTTTATTTGTCTGTTACATGTCTAACAAGTTTAATAAAAATCAAAATAATTGTAAATTTTGAGGGTGTTGGATTTTCTTGTATAATTTTCAGTGTTTTAGAATAATGTACTTAATAGGTAATGAATGGAAGATTTTGTAGCTGGTTTGTAATGCACGGTTGTTTTTTTTTAAAGTCTGTCTTGTGTACTGACGAACCAGATTTTTTAACTGGTAACTGTATTGAATGTTGTTTAATAGATAATAAAACATACATGTATTATACTTTAGTGTAGTATTTTTTCCCTCCAAGCATTATATCTTACATTTTATTGTGTGCTAATTTCGTCAAAAATTAGTTTAGGGTAAATTTTATCATTTGATTTATCTATTGTAGGAATCTCTCTGTGTAAGCGTAAACAATTCATCAATTTACATTATACGAGTATAGAGTAAGGATCTTGTGTGTCTTTATTGTGTAATAAATCAATATTAGTTGTAGATCAAACACACAGCAAAATGATTGTGATTTGAATTCAATCATATTGACAAACAAAATCAAAAAGTTCTAGAGTTCTGTAGGTGCTTAAAGAAAAAGCAAATACATATTTCTTTATACATGTTGGGTGGTGTACCTTCATAGAACGGATGATGATGGATTTAATATTTGATTTCATTATCATCAATATCTCATAACCAATTTTTTTTTCGTGCTGTTTTATCTTTATAAATCAATCATTTTGAAATAAATTGAAAAGGAGAGGCAACAATGCCGACATAATATGTATATGAGTACATAACTCGTTTTATTCTCTTAAAAGTTAATCGCATCATTCAAACGCGCACTACACAAGAAATAAAGAAAATTGATTTTTCTTTCTTAAATGCTTGGATTTTTTTTCATTCTGCTCTCGTTTTGTTTCATTCTGCTCTCGTTTGTTTTTTATTTCACGGCTCTATGTTGACGTATACAAATTTAATTATTATTTTCTTCTTTAATTTCAGGTAAGACTACAGTATTTGCTACAGTCGAACATGGTTTTGCACGCAATTTGGAAGCGTAAGCATAATGATAAATTTGAATTTTTGACTTATAGGAATAATCACAAACACCATTACTACAATCGAAAAAACCGAAGTAAAACATAATGATAACCATGATTTTTATTTGTCACTGTACAATTATTTTCAAGTCGTGGATTAATTCCCTTGGGAATTTGTGCTACATATCAAATGATGTATGTATTTAAGATTCTTATTTCAGATGGTTTAAATTTCATAATTTGAAGGCAGTACAAATTTTTATGTGTATTGAATACATTCCTCAACAGTGAAGAACCGAATTTAGACATTAATCAGATTGTACAATAATTAATTAACCGACAAAATACGAATTACGTGCACTGACATTACAATACATTAATTTTAATTTTAGTATCCGCGGCCGTAATTTGATGCAATGAGCCCAACGAACCATTCCTGCACATGGTTCGTTGGGCTCATTGCATCAAATTTAGAGCATTACGTAAAAAATGGTTAGATATTTTTCGCATTGAGATGTGATGGGCTATTATACCTATTCGGCAATAACATTTTTGTGCAACAAATTTTAAGGATTGAAAATCTAAATTATTGTCATTCGGAGAAAATTAAACCATATTTTATTTAGACAGCAGAAGCCTTATTAGACAGCAGAATGAATCATAAAATAACATACATATTTTGCAACTCAGAAAAAATGCTCGCCCTATTGATAATTGTGGGTTATGAGATTCCAAAATATGTAATGTCAAGTAAAATACAAAAGAAGTAATGAACTATACTTTTCACATTGTATTTAGTTCGGATTGTAAGCCAACCACTTCCTGATGTAAGGAAGTATTCCTGTATTGTTTTTTTTATTAACTTTTGTCTTTTGAATTTCGATAACTTAGGTTCAATAGTTAATAATATATTTTTAAAATGAAAGTCTCTAGGAACCTGTCGTTATATCTTGCTATACAATTGTACTTTACTTCGCTAATTTAAATAACTTGTAACTCGATTGTGGCCTTTTTGACCATACTTTTGCCTCAGCAGGATCCAAGGGAAACCTTTATTTCTTCTATTTTTCATGCTTCGCTCATTCGGGTTTCTAAAACCTGTTCCCAATCATCGTCCCTAACAAAATACGATTCTCCACATTTGTGTAGATTTTTGTGATCCTTTTTTATTTATGTCCCTTAAATTATTCATATTAAGGTACAGGAGCCCGACGTTGGGTCATCCGTTCTATTCTCCCTTTTTTAATTTTTTCCAAACACGTAACTCAAACGAAATTGAGAAAAATCATAATAGATATAGTACACAGAGTGTTATGGATTTGAATGAATTTCAAACAATTGTGCCAAGGAAATGTTTCCCAAGATGCTGTCTAGGTTATATTTTACTTAATAGCTTATAAACTATTTCGAGCATGTTATTTAGCGGTTGATAACTGCCTTTAACTTGGTGTATTATATAGATGACCTTTTATAGGCCTGCTATATAGGATATATTGATATCCTATTTATTTAGATATAAATGTCCAAACATTGTTTTTTATTTTCAGAAAGATTACTTTTTTCAGTATACTTTTTTCTTAAACACACTGTATTTGAAATATCATTCTTATTTTTTGATGATGCCTTCTACTAATATCTAAATAAATTTCGCAAAAGCGTAAATGTTTCTGTTTTTGAGATACTGCTAATATGACTTAATAATCACTTAAAATCACTGCTAATATAACTTAAAATCACTGCTAATATGACTTAATAATTTCGAAATTCGATCGTTTGTCTGCTATAAATAAAAAAAAAATAAATAAAATTTGAATTATTCTCCAATTATCGCGTAATTTTCAGTTTACTAGCTTTTACCTTAGAAACCTGTTTCTTATGGACCTGATAAATAAATAATTATTATTTTCACCAGTCAATTACAGTAAGTTCACTGGTTATGATAGATTAATTAAAGAAAATAAGCTATTAAGTAAAATATAGGTCCATATTAGCTACCATCGTAAGAAACATTTCTTTGATACCCTGTAACTTAGTAAAGAGTTAAACTGAGTGATATAAATACTCCAAGCAAGGTTGTTCGGCATTACTAGATTGCTTACGACTTTATTTGGGAGTGGCCCAAATTCCGTTTTTCAAAATCTCGTATTTTAAAACTACCCAAATTTTAAATTCACCCTTTGGACTACTTTTATGCTATTGGTAATAACTAATTAATTTAATTTAACTTAGATTAATAAATTAATTACTTTTATTATTAATTAATTTTATTTTAATTTAACCCCGTTTTACGGGATTAATTCAAATAAGGATTTTGAAATGCGGGATTTAAAGCCCGACTTTGGGCTTTGGTTTCTGGCAAAAGTATTTAGAGATTCTATTAGTAGTATTAACAGAAATGTGTGGTTTACTGTTTTTTCCTAAAATTATACATATAACATACAAGAACAACTAAATTTGAACGCTCAAGAAAGAAAAAATATTTTTTAAATTTGTATACATTTATGTTTTGTTTTTTCATTAACGAGAAAAGGATCAATATTATTTTATTCGATGTAAAATAATTTAAAAAGAGAGACAGTTGCAATCTATCTATAGCTAGCTCATTCAAACCTCACAATACCACGATAAATTCTGAAGTGTACTGTCATCAACTGACTAAATTGAATGATTCACTCAAACAGAATAGGCCAGAATTGATCAATAGAAAAGGTATAATGTTCCACCAAGGTAATGCGAGACCTCATACAAGTTTGGTAATACGCCAAAAGCTACTGCAGCTTGGATGGGATGTACTCTAGATCTGGCACCTTCAGATTATTACTTGTTCCGGTCTCTATAATTATTTTAGACGGCAAACTCTTTTCTTCAAAAGAGGACCTCGAAAGTTTTATGAGCGTGGTAGCAACATAGTTTATGCTAATGCAAGAAAGATGGCAAAATGTATTGGATCAAAATGGAGAATATTTAATTCAATAAAATCTTGAAATCTTTACCAAACAAAGGAAATTATTTTCCGAACAACCCAATATATTTTCCCTTCCACACACATACACAAATCACCTAAACTAAAATTTTGAAACTCAAAAACTAGCAAGTTCTATAATAGAAATTATTCACCTGTACAAAATAAATTAATGTTAAAAGTTCTGAGCCAATTTTGGTGCGGTCACACCACAATACAAAAACTTTTTTCTATAAATTATGTGACACTAAACAAAAATTAGTTATTCTTGCCAATTTCAGTTAATAATCTCGGTAAATATATTGATTTCCCACAAAACTGAAACCCCTTTAAAATATAGCATTTAGCAAATTTTTGCCAAAAAATATTCATCACCAACAAG
Organism: Nephrotoma flavescens; assembly: GCA_932526605.1. Lineage (NCBI taxonomy): Eukaryota > Metazoa > Arthropoda > Insecta > Diptera > Tipulidae > Nephrotoma > Nephrotoma flavescens. The sequence continues at coordinate 178,082,125 of OW052221.1, read as the reverse complement.
TGTTACAATTTCCCGCAGTCGAAAAACAAAAGGAAAGTGAAAAAAAAAATCTGATTAATTTATTAAGAAATTATAGGTGTTTACACTTCGTACATAGTGTAAATAAAGAGTAAAGTAGAGAGATGAGGTGTTTATGGAGTACAAACTCGTAAAAAAGGCAGAGCCAAAAACAATTGTATTATATAGTATCAGGAGTAAAGAAAAGACAAAAAAAATCATAAGATTTATTTTTATGTCTACATTGCGGAAGCACAGAGCAACAACAAACGACTCGAAAAGATTAACGATGTGTTTACACGAAATTTATCAGGAATGTTATTGAAAGGTAAATTAAATTAATTTACTTTTCTACTTCTGCCAGAAAATTTACACAATGGCAACATATATACATCTTATATAATGGCGGCCACGAAATCATCATCAATTACAGCACATTTATACTTCCAAACGTATTTTGTCTTTACCGGTAATATTTGATTAGGTATGAATAGGCTGTAATATATATTTGGTATAGGGGTACAAACCGATAAAATTTATTCGATACCAGCAAAACAAATCATGCGGAAAAGTTTAATTGAAAGAAACTAAATGAAATTTATGTAATGGTAATGTAAATGTAATGCAATACATTTTCTTTAACACATCGTTTAAAACAAACACATACAGGGGGTTGTATATAATTAACTTTAATATATGTACATACAGAAAATGAAAATAACTGTCAGAATTCCCAATTAGGTAACGATGTAATCCTGATAAAAATGAAAATTGAAAACTCTATTTTCTTATGCAACAAACCGTAACCAATATACACAAACTTTAAGTATTCAACCCATTCACATCGATATAATAATTATATACATTATAATTCTTTAAGTTCAAAATAAATATACTTATAAGGAAAACGCAAACAATAATTAAATTGTAATTTATAAACAAAACCAAAAAAGCTTCACTTTTCCAACGTTTTCTTTTTTGGAATAATGGAACATTGTGTATAGCTTTACATATTCAACACTATGGATATATACGAGAAATACAAAACATATGTATGTATCAATGTGGTGCTATATCGTCGTAATACTCTTGTAGCATGTTCTTCAATGTAAAAATAACAACAAAATGTTTAATTTAATTGAATTTTAATTGCTTTCTTGATTATTTCTATATAATGCTTTTAAAGCTCGAATAACCTTACATTTTGTTTGTTCCTTTATTTTAGAAACAAAAATGTGGTATGAAGAGGAATGGACATTACAACAAAAGAGATTGCATTTATTTTTTTACATCAATATTAAATCGAATATACCTTATACATAAAATTGAAATTAGGTAAAAAAGGTTTTCTTTTATTAAATTAAAGTTCATCCATCCATCTATCTGTATACCTATTACCTTTACCTATAAAATAAAGAATTCTATGTACACATAATACGAGTACGGACGGACGGATGGGCTAGGCGGTGAATTAATAACGATTATTGATTTTTATTTTGTTTCGGAATTTATTAATTTATTTAGAAAATGCGTAATAATAAGCTCATAATTAATTGAGAAAGTATCGAACAAGCCGAAAATGTATATTGTTTGTAAAATATGTAGTTTTAGGGAACTGTTCTCAATTGTATTTTGCATTTGTGTTCTGTGTAACTTACTTTTTTCTGTGTGTTAGCACTAATTCTAGTTTTAGAAATGCGAGTAATATCACTCACGATATAAGTCTTGATAGATTCCCCAAATGACTAACTAACCAGAAAAATGAAGGTGAAAGATATTTTTCCACTAATAATTTTATAGTCATTTTAAAAAGAGAAAAAGCTCCATAACAAAGTTTCAGTATATTCATTATTTTAAGTTTAATTAAAATTACATGCCCTGAGGACTAATTCAGAATATCCCGAAAATATAAAACTAGGCAGTTTAATTTTTTTACAATTTTTAGAATAATTATTTTTCATCTTTTCCATTTTGCACGAGTTTCCTAAAGCACGTTAGCAAATATTCCTTAAAAATTTATCTACCGTGTGCAGATAAGGTTGGGTGTATTATGAAGCAATCGGAATTTTTAAGAACATTTATTTGACGTTTCTGAAGATTGATCTCAGCCAAATATAGATAATTAAAATCGGGCGCGGAATTTTGTTCAAGCATTGTCAAAATTCCCAAATTTTAAAGAAATTATATTTTAATCCCTTCCCTTTCCCCACTTTTTTAAAAGCTTGATTTCATTAAACTGTTCACTTGCACCCTATGGATTTTATGGTCGCTTACATCGCACGAAATACTAGATAAAGGTTTAGGTTTCAGTGGTTGACACTTAGGCCATTTTTGGCCCATTGTGATACCACGCATTCACGCCACATCATTAATCCATTCACCTACTCACACAATTACAGTATACCACCTGCACATTGCAAGCTCCATGTCAACCTGTACATTGACATGGACGATGGGTCGGTGCTGAATTCTGCACTCCATCAGAGGGTCTAAGTTGTGTTTATTAACATCGCCGATTGTAATCGATGATGAAAATTCGATTTGCATCCTGCCTCTGATGGGATTAGAACCCAGTACCTCCCGGTCCAAGTGCCGAAGCTTTAACCACTGCTCCACTTGTCCGGTTACTAGATAAAAGATGCAATAAAATATTCAATTAACTACAGCGTTCTAAGCAATTTATTACAAAATATCTGCAATAAGCTACACTCATCGTGCAAACCTATCATGGGGATGGGTAAATTTAATCCACTACCTTTTTGGAATTGCCATACTTGGATGTGACGCGGCAAGATAAAGAATTCTGGATTCAGATGGATTAGTACAAGACTACGTAAATGCAGAAAATGAAAGATGCACATGTTAATGTTAGTGAAGTTTGTCCAAACTAATCCAAAAATACAACACAGCAAACTTATTATAATAGTATTGGTATAATAACATTCAGGCGAATTTATATTATATGTAATTTTTAAATGGGCCTTAGGTACATACTCAAACGAGTGTCCCTAGTAAATAATATGATTTTCTAATGGGTCTGACAGGGTGTCCCATGAGATTTAAAAATGTGATTTTTTAATGGGCCTTAGGTACATTCCAAAGATATTCTAAGTATTTTATAGTTCCTATTTTATAGGTACCTATAAGGCTCGTTAAAGAAATCACATTTTTAAATCTCATGGGACACCCTGTCAGACCCATTAGAAAATCATACAGTTTACTAGGGACACTCGTTTGGATTTAAACAGTCTACCAATGTCATTGAAGTTGATGCATAATGCTTAGAAAATACTTATAATGACTTTGGAATGTACGTAAGTCTCGTTAAAAAATCACATTTTTAAATTTCATGGAACACCCGCTGCCAGACCCATTAGAAAATCATATAATTTACTAGGAACATTCGTTTGGGCTTAGAGACCGTCTACGAATGTCACTGAAGTTCACGCTAAATGCTTAGAAAATACTTAGAATGACTTTGGAATGTATCTAAGGCCAGTTAAAAAATCACATCTCGTCTAAATTATACAATATAAATTCGCCTGAATGTTTACTTACACCAATACTATTACAATAAGTTTGTTGTTGTTGTATTGTTTGGATTCGTTTGGTTAAACTTCACTAACATATAAATATACTAAATATCTTATATTTATATAGGACAGGCGTGTTCTTTTTTCTCGATAGGGTAATCGCATTTTCCGTTCGAAGTAAATCTAGCTATTAAAAAGTTCATGATTTTTGGTTGTCAAAATGTCAACTGCCAACTTCCAAGTATGTACGTACATAAACATACTTTTTGTAGTTTATTGTAATAATTAGAATTATTTTTCAGTCTGAGGCTTTGGTAAAATTAAAGCCAGTGAGAGGTGGTAAAAATAAAAAATCCGTGAAAGTGATGGACGCATCTTATTTAGCTTGCCAGCATCATTTATATATGACGATCGATAGGCGTCAGCATGGGATTTGCTCAGGGAACCAAAAACACGCCTTATTCAACAATGCTTACTCTATGTACAACTAAAACCGGTTGAATTAGATCCAGCTAAGTTAGAAGTGGCCACTGAATATTTCGGATTGAAATTAAACGATAAGTTACAAGTTGTAATACAGGATGGTATCCAGTATCTTGAAGAATCCACGGAAAAACCAAAAACATTTAAATCTAACATTTTTGATGTCCAATTTAGTGTGTCGTGATGAAAAGATACTAACAAGTTTCGTGAGCGATATCAAAAAATCGTTTAAAGTTATTACAGTACAATTTAGTACACATATCAAGTGAAGGAGGAAGTGAAACAAATACTGTATTGCACCGATAGTAAAGTTTACGAGAATGAGACTCACGAAGATTTATTTAAATTAATAAAATCAGTAGCAGACGGTATAAACTATATGGCCATAAAAAATCTCCAATCCACTGAAGAATTAATTTATGTTGAAGATTTTTTATTTTTTTAAGTTTAAAAATTTAAGACAACATTCGTTTTATTTTATTTTCCCAGAGTACAACTTTTATTTTGGTGTACCGCCTTATGGCTGTTAATATCCATGGATTCACATGAAAATCCAAGTCGTAAAGTACGACATAATTATAAAGATGAATGCCATGGCTGTTAGTAGCAGACGGGTAAGTTTTGATATGTGTCTGATTAATAATGATAAATCCAAAACTGCGGATCGTAAACAGAAAACTACTTGCCAAAACCTTACATAATGTATTGCCCGTTTACGCGGTATGGCATGAAGGCAACAGGTCGCGAATGCCGATACTCGCCTGTAGTTGATCCAACACTTGGGGGCTCAACAATTACATCGTAATAATTCCATCGTAAAATAGTGTTCCTGGATTTCAAAATCCCATTATCAAAAGCCCGGAAATCGAAATTTCGGAAATTCAAATTCCGAAAATCGAAATCCTGGGTCTTGAAAAAATTTCAACATATTCATGTTAAACAGGACGAGTTATGGTTTTCAAATGCTGTATATTCAAAATTTTGTTTTGCTGTTAAAATACCTAAGTTCTGGGATTTGGTAATGCTAAATAGAACTTGCTCATTTCTTACTCGATTTGGATTAGATTACGGTTGAATTTCTGTTCAACAGATAAATTCTGTATTTTTATATAAGTATGTAAATTTATACCGAAATTCTGAAAGTTGGATTTGAACTGAAAACTCTCTTATTTCAGTGTGTATGCTGATGGAACTTAGCCATTTCTTAGCCTTTTTGGTCAAAATTCATTTGGAGAATGTTATTTGGATTTTGACATGCGTTTTTTGCACATGCTAAGTATAGCTAAGAAATTTTTTTAATTACTAATTACGAATTTTTTTAATTTCCTTTTATTATAATTTAGTGAGCTCATAATTTCACAAAAATGTCACCAAGTAACGATTCAAATAAATATAGATAGTTACACAAATATCAACACTAAGAACGAATATTTCATGAATCGTTAAATAAATTAAAGTTGAAAAATGGTTGTTCCGCTCAAGTTGGTGGTTTTGAAAACCACATTCGAAATTTTAAAATTTTATTTTCATTATACCAACCTAGATCTCAAGTTTAATTTTGAACAACCAGATCAGCAGTGGGATTTTTTACGCTATTCTCACGAAATTCTCATGAAAATTTTTACAAATTCTCATGAGAATTTCGTGAGAATAGCGTACAAAATCCCACTGCAAGTAGTCATATCTCCTTTCCTTCTTACAAATTGTGATTTACCCCAATTGGTTAAGAAACTGATTAGTACCATTGGAAACGACAATTTTCCAGTAACCATGCTTTGTACTAGTATATACATTTCAAATTTTCCATTTCATGACATAAAACGAGTTTCATCGGAAATTAAGCTTCACAACTGACTTCCATTCATTTAGATTGACCATCATTCCATCACCTATCAATTCTTCCATCATAGTTGGTCATTTCTATAAATTACATTAAATCACATTAATAATTACATTAAACAACCCCCCTAATAGGACCTGAGTTTCTTCTAAATCGGTTGAGCAATGGATAAGTTGAAAAATTTCTAGAATCACATTTGGTATTCAAACGTTATTAGGCCATATTACTTGGGTATTGCGCACAACATGTCACATTAATCTGATTTTATCTATACCTGAACACGGGAAAAGAGCCAGTTGAATTCAAAAAAATTATTCAAGAATGCAAATGCAAACAGACCAAATTTCGTTACAAACAAAGTTTTATCCCATTCGGCTATGATAAAGCTTAGTTCGGACTACTCTCGGAACTCATATTGAAATTTCATTCTGATTATAAAAACCGAGTTTTATTTATAATCGGCTATGTGTTTGATCTATCTTAAATCAGTATATTGAAACCCGAACTTTGTCAGTATCGGGGATTTTTGATTTTCATGTTTTTGATAACCGGGATTTTTGATTTCCATTAATATTTCGAATACTCCATGGGAAATTGCAACAAATCATCGTGTTTTTCCCAAACATTATCTTATCGTTTAATATACGAACGAAAATGTCCAGAAGCTTTTTTAGGTTCGGTTGTTGAAAGTTAGTTCAACCTGAAGGGTTTTAGTTCTAGGTAGATCCTCCTTGCCATACTTATTTTATTTGTTAGTTTTACATCAACAATGGCAATCGGAAAAACTTCTAATCATGTTTTTTCTCAATCGATAGTGACCGATAATGAACATTTAGGCTTATTTGTAAACATTTTGGCGCAGTTTCATATACTATTGCATACATTGTTAAAATGGTGTGTTGTTATATTCTATCATTGAGTACACTGTATGCGTATTCAAGTTATCGTGAGAATCGCATGCGAAAAAATCTATAAAATCTTTATCCTGCGGGGAACTTGTTAATAGTTTTTGCCTAATATTTTATTTTTTTCATTTTCAGACCAGTTATAATTTGGTTTGCGACATGCACCATGTAAACACATTTTGGGGACTAATTCGAGTTCTGTACACATACGGACAAAATTATTGTATTAGCTTTAGAGCAAATAAATATGTTCTTATTTTAGGTTTAGATCCTATCTGGCGCTGCAATTGTAAAATGAGTATTGAACTTGGCTTGCTAACTTCACCATCATGCTGGCATGTATTGTCGAGTGTGCTTAGAAATCCTGGAAACATGATTTTCACTGTTAGACCAGCGAGTTTAGAAAATCATATTTTGTGGTGATAGATAGTGTGATAAAAAAAAAATTTCATTCGAAAATATTTTTAAAGATTTCATGTCAAATTTTATAATGACCTTATTAACGTTTTCACATAGTATTCATAGTATTTTTTTATCGTATTGCTGGTCGTAAAGTTCGTTATAAATGACTTCTCACTAGCACCCTTATCAACTCAACCGACAAATTTGTTTGAAGTCTGATTGCAAACAATTTTGCGACGAATAATTTTACTCACGTTCAATTCTATATATCCATAATTCCATATACAAACGAAATAAAATTAAATATAAATTTTACATTTGAATGTTAATTACAATTAAAATGCAGACTGCAAAAGATATATTTATTTAAATTTGATTTGATTCAACGACAAAGCAAAATATCAAACATCGGTTGATATTTTTAGTAACCCAATACCAGTAAAATCAATGTATGAAATGTACATACTCGTATATGTGTATAATACGGGTAGAGTGAATCATCAACATTGCTTATAGTGGTCTTTTGTGTTAATTCGACGAGTCCTCGATACTTAGCGCCATGTATATGACCAACAAGTATGTATAAGTAGTAAGTACCTAAAATGAGTTTATACGTAAAACTTCGTAATAATACCAAAAAAGATTACCACAAAGTAATATAATTTTGCTTTAATTTAATTACGTTTCTACTTCATAATGTACCTATTATTTTCACTTAATCAAATATATAATTGAAAAAATTTCCAAGGAAAAAGCTAAATATATTCGTATACGAGAATATTTTTCTAAAATAATCCGTTTAAGAAGAATACAAATGTTATGTACATATATAATAGAAACGAAAATCAAATGAAAAGTTTAAGGTGGTTAGTTTACTTTTCTATAGTTTAATGAAAGATTTTTTTATAAATGAAAATCTATTTATTGTGATTTGCACATAATTCGAACAAAGATAATTAATTTTTAAAATGTTTAGGCCTAGGTCATGTATTCTTATTTAGGGAATTAATCAGGCTACTTATATAATCGTATATTTGAAATTGGTGGGTGAGATTAAAATCCATAAAATTAAATAATATTAATAAAAACTAAAGCATTGTATAATTTCTTGATGTGAATATTTTAGTTGTTCAGTCCGATCCTAATACTATTGCTTCTACTATCGTATATGTATAGTAATAGTCATTAACGACTCATCAGCGATAATCAAGCATGCTGTGTATTTAGACATTTATCAGCAAATGGGACTAATTCTCGTATGTGACAAATCTAAGATGAATCGCCAATTATTTTCTTACGAATTCAAAAAACAGAAGTAATAGCGATGGCGTTATCACATGAAATGATCTGCAATATTTGTCATCTCTATGTCATATTAAGCAATAGATCGCAGGAAGAAAAACATGGATACATGTTCCCTTTAACGCATTGCCATGAAAGAATAAATATATTTGATATGTCTCACACTTGTCTTTGAACGTGGAGCGAGTCTTGGGCGAGTCTTTTAAGAAACTAATGTGACTTACATTAGTCATTTACCAGTAAACTTACCATCAAAAATCGAATAAATGCAAATTTTTTCTTTTTCTCACATTTAGAAGAAAGGTAAGAAATAGAAACGTTTGTCTTTCGTAAAAAAGTATTCAAGTGGGTAGTTGCAGTAGGTTCCTTTCGAATATCATAACAAACCCACATTGTTAAAGCCCAATTTGTTAAAATTGGTGCTCCTAGGAAATAATTAGTGTTGGTTCAGGAGCCAATAAAACAAACATTGAAAATTAGAAAATTTCGCCTGAAAAGGTAAAAATAAAACCCGGGCTCCAGCGAAAACCACTAAAATTTGAAAGCCAACTATGTTATTATATTTATTTTCAAAAGGCTGCTAAACCAATGAAATTTGTGGTTATCATAGTAATATTAATTTTAAAACAAACACTCTTGCAAGATGCTCTAAGCGAACCACATTTACCGTTCAATAATTATATTTAGCGTCCATAGATTTGTAATTTTCGCTAGAAACCAGTTTTTTACCGTCTTTTAGGCGAAATTTAATATTTATACTATTCGTTTTCTCGGCTCTTGGGCTAGAAATCATTTTTTAACCTTTGAGCTACTGAAGCGTTACTATATATGAAACTTGAATTCTTTCATTAACACCCAGAACCAATACAAGAATTCATGCAGTCGCGTTCGTAGGAAACGCCGTGACAACAATCATTTCGGACTCGTTAGAAATTTTACGGAAGTATATTAAGCTACCATTTTATGTCATTTACAAGATGGCGCTTATACTATGCGTTAACGAGAAGACAATTTGATAAAGGCGTACTTCATAATAGAGGACATATCGCACCCCCGCTTCAACAGTGACACAACTCAAAAAATGTCATTTGAGTAAAACGGATTTATATATTTAAGTAATTTTCCTAGAGCTGTTTAATCGTTACTGGCACGTTAATTACTGACATTCTAAATTTTTCTAATGCATTTTAGGATATTCTTACTAAGAACAGTAACATTTTTGATAAAGCAACCCTTAAACACCCTCAATTTTAAAAGTGTCATTATTGAATTAACTATTTTTGTACACAAATATTGCTTTGTGACGTTATTGATCTATAACACAATAAAATATTAACTTAGGAGTTGAAATTCGATTTGTTGCAAAATAGGGTTTGTTTTGAATAATAAAACAAGTCGTTAATATACTTTAATAATACTATTAATTATAAAATTATTTCGGTCTCACTACTCGTATTACATTTCAAAATATTGTAGTAGTTATGTTATAAAAATAATAAAATATAATAATTCAAAATTATTAAAGAATGCAATATAAATTAAAAAACAATCTAAATTATGTTTAAAAATAATTCAAAAATATTCATCACAATAGAAAAATTTATAACTGTTGTAAGTTGAATTTACAATAAATTATTGTAAAAGTTTGAATAAAAGCGAGGAATGTTATTTGATTGTATTAAAGATAATAGATCATTTTTTTATTGCCTTTGATTTTTATTCTATTAGAATACGCTGGTTTCCGGTCAGGTAACTTTAAAGGAACGTTACGTTTTCTGGACAACATCTCGGTTTCTTGAAATTGGTTTTCAGCTTTTCATGTTTTAAATAAGAACTTATCAATTCGGGTTTTTGAAGTAAAACTTCTTTACGCACGCTTGACTTGGGGAGTCAGCTGGTTAATGCGTTACGAAAAATGTAATCGGGCGAGGCGAACGAAAGTCAAATGAACATCTACCATTGCCATGAATAATAACAAAACAATAAACGCAAAACGCCCTCCCAACAAAAAAATGTATACATCAACAACGTAACATAAATGTTATACATACTTTTGAACACAATTTTAAGAAACAGTAGCGTCTCTGGCGGGTTTATGATTTACTACTCAAAATTCAGCCATTTTAATTTATTTACCTTATAGTTTAAGAAATACTATGTGGTATTGTGATTTTATTAAAATATTTTGCGAATTAAAATATATTTGAGTATTATTAAAAAAATAGATTTTAAGTGTTTTATAATTTAATAGTATTCTGGTGATGTTTAATAAAATAAATACTTAATAAAATAATAATGTAATAAATATATTTTGTCCTTTAGTTTAAAAAAAATATTACTAAATAATACATCGGAAATATAACATTAAAACCGCTCAATTTTGTTACGCCTATGTGATTCGAAAACGTTCAACAAAAATAGTTCAATTACAAACACGTTTTTGTTTAATTTCTCTTGTGGCAAAGGTTACGTAAACTTAACATATTTGTTACATAAAAGCGTTACGTTTCTGAAGACTTTAGTAAAAGCAAGTCTTCGTAAACTGTACGTTTCTAATACGTAATGTTGGAAGGGCGAAATCATTTTCCTTTAGTATCAGGAAGTGCCATGACAATTCATAAATCCCAAGGTGAACATTCAATGAAGTTGTTTATGAATATCAAAGGACTCATTCTCTACCATTACTATATGTTGCTCTATCACGAGTTATCAGTATTGAACGACTGTACATAGTGCCAAAAGACAAAGATAATAGATTTTATCATGGTCGAAAAAATGATACATCAATCATATCTTTACAAGATGAATTTCGCCGATTATCGTTGAATACATTGTCAACAATAGAAAGAACGATTCTTGATTTCATGAATGACAGAAAACAGTTTTCCATGGTTACTTTCAATTACCAAAATCTCAGAAAACACGTGACGGACTTGAACGATCCCGTAATTGATTGAAGCAATATTTTGTTTCTATCAGAAACCTGGTCAAATAACGATGAAAATGTTGGCATCACGAATTTTGTTTGTATTGCGAAATTTAAGCGTAAAAATGTTAGATCAGCAGGAGTGGCAATTTATCAGAAATCAAATGATGCCTCGAAAATAGTAACTTCAAAAATGGACATTTTATTACGACATATTCGTGAAATCGATATTGGTCAATAATCAATTGGTGATATATGTGCTGCTCACTGTTTCGGACGATGGAACAAACATCATAATGGTATGTAGTTGCTTACATTTCGCCCAATAACACAGTTAATAATTAAGAAGAATTTTATAATCGTCCGTGAATTTAATTTGTTTAAGAATTTTTTTCGGCTTTTCGGACAAAATATTATTTTAATGGACACCCATACAATGTTTACGACTATTTTAGTCGCAGAAAACAAAGAGGCCATTTATTAACAATATTTCTACCACAAAAGTAGAAAAAATGCACTCCCCTCCCCCAAACCTTTAACCCCAGGGCGTACTTGTGTACACAAAGAACACAAACCCTTGCAAAAATGAGAACTCCCTTAGGTAGCTTCTTGGCAGCTTGGTTTCGTACTGATAAAAAGTTAGTCTACTCATCAGGTTGCAACGACCAAACTGCAAAAATCCAACTCTTGCTTTGTACCGATAATACAAAACAAGAACATATCGATCTAGCGAATTATATATCACTAAATCAGAAACCACAGGAAATTCTCACTATGTATGTGTAACAAGCCAACACATATATAATTAAGAAGAATTTTATAATCGTCCGTGAATTTAATTTGTTTAAGAATTTTTTTCGGCTTTTCGGACAAAATATTATTTTAATGGACACCCATACAATGTTTACGACTATTTTAGTCGCAGAAAACAAAGAGGCCATTTATTAACAATATTTCTACCACAAAAGTAGAAAAAATGCACTCCCCTCCCCCAAACCTTTAACCCCAGGGCGTACTTGTGTACACAAAGAACACAAACCCTTGCAAAAATGAGAACTCCCTTAGGTAGCTTCTTGGCAGCTTGGTTTCGTACTGATAAAAAGTTAGTCTACTCATCAGGTTGCAACGACCAAACTGCAAAAATCCAACTCTTGCTTTGTACCGATAATACAAAACAAGAACATATCGATCTAGCGAATTATATATCACTAAATCAGAAACCACAGGAAATTCTCACTATGTATGTGTAACAAGCCAACACATATATAATTAAGAAGAATTTTATAATCGTCCGTGAATTTAATTTGTTTAAGAATTTTTTTCGGCTTTTCGGACAAAATATTATTTTAATGGACACCCATACAATGTTTACGACTATTTTAGTCGCAGAAAACAAAGAGGCCATTTATTAACAATATTTCTACCACAAAAGTAGAAAAAATGCACTCCCCTCCCCCAAACCTTTAACCCCAGGGCGTACTTGTGTACACAAAGAACACAAACCCTTGCAAAAATGCATGCTCATTTTTGCAAGGGTTTGTGTTCTTTGTGTACACAAGTACGCCCTGGGGTTAAAGGTTTGGGGGAGGGGAGTGCATTTTTTCTACTTTTGTGGTAGAAATATTGTTAATAAATGGCCTCTTTGTTTTCTGCGACTAAAATAGTCGTAAACATTGTATGGGTGTCCATTAAAATAATATTTTGTCCGAAAAGCCGAAAAAAATTCTTAAACAAATTAAATTCACGGACGATTATAAAATTCTTCTTAATTATATATGTGTTGGCTTGTTACACATACATAGTGAGAATTTCCTGTGGTTTCTGATTTAGTGATATATAATTCGCTAGATCGATATGTTCTTGTTTTGTATTATCGGTACAAAGCAAGAGTTGGATTTTTGCAGTTTGGTCGTTGCAACCTGATGAGTAGACTAACTTTTTATCAGTACGAAACCAAGCTGCCAAGAAGCTACCTAAGGGAGTTCTCATTTTTGCAAGGGTTTGTGTTCTTTGTGTACACAAGTACGCCCTGGGGTTAAAGGTTTGGGGGAGGGGAGTGCATTTTTTCTACTTTTGTGGTAGAAATATTGTTAATAAATGGCCTCTTTGTTTTCTGCGACTAAAATAGTCGTAAACATTGTATGGGTGTCCATTAAAATAATATTTTGTCCGAAAAGCCGAAAAAAATTCTTAAACAAATTAAATTCACGGACGATTATAAAATTCTTCTTAATTATATATGTGTTGGCTTGTTACACATACATAGTGAGAATTTCCTGTGGTTTCTGATTTAGTGATATATAATTCGCTAGATCGATATGTTCTTGTTTTGTATTATCGGTACAAAGCAAGAGTTGGATTTTTGCAGTTTGGTCGTTGCAACCTGATGAGTAGACTAACTTTTTATCAGTACGAAACCAAGCTGCCAAGAAGCTACCTAAGGGAGTTCTCATTTTTGCAAGGGTTTGTGTTCTTTGTGTACACAAGTACGCCCTGGGGTTAAAGGTTTGGGGGAGGGGAGTGCATTTTTTCTACTTTTGTGGTAGAAATATTGTTAATAAATGGCCTCTTTGTTTTCTGCGACTAAAATAGTCGTAAACATTGTATGGGTGTCCATTAAAATAATATTTTGTCCGAAAAGCCGAAAAAAATTCTTAAACAAATTAAATTCACGGACGATTATAAAATTCTTCTTAATTATATATGTGTTGGCTTGTTACACATACATAGTGAGAATTTCCTGTGGTTTCTGATTTAGTGATATATAATTCGCTAGATCGATATGTTCTTGTTTTGTATTATCGGTACAAAGCAAGAGTTGGATTTTTGCAGTTTGGTCGTTGCAACCTGATGAGTAGACTAACTTTTTATCAGTACGAAACCAAGCTGCCAAGAAGCTACCTAAGGGAGTTCTCATTTTTGCAAGGGTTTGTGTTCTTTGTGTACACAAGTACGCCCTGGGGTTAAAGGTTTGGGGGAGGGGAGTGCATTTTTTCTACTTTTGTGGTAGAAATATTGTTAATAAATGGCCTCTTTGTTTTCTGCGACTAAAATAGTCGTAAACATTGTATGGGTGTCCATTAAAATAATATTTTGTCCGAAAAGCCGAAAAAAAATTCTTAAACAGTTAATAATATTATAAGGTTTTTATATAAAAGACTTATGATTTACGGTCGAGTATGCTCTGATGAATTAGGAGAAAACTATCATACATTGCCACTAGTTTTAGTAGTAGATTTCAATGTTAATTTCGCGTCTGAAGATGGACAACTCTTGCTAAACTTTCTACAAGATAAATTAGAACTACAAATGAATAATAACCGAAATGAGCCCACCACAAGACATCATTGTGAGATAACTCATTAACGTGATACGGTTCACCGCGTTTCTTTGCCATTCGTATTATCTGCGCATATTGCGAAGGAACATAAATAGGCCCTGATTTTAATGATCTTTTAATTTGTCGTTCGACTGTGGAGTGCGCACTGCCGCCTTCGCTTTTGTATATGGCCTGCTATTAAATACTTAAGGGGTTATGGAGTTAATTTGTGGAAACTTAATAACTGCATAAATACATGGAAACCTTAAATTTATTTTTTTGTTGGCCACTGTAATCTGAGTAGAAAACTAAGTTTGCTCTTCCCACATCGCCTAGGTTTCAGTGGTTGACACTTAGGCCATTTTTGGCCCATTGTGATACCACGCATTCATGCTACATCATTAACCCATTCACCTACTCACACAACTACAGTATACCACCTGCACGTTGCAAGCTCCATGTCAACCTGTACATTGACATGGACGGTGGGTCGGCGCTGAATTCTGCACTCCATCAGAGGGTCATAGTTGTGTTTATTAACATCACCGATTGTAATCGATGATGAAAATTCGATTTGCATCTAGTCTCTGATGGGATTCGAACCCAGTACCTCCCGGTCCAAGTGCCGAAGCTTTAACCACTGCACCACTTGTCCGGTCACATCGCCTAAATTACTGACAATTTTTTCGATAAATTTCCAAATACAACTTGCGATTTCCTGCACCCCTCGATTTCCTTGACCCTCATGCCATAAATATGATTGTGTTTGGTTTTGGTTAGCGTTATCTTGTAAAAAAACAAAGGCAACACTAGTGCTCTACAGCGGTTAATAGCAAAATACTAGTTGTGTCTTTTATGTAATTCTTTAGTTAATGTTATTGTAGCACAAAATACATGGTAAAACGGAAAATCACGATTTTTGAGTTGTGCAACAGTGACACAACTCAAAAATCGTGATTTTCCGTTTTACCATGTATTTCGTACCATGTAGTTCCGGGAGTGCGATATGGCGTTTGTATAGCGAATAGCACAACAGCTGCTAACATGGCTAGTGGTTTTAAGAAAATTAACACCCAGTTTAATAGGTACATAATTTGGTACCCATCAGTGATTACTATCTATGTCAAAATTGGAAAAAAGAACCCATGGGAAGCATTTTGTTATCCAAATAAACACTCCATGTGTTGATAAAGAAACAGTTTGCATAAATAAGAATCTGTATCGTGGGTTAGAATATTAATTCAATTAAGATATTTGAATAAATTTTGTCGAAAAAATGAAAACCCTGCTTTTTTCTATGACATATCGCGAATGTTACTAAACTTGCCCTGAACTATGAATAAAGTGTAATTTATTTTATTTTATACGTGCGATATGACATGCCTACTATTAGAAATAAATAGGATGAAATTGGATTTTCAATTTTTTTATCGTTCTTTTTAAAGGTAGATCGCTATAGCTAAAATTCCGTGTTCTATGCCGGAACAACTCCACCTAATTCCAGACAAGTGGTTAAGTGGGATATTTCAGCTGATTACGATCGGTAATATTAATAAACACACAATAGCAAAAGATAAAACATTTGGCTATACCCGTAATTTTTTAATTTGTTTTTCTCCTTTCGATGTTTTATTTTTAAATTTTATATTTCCTTTTGTATTGTGCCTCTATTGGGTTTTGAAACCTCCCGATCCAAACACCACAGCATTATCAACCGGTCGGTGCCAGTTGGTCGCACCAAAATATTTTCCAATTTTATATTAATCGAGAATTTTCCACTACTTTTGAATCGAAATTTTTTACTGTTAAAGTTCAAAAATACATTACAATTTTCGATTGACAATTATGTGTTTTAAAATAAGTCGCCTGTGAAACAGAAAAATTGCAAAACCTGGTAAAAAGTAAACGGTTTCCATTATCTCGAGAAACTTATAAATGCCAACCGTAAAACCTCTCTCATTTTTAGAACAAATGGCTTTCGAAAGTGTTACGAACCTCCTAGAAAGCGTACGTATTTTGCATAACGTTCGGGTAGTTTCACGGCTTGGTAGGGTCATGCTTCTAGGTTATTAATAGGCCGAACAAACCTTACGTACATTAATTTACAAGACTTACTAAATTTCACATGGGTTCACTGATTCATCCGCATCACCAATAAAAGATAAACTATTCCATATAAATTATTATAATTATTCACATATTTTCAAAATAATCATTTTGTATATACATAATTTATGAAACTAATAACACAATTAAGGAACTATGATTATTATTAGATATATAATTTTTTTTTTTGTATCAGAAAAACTTTAATTAAAATATTGCACACATATAAATTTTATGGAGATTTCGAGAAAACAAATAATATATTGATTGGGCTATTTTTCCCCACAAAACAAAAACATATAACGGTAGACACTTACCAAACTATCCTCTGCGAAGAGTACTCATGGCAGCAGGCTGGTTACGTGGCTGTGGATAATTTTTAACACCTGTTTTCCTATATTAGTTATTTTCTCTTTTTTTCTCGACAAAACTATGTTTCTTAAACTCTAAACCAAAAAATTGTTTTTCCTTTTTTAATTAATTTAAATTTTTATAAACTAACATATAACAATTTTTATATTTTTTTTTTTTTTTGATAACGTAGAATTTAGATAAATATTTATTTTTTTTTTTTTTTTATCTACGAAATTTTTATTTTTTTTTTTATTTTTTTGAACTATTTACTTTAACTACACTAAAGCACACTATAATTTTTTTTTTTTTTTGTACAATTCGGATTTTTGCACAATGCACAATTACTATAGTATTTTTTGTAGGCAAGCCGTATGCCGTAGTGGTTTGACCTTTGTTGGTTGCTATGAATCCGCATGCGGAAATTTCACAGTCTAACTGTCACAAGATATCCAAAGAGAAACAGTTTTCTTCCTTTTATATGGGGAGTTTTTTTTTTTGGAGAGGCCCGATAACCCGTCTGGACAAACGTGTATCTCAAAAAAAAATAGACCGACTATCGATCGTCCGCGCGTAATCCAATTAATCCGGCAATTCCCAAATCCACAAAAAAGATTTTTCACACAAAAACTGGTGGTACAATGTTTTGTGGTACAAAAATATAAGTATTTTTATTTTTTTTTATTTATTTTACTTACATAACATATACCACTCCAATTGAATTTTTAACTAAACTCAGGAGGTAGTTACCTGCTGGCCTCTCAAAATGTTTTTGAATGCTAATCGAATATTACTAAAAAATATTCGAATTAGAGTAACAGGATTTCATCATCTGATTTAACTTAAGCAAGGTATTTTTTCTAGGCTGATTTATATAACTGAACTATACGACACATAGACCAATCAGAGAAATACCCCTGGGATCGTACGATGCATTTTACGGTTTACACGTCGCATTTAATTTGTTCTTCGAGCAACAACAACACCCAATCTTAAAAATTTATTTGTATTTTTTTGTAGAAGTCAATGACCGAGGTAACAATAAAATTTTTGTTAGGTATGGTCAGTTCCGTAAACAAGTAATAAAATGTATTGAGGTTGGTCTCAATAATTGCAACATAATAACAATAAAATATCAAATTTGTTGTATAGCATTATTGCACGGTGAGTATATTGTTGTTGCGCTACATACAGATATTGTTGATAACCAAGCTGCCGCAACAACACAGGTTTTAATGAACAGTGATAGAAACTAAATGGACATTAGAAACTGAAAACCGGAAGCTTTTAGATTACTTGGGCATTATGAGCGAATGTCTTTACAATGAAAAATTCCCAAAATTTTTCCAGCTGTGTCTTTTACCTCATAATTCACGTTGCCTATTTTACGAGTAATTGTTCCGCTGATAAACTGATTTGCAAATTTTGCACAAAATTTCTTTGAAGCATCACTCTGTGGATGAGTTCGAACAAAAACATTTTGACCGATTTTAAATTCGATAGGTCGCGTACGTAAGTTGTAGCGCCGTGCACTTTTTTCGTATGCGATTTTAATTTCACTGCGAGCCTTATCATGAATCAACGCTAATCTGGCAGGAAGCGGCAATAAAATTTCCCCCTCGGAAATTTGACCAAGTTCTCGTAATATTTTGTAGTCATTTGCGTGGTTCACCTTGTGGTATCCAAAAAGCAGAAAATGAGGTGAGTTTTTGACTGTGTCATGAACACCATTTCTTAGTGCAGCCGCAATCTCACTCAAATACTGATCCCATTTTGTATGTTTATCTTTAATATACGCTCGAATAGCACATATGATTGACCGATTCACTCTTTCGGACGCGTTCGACTGTGGGGCGTAAACTGCGGTCTTTGAATCCTTAACTCCAAACTGACCTAATAGGTTTTTATATTCAATACTTCGGAACTGGCTACCATTATCGGAATGTATTGTCTCAGGTACTCCATAAACGCAAAATAGCTCATTTTTCAAATAGTCCACTATTTGTTGTGCGGTTCCTTTTCCAAGTGGTTTCAAAAGCACAAATTTTGTAAGGTGATCAACAACAATTAATATCACTGTTTTTCCTTGGGTCGAACGGGGATACGGGCCCAACAGATCGACATATACGCGTTGCCATGGCCTTTCGATGTCATATAGCTTACCCATTGGAGGACGTGTTATTCTATTCGGTGCTTTCGTTACTTTACACACGGTGCAACTGGATATATATTTTTGAACCTGTTTTGCCATTGAGGGCCAGAAACAATACCTCCGAATTTTTTCTAAAGTTTTAGATATACCACTATGTGCTGATAGAGGTTCATCGTGCTGTTTCCTAATTATTTGTTCGCGTAGGCTTTCTGGAACCCAATATTTCCACACTGACAAGTCTGATAAGTCATCAAAACGCCGAGGTTCTAATCTTATATATATTATTTCGTTTTGAACTCGGAAAGCTGGAAAATTTGCAGGCTCCGACAGAATCTTATTTCGAAGAGATATGTACTCCGGGTCGTTAGTATCTTCCGATGAGATGTTAATTAGTTTCTCTTCCAGGCTGTCAAAGCTAATTTGAAATTCTTCCAATGAATCGCAATACACGCGCGAGAGCATATCAGGTACTATGTTATCCTTTCCTTTCTCGTGCTTAATTTTAAATGTAAAACCTTGGAGTTTCAAACTCCAACGAGCTAACCTACCACTCAAGTCCTTTTGACTCATCAGCCACTTCAAACTGGCGTGGTCGGTTATCAGAGTAAATTCGTAGCCCTCTATATACGCCCTAAATTTTTTTATTGCTAAAATAGCCGCCAAACACTCTAACTCCCTAACATTATAATTTTTCTGAGCCTTGTTCAATTTTTTTGACATATAAGAAATAGGTCTCTCGTAGCCATCAGAATCTAGTTGAAATAAAACAGCCCCAACTCCCTCAGTACTAGCATCACACCTTATATAAAATGGTTCTTCAAAAATCGGATTTACTAAAACGGGAGCGGAGGTAAGGAGATTTTTCAAGCACTCGAATGCTCTTTGCGCTCTCTCAGTCCATACAAATTTCCCCTTCTTTAAACAATCGCTGATTGGTGATGTGACATCCGAGTAATTCAAGATAAACCTCCTATACCAACCAGACATTCCTAAAAGACGGCGTGTTTGCTTGACGTTAGTTGGTGGAGGTAGGTTTATTATGGCATTAATTTTTGAGGGATCCGGTTTCAAGCCATTTTCCCCCACTAGATATCCCAGGTATCGTATTTCGCGCATTACGAACTTGCTTTTTTCTATGTTCAAGGTAAGTCCTGCTTTCCGTAAGAAGTCTGAGACCATCTCTAGCAGTTCAAAGTGCTCCTTCAATGTGCCGCTGATGATGAGCAAATCATCTAAATAAACAAATATTCTGTCGTGTAGCTCATGAGGAATCACTTTATGCATCAAGCGACACATTGATTGGGCTGCATTACACAGCCCAAACGGCATCACTTTGAACTGGTAGAGTGGTCTCCCCTGTACCGTAAATGCAGTCTTGTCTCTGGCGGATTCCGCTAGAGGAATCTGCCAGAAGGCGTCTTTCAGGTCAAGTCCGGTAATGTATTTCGTCTCAGTCAGTCTCCCCAATAGTCCGTCGATTATCGGTAATGGATAGGCGTCTTTTACAGTTACTGCATTTAGCCTACGTGCATCTAAGCATAAGCGAGACTTCCCATTAGCCTTTTTTACAATGGTAACGGGTGAACACCAAGAACTTTTACTAACCTCGATTACTCCTAGTTCTAGCATACGGTCTATTTCACTGTTGAGCTCATTTTGTTTGATTGGCGATACGGGGTAGTGCCTTTGCTTTATTGGTTTCGTACCTTCAATAACCTCTATTTCGTGTTCGTAATATGAAGTTTTTCCAAGGCCGTTTTTGCTGAAGGAAGGGAATCGTGATATAATGTCGTCTAGTTGGTTTTGGTCGACCTTGCTTAGCTGATGCATTTCGGGTTTTGTTTGAATTACTTCGTCATGAATTTCATTAATGCTTATATTGGGAATGAGCTTAAATGTTTGCCAAAAATCAATGCCAAGGTATAACTTAGACTGCAGAGTTGGTACGATACAAAATTTTATTTTAGCTGTTTTATTCCTAAATGTCACTGGTAACCAGATATAACCTTCTATTCTATTTAAAGTTCCATCCGCGGTAGTGATACTTGTATTTAATTTGTGATACGTAAGATTATTTGTTTTTAGGAATTGAATGGAATCTGCTCCTAAAACACTCACCGATGCACCACTGTCGAGGAGGCCGTACATTTTGGTGGATGCTATTTCCACTTCTGCCTGTAGTCGCGGATCATTCACTGACACGGTCTTTATTATTGAAGCAATACAATGTTTTACGAAAAATCGTTTCTCTCGGAAATAACGAATAATCCGAGAAATTGACTTTCTTTTCTCTGGTGTTTTTGGCTCCTCTGGGCTATCAGTATTTAAGGAATTATATGAAATGTAGTTGGTTATTTGGAGGGTGGTGGAAGCTGATTCTTTGTTATCTTCACGTTCTCTTCCGAGTGTGATCCCCTCATTGCACTCCCACTCGGTCGTATGTTTCCCGTTAACACCATTTGGCATCTTGGACAATTTGGTTTGCGTACGTTGCTTACTCCGCATCCGAAACAGAATATATTTAGAAAAGGCTCCGAACAGTCTTGGTATCTGTGACCTAAATCTTTACAGTTCCAACATATCATGTTGGTATGTGTTTCAGGTAGTCGACTTCGTTGATCTCTAAATGCTTCTACCTCGGCATAATGCACATTGTTCACGAATTTCGGACTGTTAACTTCACTACTTTGGTTCACAGGTTGGATGAGGTTTTCATCATACTGGTGAGAGATTTCATTTATAATCGGACGTCTTTTAAGTTGTGATTGGTCAGAAAAGTTTCTTGGGTCGTATCCACTTTGCTGCCACATTTTTTCGTACCGTTGACAAAGTACGCGCAATTCCTCTAATGTACGGATAGAACTTTGACTGGCCAAGGTAACATTTTTCAATGCCGGAACCATATTTTGACACAATCGATAAATAAGTTCCCTTTCAGATAATCGGTTTTGAAGGCGAGCATTTAATTTCTGTATGCTCAACGCAAAATCTGAAAAAGATTCTCGTTGTGTTTGATGCTTGCGAAGTATTTGCTCTCTGATCTCGTCTTCAAAATCGTAAGAACTGAAGTAGGCTAGCATGGCATTTTTCATTTGTAACCACTCGGCATTTGGGTGGTCCAGCTTGTAAACCCAGTACCAGTCTTCCGCTTTTTTTGACAAGAACAAATGCAACGATCGAGTAAGCGCAGATTCTGGAAACCCATCATCTCGAGCCATCTGTTCTAACCGGTGGATAAAATCATGAATATTGACGTTATCACTACCATCGAACGACAAATTCCATTTTTGTTTAATTTTATACGAGTTATCAAAGTGGAATTGCCTCGACTGAGGAACCTGTCTTGGTTGGAAAACTGACCTTTGATCATTCCCCTGATTATTTCCTTGATTATTTCCTATGAAGCTATTGAAGTTTCCAAAAGAAAGATTTTGCTCAGGCCTCTTAAATGATACATCGGGAATTTCCGGAGGAGTTTTCCTTGTATTTATATATTTCTGATCTTCAATTCTAGCGAAAAAATCTTTTACAGAATCTCTTAGGTCCTTGGCTTCATTAAGTACGATTTGTGATTGTGTCCGAAATTGTTCATCCAAGGTGGGCGAGTTCGTTTCACTCGAACTAGTTGCATTAACAGTAACATTTTTCGGACTTGCAGGTATTTTTTTTTCTGGAATAGATACTATTTTGGAAATTGTGCCTACAGCTTTCCTTTCTTTATACAATTTGGCATACCAATTATAAACACGCCTCAAGTTACTAGTTAAACTTGAAAGACTCGCTGTATCACCGTATGTATTAAGCATTCGCATGGCACGTGCCTTATAATGAATTGCTTTTGCTAGAGCAGTCGTGATAGAATCAAGAGATTGAGATGTACTGGTATCATCACCCGGCGGAACCAAGCGATTATATGTATCTTCCAATAATTTTATTTCATCAGTAGGACTCGATTCAGCATGGGTATGAACTGGCTTCAGATTCCCATCGGAACTTTCGGCTTGGAGAGAATTAATTAGAATTTGGGTGGCATCCCTTGCACTAATACTCAAGCCTCTCACTAAGTATTCCACCTCCTGTTCTTCTGGAGATAACTTGTTTAAATAAACTTGTGGTTCCATTTTAGCGCTTTTTTAATCAATCTTACTGCGGACTATCAAATGAGCAACCTTCAGGTTAACAGAAATTTCGAAACTCGTTCAGGCTTGATTATAATATAAAAGCCCCTAACTATTTTACGAAAAGCAAAGTACTAACTATACGACTAACTAATTAAGCACTAGCTTTTTATTAGAATGTAAGATACTACTAAACAAGATCAAATATTATTATTTATTTATTTATATTTTTTTTTTTGAAAACAAAAATATATATATACGCGACAAAAGAAATATACATGTATGTATTGGTGATGGACGGATGATCATTAAAGCCCATGTGAATTATAAAAAATAATTTTTAGATAAGAATGACTTTCCAATAAAATTTAAACGGAGACGGATTCTACTCTATGAACATGTACCCTGAGATGGTCAAACAGATGATAATGAGATAAACATAGACTCTCTATGTATTCAAGCACATCAGTCTGTTCGAAATTCAATCAAGAAAAATTTCATAGAAATATACTTTGGAGAAAGAAAGAATTTATGATTTGGAAAAGGTTTAAATATGCCTGTGTAGATACATAATTCGACTGAACAAAAGGAACTCGTGGCTTCGCCATGTTTCAACCCTGTTTATTCGAAAATAAGATCATTACACAAATTTTAACCAGCAAATCATAAAAGGATTTAAGCTTCAAAAACAATAATGAACTCTATGTTAAATAAATAGGCACTTAACCGCTAGTTTATTAAGATTAAATAAAACAAAACTTTAAAATTAACAGAACAAATTTAGTAAGAAAAATTGCACTAAGCGGTTTATAGAAACCTGTGGTAAGCAGAGACGCTGCTTGGATGACTTATTGGGTCGACCAAAAAAAATGTAATCTTTTACCGTTATTTAAATTCACATGATCAAATAATCACGTTTTTTTTTAACGGTATTAAAACCACGCGATTGTAACCAAGCGGAATTTCACGCGGTCCCTGCTCAGGCGCCATTTTGTTACGAACCTCCTAGAAAGCGTACGTATTTTGCATAACGTTCGGGTAGTTTCACGGCTTGGTAGGGTCATGCTTCTAGGTTATTAATAGGCCGAACAAACCTTACGTACATTAATTTACAAGACTTACTAAATTTCACATGGGTTCACTGATTCATCCGCATCACCAATAAAAGATAAACTATTCCATATAAATTATTATAATTATTCACATATTTTCAAAATAATCATTTTGTATATACATAATTTATGAAACTAATAACACAATTAAGGAACTATGATTATTATTAGATATATAATTTTTTTTTTTGTATCAGAAAAACTTTAATTAAAATATTGCACACATATAAATTTTATGGAGATTTCGAGAAAACAAATAATATATTGATTGGGCTATTTTTCCCCACAAAACAAAAACATATAACGGTAGACACTTACCAAACTATCCTCTGCGAAGAGTACTCATGGCAGCAGGCTGGTTACGTGGCTGTGGATAATTTTTAACACCTGTTTTCCTATATTAGTTATTTTCTCTTTTTTTCTCGACAAAACTATGTTTCTTAAACTCTAAACCAAAAAATTGTTTTTCCTTTTTTAATTAATTTAAATTTTTATAAACTAACATATAACAATTTTTATATTTTTTTTTTTTTTTGATAACGTAGAATTTAGATAAATATTTATTTTTTTTTTTTTTTATCTACGAAATTTTTATTTTTTTTTTTATTTTTTTGAACTATTTACTTTAACTACACTAAAGCACACTATAATTTTTTTTTTTTTTTGTACAATTCGGATTTTTGCACAATGCACAATTACTATAGTATTTTTTGTAGGCAAGCCGTATGCCGTAGTGGTTTGACCTTTGTTGGTTGCTATGAATCCGCATGCGGAAATTTCACAGTCTAACTGTCACAAGATATCCAAAGAGAAACAGTTTTCTTCCTTTTATATGGGGAGTTTTTTTTTTTGGAGAGGCCCGATAACCCGTCTGGACAAACGTGTATCTCAAAAAAAAATAGACCGACTATCGATCGTCCGCGCGTAATCCAATTAATCCGGCAATTCCCAAATCCACAAAAAAGATTTTTCACACAAAAACTGGTGGTACAATGTACAAAAATATAAGTATTTTTATTTTTTTTTATTTATTTTACTTACATAACATATACCACTCCAATTGAATTTTTAACTAAACTCAGGAGGTAGTTACCTGCTGGCCTCTCAAAATGTTTTTGAATGCTAATCGAATATTACTAAAAAATATTCGAATTAGAGTAACAGGATTTCATCATCTGATTTAACTTAAGCAAGGTATTTTTTCTAGGCTGATTTATATAACTGAACTATACGACACATAGACCAATCAGAGAAATACCCCTGGGATCGTACGATGCATTTTACGGTTTACACGTCGCATTTAATTTGTTCTTCGAGCAACAACAACACCCAATCTTAAAAATTTATTTGTATTTTTTTGTAGAAGTCAATGACCGAGGTAACAATAAAATTTTTGTTAGGTATGGTCAGTTCCGTAAACAAGTAATAAAATGTATTGAGGTTGGTCTCAATAATTGCAACATAATAACAATAAAATATCAAATTTGTTGTATAGCATTATTGCACGGTGAGTATATTGTTGTTGCGCTACATACAGATATTGTTGATAACCAAGCTGCCGCAACAAAAGTCATGCAAAATGAAATAGGTTCTTGTTGACAGCCACTAGATCGCAACACTGTCAGGAGAGGAAACAATGCAATTTGACATACGAATTTTTTAGTGAAATGTATAGCGGGTTTGGTAACAGTAGTCTCTTTTTATTATTTAAATCTATTTATTTACAAGTTACATCAACATGAGCACAACGAAGAACCATTTACAGCGTAATGCTGATCTTATGCATAAACAAAATTATTAAGATTTTGCTTTTTTAAATTTTGGACGGTAAGAAATTTAAATAAATACACAATTATTAAACATTTATAAGTAGTACATAAACCGACTATAAATATATCCCATTGGTATTGAATTATTTATCCCGACAGCAAAATTTCTTGCGGTTATGTACAAATTATCAAAATTTAAACGAGTTAAGAGGAAAACAGTAATTTTAATTTTTTTAAAATAATTTAAACTTTACAATGTGCTTAAATACACCGCCGGACTATATAAATACGAGGAAGAAATAATTTAAATCATTAAAATGATTTCGAGTTATTCACTGAATCGCACGAGGTCTTTTGAGTCCGCTCTCATTCTTGGTTTTTTCCCCCTTTACCTATAAAACCTTTTGATTTTTCCGGTTTTTAAGGTAAAGGAGGAAAAAGCTTTTACTCCAAAAAGATATTAACCTATGGCCAAACCATCGTCTAACCTATTTCAGTCCTTTTTTTAAGCAAATTAAAGAAATTTATGGGAATACCATCCTGAAAAATAAGTTTTGGAGGAACTCTGTAGTTGTACCTTTTACGACAAACTACACAAAAAGAAACATCTTGAATTGCAAGATTTTACAGATTCCCCATTCCCTATATCGCCGAAGTCCGAAAAAGTGGTTTTAAAAAGTTCTATGCGTGCGGTGCCGT
The DNA here is from genome assembly GCA_932526605.1 of Nephrotoma flavescens. Lineage (NCBI taxonomy): Eukaryota > Metazoa > Arthropoda > Insecta > Diptera > Tipulidae > Nephrotoma > Nephrotoma flavescens. The sequence goes on along the minus strand of OW052221.1, from coordinate 178,055,111 downwards.
GCAGGCCAAATGTCTGTGTCCGCTCTACGGCCCAGCCGAGTGAAATTTCATAATTGAGGTATTTCCTTAACTCTTCTGAGATCTTCTAATTCCAGTGATATTTGGCCGAAACCAGTTCACCAGAAGTATGGTAGCTTCCATAGGAGCTTGTTTGTTTTTTGCAAATAGTTTGAAAAGTATGTCATTTACGAGAAAATATATATAGAACATGAACTAAAAGATTTGTAATAATATAGGTCCAGATCAATTTTCCAATATTTAAGCGCAAACAACGATTTCTAATAAAATGTTTTTTTTTAACGGGGAGGCTACCGTACGGATGGATTGATCGATCGGGATGAAATTTCATACTTAAACCTTTTCCATAAATTGAGAGACCCCAGTAATATTTGGCCGGAATCGGTTCATTGGAAATGGCAGCTTCCATTGAAGCTTTTGCTAATGTTTGAAAAATATCTAGAATTTACGGAAAAACGATTAAAAACAAAACGATTGTAAGCTAAATTTCAAACAAAATTAATTCAGATTTTTTTTCTGAATTTTACCGGAAATAACGGGTTTTGATAAAAAAAAACTATTTGACCAAAAATCGGCATCTCTATGGTCCATGCCGATTGACTAATCGGAATTAAACTACATACTTAAGCTTTTTCTATAAATCGGGAGACCCTTGCTAAATTTATGTACCGGAAGTGGCGGCTTCAGTAGAGGCTTTTTGATTTTTTCTTGACAAGTACAGCATTTACAAAGAATTAAGAGATTCACATAAATATAAAAATTAAATTTTAAACAAACGTTGAAATTGTTGGTTTTTTGTAAATTTAAGCAGAAACAGTGCTTTTTGATCATACAAGAAAGTATTTATCAAAATTCCGTTAAGTTTAATTTTCGCCTTAGAAATCAAATTTTCGAGTCTATCTCTTTTCCGGCCCGTATACACAATTGTGTATCTAAATTTCGATCAAACAAAGTTATTTGTTGAACTCGAAAAGTTTTGTATTTTTTAAGATGATGCAATTTAGTAAGTTAAACGGAAATGGGATTGAAAAGGAAACGGAAAGAGTATTGCGTGAAACAATCTGCTTAGAAAAACAAAAATTACTTATTTTCCTGCCTCACCTGTTATTAAAAATAAAATGTATAATTCTGGCTCGGACCAGCTGGAATGCCAACTCATTCGTTGTAAAACTTCACAGGACGCCTTTTTAGATGAGTAATCGTAATTATTGTTAACCAAAATTGAGTGCTGAAGTTGATCTCACACACATAACTGTTTATACTGGTCATTCCAGATCGTGTGATTCTAAGAATTGGACCTATGGAATTTACGTCTTCATTGCGATTGTACGTCCTTAATATTTAATTATATACGAGAGTAGTGTTGTAATCTGGTTAATGATCAAACAAACTTGATTTATTGTATTTTTAATGTTTCTTAACGTGCGAAGGCGTTCAAGTTAACAATCAGAACTAATTTCTTTTGAACTTCCACAGCTTCATATTCAAACTAAATCCAATTTCTCACCCTGAAATTTTTAAGTAAAAGGAACACATCACTGACACAATAGCGCTTAATTTCTATATGAACCTAATAAATACAAGACGAAATCCAGCAGTGGAAAGGTATTAAAAAACTTTTCTCATTAAATGAACATAAATTGATTTTCTTTTTATTAAATTAAATAATTAAAATTCATTGATTAATTACATCACCGGCGTTCTTATCGTAATCAAACGAAAACAAAAAAAAAACGAGGAATTCATTGAATACAGAACAATAAAAAATAACCACAGCCCTTCTTCATATTTCGATTTATATTTTCCGGGAAATCACACTATTCGTGACGTTTATTTTTAGTTTTCATCTCGCGTTCCCATTGTTGTTTAAATTTCTTATATATTTTAAGAGCTGTTCGTGCGTCCTCCACGGAATCGTGTTCCCCCTCTTGGATATCTTCATGCAAAATTAATTTGGCTAACGTTTTAAGGCTAGGTGTTCGGGATTTACAAAAATTATTTTTTATATGACTGTAACGTGAGGTGTCACGTATTAAATACTTTGGATGATTGATTCGTAATACTTGGAAATCGTTTTGGAGTGCATGCCCGACTAGAATATGATTTTTGATTAATTCTATTACTTGTTTTTGCACTTTTTGAAATTCTTCGCCACACTCAATATCTTTCGGCCGTATTCCACTAACGTATGTACGATAGTTTGTCACTTCTTCTGTTGGTTTCACGTATTTATCAATTAACACTTCTCCATATTCGTTAACGATGGATACACGAGCGAGCATGTGATTCAAGCCATTTAGTCCTACCCCAACCATTTCACAATCCATTGCCAGGCACATTGTAATTTTATTATTTGGTTCATTTTGTTTCAATTTTTTGTTCGCCACCATAACTGTGGGTGACCTTTTATTTCCTTGTGATTTTACGGCCGTCACAGATTTAGTTAAACCTGATTTTTCTTCAGTACATTTTAAAGCCGCTTGTAAATTTTCCCAATTAGCATTTATAACTTTACGATTTAAATTTGGTTTTATTGAATTTTTTTCCATTTTCAACTGCGCATAACCTCACTTTTTGACATCAATATTTATAATTTAGATTCAACACAATTAACATTAATTTTTTTGGATTATAACAATACAAAATAAATATTATTAGAAAACACTGAAATATTTTATTTTTATTCGTCTTATCAGCATAATTTTATAGAAATTTTCGTCATACAGACAAAATTAATTTTTTCACTGTGTATTTTGTTTTGATAACAAAGCGAAAAATAAAAAAGCAAATTTGACATGTGTTTGGTAAACGAACTAAGCGAAATATGTGGAAGAGTAGTTGAAAAAACAAAAAAATGAAAAAAAACTGTTGGTTTGGTAACACTAGTTGCTCATTGTTATATTTGCGGCTGTTGCGCATTATGAATTATCAAACTGAAGACCGTTGAATTCAAAAGCCGTTAAAGTAGATTTACATTAAAAACTTATTTTTTTATTAATAAAAATGTATGTTATAACGAAATGAAAATTTTGATTTATAGGTTTTTATTATCAATGCTGGACATGTATGCACATTGAAATTATATGGACAATTATTATACAAATTTTATTACGTTTTTGTGATTTATTTCAATGCGACTGAACATTGAAAATGTGTATGTATATAAATTTAAATTGCAAAATTCCAGTCGATTCAATTAGGCTGGTTGATTTATGTCATTGTTGAAATGGCAATAAAATTTATTGCTTGCGTAATTAAAATGTAATTATGGTTCAAACCCAAAAATGTTTTTGCCCGGTATTTGTTTTTTGCCTTGCTGACAAGTGAAGGTTGAAAGTAATTTTTTGTTGTTCTGTTTTTCGCTGTTAGTAAATTATTTTGAATGACATTTTTATAATTGTTATAATATAACAATTTACTCTTTGGTAGAGGTGGTAGGAAGTGGTTTTTAAATAATTTACTTTTGTTTTTATTTAAGATTTATTATTTTATGTTGAATGATAACTTTATATTTCGTCTCTTGATTTAAGTTGAATAGTTTTTACCCCTTGGTTGAATACGCGTTTTCTTTGCGTATATACCTAGATCGCAGAGTAGAACACACAGGCGACATAAATCACTAAAAAAGGTGATGCGTCGCTATAATGATAAATTTCTAGTTAGCTTTGTTTAGGACGTCAGTGGCGCGAAAATCAAGGGTAGAATTACAAACGGTGATAGGTAATTATTATCCGCCAACTAAACGTGTTATTCCATAAGGTGGCAAGTTAATCATTTTTCGAAAATGGTATTCGTTATGGTGATTATAATCAAATTATCACCATTTTTGTCGCTTTTTAATGGTAGCTATTTTGTTATAATTTCAAAACTTTTAATTAATTTTATGCAGGACATTTATATTTAAATTAATATTTTTTACCAGACTTTATAATTATTTAATACGTTTTTAACTTGCGTTTGTTGAAAAAGTGGTACAGTTTTTGTTTTATCATATTTGCTGCGAGAAACTGAAGGTTTTGATATTTTTTTCATTTTTATTATTATTGAATGTATATTATTTTTTGAGCCAGTATAGTAAAGGCACGCCAATTGCCATATAATTGATAACACAGATAGCCAGATTTTTGGTTTGTATCAAGTTCAGCAATTACAAGGCGGCCATTCGTCCATGCCGTAAGTTATTAAATTATTCATAAAAAATTACTCCTACTCATATACCAATTCCACTATTTTGGATTTTATTTATTTATTTAAACCTGTGGGATAGAAACCTAACGCACGTCGCTCATTTTCTGGGCGATGTGAGCTAATTAATTATCTCAAAGGCCAAAATAAAACATTCAAATATATTGCTTTATAGATTGGGTTGATCCTGAGATTTATCTATAATATTTTTTTTTATTTGAGTTTTGGAAACCAAAACGGGAAGCTGTAAAATGAAAACTTAGCTCACATCAGTCAAAAACATAGCTGAAGTGTGCAACTACGGGCCTTAATTTTGTTAAATTTAAAATAAAAACATGAAAGTCGCTCATTGCGTGATGAAATCTGTCTTTTTGAACGTTATACACCTAGGAGTCGATTATGTAATCATTACGAGTTTCGATTACAACAAATGAATTCAAAAGGCTATATTCTATTAGAGGCATTTTAAGTTGTTGTAATTTTGACATTTTCCTCCCTCTACTAAGTTAGAATAGTAATGTTTTAATTTCGTGATTCTTCATAGAAAATAATTTAATGCAAAGTGTAGTTCCTATTGTAGTCAAAAATGTGCTTAGCACTTCATCCATTGGTCAAAGAATTTTAAAGGGTAAAATTGTACCTAACCTATTCGATCATTATCTAGATACAAGATTTAAAAACATTTACATTTATTAAATACTAGAATTTGACATAATTTTTTGATGTCAAAACCAAATTGAACACAGTTGTCTCAATATTGAAATTGAGTCAGAGAGCTGCACTCCAAAATTAGTATTTGTTAGTATTATAGCAAAATGATGAATATTTTGGAAAATTACCAAGAGTAATTTAATAGTTATTTTCAAATACATATGTGTAACAAATGTAACCTATCTATGAGAATACCCATTTTGGAGTTTATGGCTAGGAAAACTAAAACTGCAAGAAACCAATTCATTCATCAATGAGCACACTTTGATTCTTTCGTCGTGATTCAATGATTTCAAAAAATCAATCGCCGTCCACATTTGATTTCTTTGCGCGTTTCTTTAGTTATGTATGTGCGTAAAATTATGTTTTTTGATTTATTCGTAAAGTAAAAAATGTTTATTAAACTGCTTCCTTCAGCCAATATAGTTTTTGCACTCGAAGCACAAATTAAACTAAAATTAACCCAAAAACGACAAATAAACAAGTTGTACTTGAAATATTTATCTTTGTTGTTGTGCGAGAATCAGTTGAATCAAAAAAAAAAATTTTGCTGAAAAAAGAATCAAGAATTTCCCCGCCAAAAAATTAGTTTGTTGGTGAAGGGGAAGGAAACGAGGAAAGAATCACGACCAAAGAATAAAAATGTGAAACCACTGAATGACATTCAAGTTTGACAGGTATAATGACATTCAAAAGAAACAGGAAGTAACTTTGTGTGTTACATGCGTGGGACTATTAGTATATGATTTTTCTGAGATTAATCGTTCGTGAGATGTCTGAAATTAATTTGACAATGATTGAAAAATGAACACACTATGACAGGTCATATACGTATTACTTTTTAGTTGTTAGTTTATTTATCATGTACCAGAATCTACTTAAATATAAGTCCTGCTTACTCCTCTCATTGACAGATACCTATTTAAAAAAAACTAACAAAGAGTGTGTTGGTCACACCATTGCCTCCTAAACTACAGGCCGCTTACACCAAATGATGACGACACGCTATGTCGACGTTTTTGTTGTTTTCTCTAGTTGTTTTGTTAGTGTAAGGGGTATATCATCCATCCAGTCGCAAGTTCATTTTTTGCGATCAGAAATATGGTTACTAGATTTATTTTGCCATGTTAATTGACACATTTTTGTTAAATTTCAATTGGTTTTGCGATTGTAAAAAAGAAATCCACGAAAATACTGCTACGCTTTTTCCCAGATCGCAGTCTTTTTATACATTTCTACTTAACAATCGCAAAACAAATTTAAATTTAAAAAAAATGTGTCAATTGGCATGGCAAAATAAATCTAGTAACCATATTTCTGGTCGCAAAAAATTAACTTGCGACTGGATGGAGGATATACCCCTAAATATTCTTAACACTATTATGGCGCTCTCTCGGTTTAGACATAAATTGACGTCATGTGCGAAAAATGAGAGTAGTAAGAGGCCTGTAGCAGTGCACTTAGAATACTACAGGCCACACTGCTTGCTATGTCATTAAATTTATGTCTACAGTTTTTTCTTTGAACTGTAAACGGCAGTCATGCTCAAAAAATGAAATAACGAAAACAAACGGAAAAAAAAATATTTTTATACGTGTGCTAAAAGTAAGGTTATGTCTTCTCGTAAATTATAGCAAATGTGTACACATTTTATACGTGTTTACGTATTTAACACAATTTAAAATGCATAATTTTATAATAATATCAAAGAAAAACATATGTTTTTCTTTGATAATATTATGAATTAATATTTTTACCAATAGCTTTCTAAAAAATTTTAAAATATATTATTAAAATATTTTTCTTGTTGTTTGTTTACAATTTTTTTCTTATCAATATGACAGCAAACACAAACAAAATCAAAACAATCTTTTTAATTTTAGTGCTGTCTATAATAGCCAAAGAGAAAAGTGACGACATAAATTGACGTCATATAGCAAAATTTTTAAAGCAGTGTGGCCTGTAGTATTCTAGGTGCACTGACTGCACTAACAATTCAACGTAAATTTGATTTTTTTTTTGTTTCTGCACCAACACTAAGTATAAATAGTTTTTAAAAAAATAATTAGTATGCAAAAAAATTTCCAATACATGTTTACTTATAGTTGTTGTTTTTTTCATATGTGTGGAGATAGCAGGTCTTATATTCTGCATAAAATCGCAAAATTGAAATAAAACAAAAACATTTGTAGTAAAAATATTTCTTTTGTTTCATTTTTACTAGTGCAAATGTTTCGTAGTTTTAATTCATGATAGAGCCAGGAATATTTGTAGTATTTACCAGGGTCGATCAATAAGTGTTACACTTGTGTCGCATGTTAGGAATGAAAACGCAGATTTTATATATTTTTTATTTTTCAACGTAATCTTCTTTTAGGTCGATACACTTTTCTCAACGTTTCTGCCATTTCTTTAATCCCTCCAAAAAGTATGATTTCTCAAACTTGTAACGGTACTATGGTGAAATAGCACCGTTAACAGAATGTTGATGAACTTTAATCCCGTAGCAGCCATTAGCCCGCTAACTGAAGTCGGCATGGGAGTGAGTCAAGGGAGTTCAACAACCGTAATCAGCTGCTTTCAAAAATTAATATACAAAAACAAGTCAAGCACTACCATTCTTCCTTATTCAGACCCTCCTTCTAACCCCGAAAAAAAACACTTTAATTCATTATGACTTCCTGACTTTATTTAAAGAACAAAAGCGACGTATCATGTTACGCAGGTAATCGGAATTCATTTAATTAAATTAATTTAATTTTTCAATTTCTTAAAATACCCCAAATGATCAAATATAATATAAAGAAAATTAAAATGACTTACCAATTCACCGACCGGCAAAGCGCTTTACTGATGGCGACTGTATATACATTACGTATACGCGGCTAGGCTAAATACTAAGAAGGGTAGTTTAAACTTAATTCAATTAATTGAAAAATAATAATAACTTAAATTAACCTATGCCCGTAACTTAAAAATAGGTAGTTAAATAAATTTAATAGGATATTTGAATTAAAAAGTTAAATAGATACGTGGCTTAAATAACTACAAATATTATTTACTAGCAATCCGAAAATAAATAGTTGAATTAATTAAATAAATGTAAACTAATAATGTTATATTAAACTACTAATAAGAGTGCATGCGACATAACGTAACGATACATAATTTTTTAAAATATGGATAATGACACTAAACCAAATTAGATTTGTACGGTGTTTAGATGTGTTGTGATGTTGTTGTTGGTGAACGCTTCACACATATCTCCATAGCACGCATCGCTTTCCAAACTGGAGGTGTTTTCCCAGATGGTGATTGCTTTTAGTAACAGTTTTTTTTATGTTACTTAAATAAATAAGACGGTGGTTAAATAAATAAGACGGTGGCGCGAATATCAATACGCAAAATCACACCACCGTCATTAAATCCGCAAAACAATCAGTTGTTCACTATCAAGGCCACTGGTTTTTACGACTCGAACGGTGGTATCAGCTAAAATGTACTAAACAAGTGGTTTTACGTAGTGTATGTGATATCCGTTTGACACACTAAAGTAAACGAAACACAAAACTAGCATTAGCTTAATATGCGCTTAGCTTAAATTTCAAATAGTAAACTTCACCTTGTCGTGCCTTTTATTAGCGAGTAAGGTACAATTAGGCAAATTACATACACGAGGGTAAATATATGGATCCTGATAACTCTAGGATTATGCACATCACAGTACTATTAGAAAACACTAGAATTAATTCATTTATATTGAAAAATAAAATTCACAGGCACAAACACAAACCGTAAACTTTAATTTATTTTTTTATTTAGCTTTAGGCACTGATTTTAAGGTTGGTGTAAAGAAATATCGGATGCAACTGATTTGTTTATACGCTACGTCCATCATCATTTCAAGTTTTCAGTGAATCGATTAACTTTGATGAATTTTATGGCAGGACCATAAAATTACTTTTGTAAAATTCATCGACTACATTGTAGACTGAGAATTAGGACTTTGCACCGATAATAATATAAGTGCCCATGAAACACGGACGATCATTTCGTTTCATTCGTGGGGAAACCTACCCCTGAGATGTCTCTATGCTTCGGTTAATAATGCTAAGGCTTTACTGTCGTTGTATATCCTTAACATGGTAGACACCAAGGATTTTACCATTGTCGGCAGCAACTTCAAACGCAACGTTACCAACATTCTTGACTATTCGAGCTTTTATAGTTTTTGGTGCCAGTTTTGCAGAATAATGTTTCGATGCGTCACTTTGCGTAAAATTTTTCACATAAACTTGATCTCCGGGATTAAATGTTCGGTGACGTGATCGCAGGTTATAATATTTAGCACTATTTTCGTGTGCCTTTCTCAAATTTGCTATAGCATGGCGTCGAACACTACTCAGCTTGTTGAAGTTATTATTGGCCGAAAAGTTACCATCTTCACTAAAACCGAGAAGTTTATAAAGATCGTATTCCTTCGCGTGAAGTATCTGGTTTTGTCCGAATATAATAAAATGAGGAGAATAACCAGTACTACTGTGCTTAGCATTGTTTAATGCTGATTCGAACTCAGAAAGATGAACATCCCATAGGCGTTGGTCATCTTTTAAATAGGAACGAATGGCGGACAGCAGCGTGCGGTTTACTCTCTCAGAAGCATTACTCTGAGGGGAATATTTTGGTGTTAGCACATGATTAACACCGTATTTGTCTAATAAATTTTTAAACGCAACAGAGCAGAATTGTTTACCATTATCGGTAAACACTGTTTGAGGCACTGAATAGCGAAGGAAAAGTTGTTCGAGAAAGTTAATTGTAGATTGGGCAGTAGCCTGCCTAAAAGGTTGCAAGCAGACGAACCGGGATAGTTTGTCTAGCACAATGAGGATGAAACAATTTCCAGCTTTTGATCGCGGATACGGCCCTAAGAAATCCAGATATAGGAATTGAAATGGTCTAAACGATTCTTGCATCGAACCCATTAATGGACGCGTTATGTAATTCACTGGTTTGCAGGTTTTGCAAACGTGACACATTTTGATATAAGTTCGAACATCCTTGGCCATTCCACTCCAATAGAATTGACGTTGAAGACGATCTAATGTTTTGGATACTCCTAAGTGTGCAGAGGTAGGATGATCATGCGCAAGTTTAATTAATTCATGATGCATTGCTAAAGGAACAATTAGTCTCCATTCGTTTGGAACAGTATCGTCGTAAACTGAACCAGAGTTCACATTAATTAATAATTTGCCTTCGTCGTATTTGAGGTTGGTGGTATCGGTGTCATTGGTCAAAAATTCCTCAATCGCATTTTTGTAATCACGGTCGTTAAAATGCTCGGATTCTAAGTCAATATAAAGCGGAGTGGCAAAATTATACGTGGCTTCTTTTAGTTCGGAAACTCCTTGTAAAACGAGCTCATCCGAATTCATTCTTGACAGAGCATCCGGGATTATGTTTTGTGAACCACTGCGGTGAACGATTTTGAAATCGAACGGTTGTAATTTAAGTGCCCATCGAGCTAAACGACCGGCAAGGTCTCTTTGAGACATAAGCCATTTCAAAGCAGCATGGTCAGTTACTATTGTAAATGAATATCCTTCAATATATGCGCGGAAAGCCTTAATTCCATGCACTACAGCGTAACATTCTAATTCTGTAATGCTGTATTTTTGCTGCGCGGGATTAAGCTTTTTCGATGCAAAGGCAATTGGATGTTCCTCACCATTCTCATCGTACTGTGCCAAAACACTACCGACTCCTGTGCTACTAGCATCACATTGGATGATAAACTCTTTTGAAAAATCAGCGTGACGTAAAACTGGTGCTGTAGTCATTGCAACTTTTAGATCTTCAAAGGCATGTTGTGCAGCAATGGGCCATTCGAATTTTCTTTGTTTTTTCAAAAGGTTTGTTAGGGGCGTAGCTAGTATCGAGTAGTTCTTGATGAAACGTCGGTAATATCCTGTCATTCCAAGAAATTGGCGAATTTTACGAACTGTCTTAGGAGGTGGATAGTTAGTGATCGACTCGATTTTGCTAGGATCAATGCGAAGTCCCCCTTCTCCAACAATATAACCTAGAAACTTTGTAGATTTTAGCGCGAACTTGCTTTTGGTGACGTTAATGGTAAGTCCTGCCTCTCGCAATAGTCGACTGACTGTCTGGAGAAGAGATAGGTGCTCGGGCCATGTGGCAGATGTAATTAACAGGTCGTCGAGGTAAACGAAAATCCGATCATGGAGATGATATGGAATCACCCGATCCATTAGTCGGCACATACGTTGAGGTGCGTTGCACAACCCGAAAGGCATTACCGTGAACTGATACAGTGGACGACCGGGCACCGTAAAGGCTGTCTTATCCCTTGAACCGCCAGCTAGAGGAATCTGCCAAAACGCGTCCTTAAGATCAACACTCGATATATATCGGGTTTGATCAAGGCGGCTTAGCAGACCCTCGATGTTAGGTAAAGGATAAGAATCTTTACGGGTAACCTCGTTAACCTTTCGGGCGTCCAAACACAATCTTATTTTACCGTTGGCCTTTCGGACTAATGTAACCGGAGAATTCCATTCACTCTCACGGCACTCTTCTATTACCCCGAGAGCTAGCATCCTATCTATCTCTGCGTACAGATCGGATTGTACTGCTGGAGAGACGGGATAGTATCTCTGTTTAACCGGTATCGCATTTTCGATTAAGTTTATTTCATGGAAAGTCTTTAACGTGCTACCGAGACCTAAAATCTCTGAAGAGGGGTACGATTTAATAACTTCCTCGAGTTGAGATCTTTGAGATTCATTTAGTTCATGAGTATTTAAATCTACCTCTGGTTTAGATGGAATTTGATTAGAAGGGAAAGTTATTTCAGAGAGAACCGTAGGAAAAATTCCGAATTCTCGCCAGAAATCAATTCCTAGGTATAGTTTCTCTGATAACTCGGGCGCTAAGGTGAAATTAAACATTTTCGTGATTCCATTGAATGTGGTAGGCAGAGTAACAAAACCAAGAACACGTTTCTTTTGACCACTGGCCGTGTGTAAATAGGTTGGTCGCTCACAAATTTTGAGATCGTTTTTACTTATGAACTCCTCACATCCTTTTCCAAACACACTCACATTAGCACCACTGTCAAGGAGTCCATTAAATGTTTGATGGAAAATGTTTACTTCCGCACGAGGTCTACCATCCAGTGAGTCAAAAATTATTGAAGAAGTTATTAATTTAGTGAGTAGTTTGCGCTTACGCCAATAATTAATGGATCTGGTTCTATGTTTCGAGATTTTTGAAATTCCTTCGGTCGGAGATGTGAGACGTATAGGATTAGGTACAGAGGTAGTTACTTTTTCTGGTACGGAAATTTCTGATTTTGGTCTATCCAGGTATTCATGGCTGTTGTTTCTTTCGTTGGAGTGGGATTCGTTTGTACAGTTTTCGGTGGATTTCCTCCCCCAACAACAAGATCCACCTTTTGCGAGTTTCCCGAATATAGTTTACACCGAGGACACATAATCTCATCTACGTTCGGTAATCCACACTTTTTGCAGAATTTATGTAATAACGTTCCAAAAGGACATTTTGAAAAGTAATGACCTTGTGCAGCACAATTCCAGCAATACATCATCGTTCTAGGTGTGTTTATGTTAAGTGGAAGTGGTATAGATTGAAGATTCGACTTTTGGTAGTTCTTTTGAAATACAGCCGCAACATTTGAGATGGGGGTATATGATGATTCTGCGGAAGTATTTGTATCTGCAAGGTTCGAATAGTACGTGGTCGGCAAAGGTGGTAAATTTTCATTTGATAGATGAACTTGTGGAATATTAGAAAATGTTTGAGATGCAGTGTTCTGAGTCTGCATCATCTCGTGTACCTCAAATTTTCGTGGATCTTTACGCAATGGTTGTTTATTCAAACCGAGTTCGGGGACAAACCTCTCCTCATTCCATAATTCTTCGAGAGATCGACATCTTGCAATTATTTGGTCTATGGTCATAAAAGTTTCATTGTTGGTAAAAATTTTGAGACCGGGGCGCATATTTTTGCGAACAATTCGAATAAACTCCAGGTCGGAGTATGGGATATGTAAGGAACTAGACAACATATACATATCACTAAAATAAGACATAAATGACTCGTTCGTTTCCCATTTCTGTAGACGACGGTCTAATTGAGTTTTGATGTTGTCATCCGTTCTCGAGTCTTGAAAATATCGCTGCATTTCACTTCTCAGGTGTTGCCATGTAATAACTACATTAACATTTTTGCGAATGAATGCCCAGTACCATTCAGAGGCTTCTTTTTCAAGAATAAATCCGAGTTCTTTAACCAATCGATACTGTGGTATATTGAAGCTATTAGCTAGATATTCTACCTGGAATAAGAATTTGTCCACCCCTCTACCTTTCCTATCGCCATTGTATTTCAGATTCCAATGCTTCAGAAACATTGGCTTTGTATTATCATGTCCGTATGATAGGTTCACATTTGGTAAATTATAATTCGACATAGCGGGGACGTTAGGGATGCTATTTTGCAACAAATGTGGTGGCAACGTAGGTATACTTGTTGGTTGCGTTATGTTTGCGTATGGGGATGAATTGATAGTCGACCTCGGCAGATCCGATTGGTTTTGTTGGGAAGGAAGGTTATAAAATGGGTCGGCATTGTGATTATAAAGTGATATTTCAGAAACTGGTACCACCGATCGGTCGTTATTAACATGAGTTTGCGGAATTGTATCATGACTTTGATTTCCTTTAAAATACTCTAATTGCTGGGTTAATTTTTTAATTTGGTTTGTTATTCGTTGAGAATCACTTGCATTACTATCCACGGATTGTTGAGATGTACTAGGTATGCTAGGCGGTTTTGAGCTTGTTGCTAAGATATTTGATTTTAGCGAATCATCAAAATGAACCTTCCTCGTTGGTTTAATTCCCATTGATTTTAATTTCTGGAGCATTGTTTCCATATTCGCCACCTCTTGATTCAAATGCTGAGTAGCCAACTTATCGGTCTTTAAAATCAGGTCAGTTTGTTTCGCTAAACTCGAAGTGCTAGGTTGTACATCCATACATGGACTACTAGTTGAACTTGAACTATTAGAATGCATTGAAGCATCAGCTACATCGGAACTATTTCCTACTGTAGAAGTATTTATTTGGGTCGGAGACACAGTTGGATCGACCTCGTCATTATCGGAATCATCGTCAGGTAAATCTTCGATGGAAACATCGTGTGCAAATTTTTTTATTGATTCTTCGTCTAAACTAGAATTATTAGAGTTTGCTTCTTGAACAAGAGCGAGAAGCTTTTGACAAGTATCTATTGCAGACAAAGATGCATCTTTGGCAGCCTTCGACGAATGAATACGATTTAGTCGTCCTTGGATATGAAGCAATCGTGATTGTGCTTTCGAGATAATTTCTTGCTCATTATATTGATCCGCAAGTAAAAGTTGAACTTGTAATAATTTCCTATTGCACAAGTTAACTTCACGTAGTGGATTTTTCTTGGCATTATTATGAGCACGGTTCGGTATTAGTACAGGGACTTCAACCTCTTTTGGTAAGATAATTTTCAAGGTTTCATATTGCTCGATTATAGAACCCTTCAAATCTCGAACCTCGCATTCAATTAAAAACTCATCATGATCCAAGTGATCAATATTCATGATTACTGAGTAATTTAAGAAAGATTTAGATAATTTAGAAAATATACTTAAGGTAAATAATGTGGTTATTAAGAATTATAATAATATTTTTTTCGAATATATATATAAGAATGTAGAAATATAACGGGGGTAGAAGGTCTGAACAAGGAAAGTTCGGTAATGCAAAGCTAAATTTGTTAATAAAAAAATAGTAAATCAAATAAGCTACAAGATCCACAAGCATGATGTCTTACCATCTATTCAATCATTCCTACACGAGTAATAAGGATAGATGGAGAAGAAAAAAAAATCATACCTTGAATTAATAGAAAAAAAAATAATGAAAATACTAATCGTTAATTTAATTGAAACTAATTATACGTATTATTGCATTGAACGCCAATATTTACATTTGATTAGCATAGAACTTATAATTTGTCAAACGTTTCATTTCGAAACGGGAAAATTATATTAACTCCAGCAACCAAATGAGAGAGCGGTAAATTCGAACAGGCATTCGACTTAATTTTAAGAATATACCAACTGAACTTTTACCTTTCCTAGAACTTAAGTATAACTAAATATCAACAATAAGTTTAATTCTTATCAACAATTGAGACTGCATTAAGAAATTAGTTATATCTGTTGATTAGCCATACTAATCTAAACACGGTTAGTGCTCCAAGACAATAATAATGTATGCAAAAAAAAAAATCGTAATTACTTTATGGAATAAACTTGGTAAAATAATCTACTAAATCATTTGGCAAATAATTTTTGAAATTTCAGATAAATAAATATGTTTAGGAATGCGTATTCCAACTAAATTCAACATTTTTCAATGGATATTTAATAAGATGAAACCCGAACATAATTATTCAAAAGTCAACAACGAGGGTTGTTGTATAAACAAAATTACCAAATGAATTTAAAATGGAGATAGCCATTTCCCTTGGGCGCCACTGTAACGGTACTATGGTGAAATAGCACCGTTAACAGAATGTTGGTGAACTTTAATCCCGTAGCAGCCATTAGCCCGCTAACTGAAGTCGGCATGGGAGTGAGTCACGGGAGTTCAACAACCGTAATCAGCTGCTTTCAAAAATTAATATACAAAAACAAGTCAAGCACTACCATTCTTCCTTATTCAGACCCTCCTTCTAACCCCGAAAAAAAACACTTTAATTCATTATGACTTCCTGACTTTATTTAAAGAACAAAAGCGACGTATCATGTTACGCAGGTAATCGGAATTCATTTAATTAAATTAATTTAATTTTTCAATTTCTTAAAATACCCCAAATGATCAAATATAATATAAAGAAAATTAAAATGACTTACCAATTCACCGACCGGCAAAGCGCTTTACTGATGGCGACTGTATATACATTACGTATACGCGGCTAGGCTAAATACTAAGAAGGGTAGTTTAAACTTAATTCAATTAATTGAAAAATAATAATAACTTAAATTAACCTATGCCCGTAACTTAAAAATAGGTAGTTAAATAAATTTAATAGGATATTTGAATTAAAAAGTTAAATAGATACGTGGCTTAAATAACTACAAATATTATTTACTAGCAATCCGAAAATAAATAGTTGAATTAATTAAATAAATGTAAACTAATAATGTTATATTAAACTACTAATAAGAGTGCATGCGACATAACGTAACGATACATAATTTTTTAAAATATGGATAATGACACTAAACCAAATTAGATTTGTACGGTGTTTAGATGTGTTGTGATGTTGTTGTTGGTGAACGCTTCACACATATCTCCATAGCACGCATCGCTTTCCAAACTGGAGGTGTTTTCCCAGATGGTGATTGCTTTTAGTAACAGTTTTTTTTATGTTACTTAAATAAATAAGACGGTGGTTAAATAAATAAGACGGTGGCGCGAATATCAATACGCAAAATCACACCACCGTCATTAAATCCGCAAAACAATCAGTTGTTCACTATCAAGGCCACTGGTTTTTACGACTCGAACGGTGGTATCAGCTAAAATGTACTAAACAAGTGGTTTTACGTAGTGTATGTGATATCCGTTTGACACACTAAAGTAAACGAAACACAAAACTAGCATTAGCTTAATATGCGCTTAGCTTAAATTTCAAATAGTAAACTTCACCTTGTCGTGCCTTTTATTAGCGAGTAAGGTACAATTAGGCAAATTACATACACGAGGGTAAATATATGGATCCTGATAACTCTAGGATTATGCACATCACAGTACTATTAGAAAACACTAGAATTAATTCATTTATATTGAAAAATAAAATTCACAGGCACAAACACAAACCGTAAACTTTAATTTATTTTTTTATTTAGCTTTAGGCACTGATTTTAAGGTTGGTGTAAAGAAATATCGGATGCAACTGATTTGTTTATACGCTACGTCCATCATCATTTCAAGTTTTCAGTGAATCGATTAACTTTGATGAATTTTATGGCAGGACCATAAAATTACTTTTGTAAAATTCATCGACTACATTGTAGACTGAGAATTAGGACTTTGCACCGATAATAATATAAGTGCCCATGAAACACGGACGATCATTTCGTTTCAAACTCTTCAAAATACGCTTCTGTCTCGGTGATAACCTCCTCGTTTGAGCAGAATTTTTTCCGCCATGCCAAGTTTTCATGTTGGGGAGCAGAAAGAAATCACAGGGAGCCAAGTCTGGTGAGTACGGTGGGTGCAGCAGTAATTCGTACCGCAGTTCATGTAATTTGGCTGCGACAATTCCGGATAAACTAGCAGCTGGAATGAGCAATCACGGTACACATCGGGCCGACACCTTTCTCACATTTATCTTATCATTTACGGCCTGTGCTATTTCGCGCACTTTAGTTCGACGATCAGCGAGACTCCTGCCGAAGGTCAAAGATTTCCTCGATAACAATGTCTGTGCCGCTGATCATCAAAAACAGATGTACGTGTTTTTCCATCCAAAGATAAAAAGCAAATTACGGATCGGTATTGATCTTTTTCCATTTTATTGAGAAACGCGAAATACGAGTGATACAATTGGCTGCCAAATAAAAACTAACTTGTGAACTAGGCTAAAATTTAGTATGGTGTCGTTTGACAGATTGTTGACAGTCCACGATGTTAATGTCAATTTCCCTCAGCAATGCTACCTGTTTTCAAACAACGGAACTTATTGATTGACATTCGTATACATATTTCTATTAGAACATTGTCATGAAAGTAAAAATGTATATGACACGTCTCATACTATTCTTTGAATGTGGACATTCTTTGGACGCGTCAATTCAGAAACTAATGTGACTTGTGATAAATTAATCATATAACGTTAACATGTACAAATTAAACTGCAAGTGCAAATTTTTCAGCATTTAAACAATGATAAATAGCTGGTGTTCAGTTAATTTTACGTGTGGCTTTATGTAACATTTTAAAAATATTGTTTGCTATACAATTCATTACAGAATTTTTTCCGTTGAATCGATTTATCATATTTTTGCTATAAATAAAATTTAAAATTCAAACAACAGAATGTTTTCATCCATTTGTCTCAAAAGGCACGTTTTTCACATCTGGATAAATAAAATGTACAATCGGAAAATAAAGCGGAAAAGCTGTATATGGCTTCTTACGAAAACCAATAAAATAAAATAAACAAAAAGCAGAAGAAATTCCATTTGAAAATGAACTTAACGAAGAATCAAAATTATTTGTTAATAGAATCTTTAGATTTCTTCTTTGCAATTCTATATATAAGAAGATACGTATGTTCAAATCACTAAAACGTTTTATTAAGTTTTCCACTAGTGCGCAAACTATGCTCCATAACCTTATTATGGCAGACGAAGAATACAATTCTTTATTGTACGATATCTACTCTACATGCATATATAAAAGAAACATACAACGTACACAGAAAAAAAGAAAAACCTCCTACTTTTTCTTCAGCACAATTTTCAATGATGTTCCAAATAAAAATACGAATCGTTGTATGATCAAAATTTTAAACATCGAAACAGTGCACAAATAGAAAAAACGATGGTAAATTGTGTTGAGCTTTTTATTTATTTTTTGTGTTTCTATTAAAAGAAAGACATAAACAGAAAAGATTTGAGATTCTGTACAAAAAATATGCAAGACTTTGGATTTATCTACATATATATATATAATGTCTTGTACTGGTTGGTATAACTATATCAGCTCCCGTATTCTGAGCTGAACAAACAGAAAAAACAGAATTTCATTTTCTAATTTTTTGTTTCTGTGCGCTATATTCTTGTTTTAAAAGAAATATTTTGAAGAAACCTAATTTCTGGTAATCAATTTGTCTATTTCCAATTTTTTGTTGCCCTTTAAAAAACGTACATTGAAAGAAATACAAAAAAAAACGGTAGAATTATTGTTAGGGCGCAAGATATAAGCGACCAATTTAACGAGAAGACACCTATAACCAGCAATCGTGTTTTGCATTACTATAATGCAAGATGACCAGGGATAAGTCCGAGAAATATGTACAAGGTTCCTGACAACTACATATATTTAAAATTTCTCAAACAATAAAATTTTAGTTTACTTATGATCTTAAGTTTGAATATTTATTTTAAATTATAATAATATTTATATTAATATTTATTTGTAAAACTTTTGTTTTCAGATATATAGAAAGGAAAACTCACTTAATATGACATAGCGGGGCTAAAGAATTTTTTAAAAATAAGTTGCGACTTATGTTTAGTTTAAATAAAAGCCCGATTATCAGCAATTTACTCATCGAAACTAGTAGTTAAAAAAATTCAAAATCATAAAGAAGTAAAATTTTAAACTTTTTTATATTTTTATAAATTATTTTATTATGTATGCTTGAAAGGACAAAATACCAAAATTTCTATTGAGGTATATGAGAATAACCCACAATCAATCGAAGGTCTCAAAACCAATATCGTGAGATAGAGTCCCAATCATGTAGAAATGATGGAAAACAACTCATAATTAAATTTTCTTAGATGTACAATATTTGCAAATATTGGTGACATTGAAATGAAACATCGAAATCGAAATTATTATTTAATTTATTTACATGAGAATAAGCTCTTTCTTGACGATATCAGCCAACTGAAACTGGTGCTTTAACTTATGTAGTTTTCGATTTTCTCAAATATTGAGGTTAATTGATTGGGAGAGAATCTCGTGCTTGAGCTCGTCATATAAATTGGGATCAGTTTTCACATAATTGTTTGTTTGAAAATATTTGGAAATATGGTTCATTTCTACAAATTTTAAATTAAATTATCAATGAAATGGGTTATGGAAAATAGATAATTTTTAATCATTAAATTATAATTTTTGATATAATCACTCCATAATCACAGGTAACTGAAATAGAGGAATGTATGTCAAGAGAGTAAAATGGGAGGTTATGCACGAGTCATAATCTACTACTCGAGAGACTGTAGTCCAAGATAATCTACGTTTACTCGCGAGTAACACGTATGCAAATTTTTACGAGATCAATTTTAAAAAATATACAATTTTTTTGGTTAAGTAGTTTTTAGTGAATACATTATACCCCTGAGAAGTTTTTGTTTCGCTATCGTAATCGAGTTGTCATTGAAAATTTGTTCGACATATAAGCAATTTTAGGTGTTTTGCTTTGGTAAAGTTAAGCGGGTTTTACTTTAATATCTCAAAGCAACAGCTTTTGGCTTTAGTTTTTCGATGCCGTTTAATAAAACATTTATAAGTATCCCCAATTTTGATCGTGGGATAATTGATTATTATGTAGTTTTAACTATAAATACATTAAAATTTTTCAAAAAAAAAATCAAAATAAAATTAAAAAATGACCGTCTTGCGGTGAACACCATGTGACTATAAAATGATTTTATTTTCTTAAAACTAAAATTTTTTTGGTTTACATTAAAGCGTCTTCGGTTTTATAAAATGCAATTGTTGTTGTAAGCTAAGCGGGCTTTGCCAAAGCAAAACAGCTTTTGTCTCAAGTCAAATCATTTTGGTTTTATTGAATTTAGAAAATGGTCATGGCAAGGGACAGTAACCCATCTACTTTAGTCCCTACATTTTCCAATTTAAATTTTAAGTTACTGGTTAATGCAAAATAATGTTTGTGTTGTAATAAACTGTCGTGCTTTTGTAATTTTTATCGTTCAATGATTAAGGAAAGGCTAGAGGCTAGTATTTCTGAATACGAAACAAGAATAAAAACACTACATATATTCACTTCTACTAAATTTCTATTTACTTCTACTTCTATGTCAAACCGACATTATAAATTTCTGTAATTTGAAATTATCTTACAACTATCCTAACAAGCACATAGCATTTACAACTTTTGTTTTGTGAATTGGTATTCTTGACGGTGAACTTGACTTGAAATAAACATATTTTTGGGGCGACTTTATGTTAGGGCGACCTGTGTCAAATTTTCCCGGAAAAATTCTTACTGCGTTACGGCATCCCAAAATAAAAAAAATCAGTCTCGGAACTTTCAAGGCATCACAAAACTTTTTTGGTGAAAATATATAAAATCACGTCGATTATAGAACTCGCGGGAACGAATCGATTGCGGATTGAAAACTATACATACATAAAACAAAATTTTAAATCGTAGTATCATAGAAAATCCTATGGATTTTCATACAATCAATAAAGTAAAATTTGTTTTAGATCCGCAACTTTTTTATTGCGTTTGTACGGGGAATCATAAAAAACGATTGGTATGGAAATCAATACAAATTTTCTTGGCTACTTTGATTGAGAGCAATTATTGTTTCCCATTAAATATGCATTTTCCAATCCGCATTCGATTCGTTCCCGCGGATTCTATAATCGACGTGAATATTTTGTTTCCTTCGTGGATTTAAATGGGCGGGTCTTAATTGAATATAGAGATTTGATACAATTCTTTAATTGGATTAAAACAATCTCACTTGATGAAGGCACCATCAGTCAAATTTATCTGAAAACATTTATCGCAGGTTAAGCTAAGTATCCAGCTCGTGCTAAGATAAGTTTTAACGTGGTCTCCACAAGTCCACAAAATTACAAATAAATTAGTAAGCGTAAAAAGTTTATGTAGAGATAAATTTTTTTATTTGTCCTACAACAAACAAAAATATAGTTCGAAACTATTTTCATAGTCTAGAAAATTATTATGTTTACCCAATTAAAAAAAAAAAAAAAAAATAAATTTCACGAATTTGCTGTCAAAATTGTATTGTTCTATTCAGATAAATTGCTGTGAAATCGTTCGTAGAATTTTCACTCACTAGCGCGGTCTATATGTGAATGAGATAACCCACAAACTTTGCATGTCACCTGCGTATCTGCAAAACCGCGAGCTAAATATTTTAACTAGATAATCAAGAATACTGGATTACTCCGATATTTTTCCGGTCTGTCATATCACGATTTTCATCAAAACAGGGTTATTACGTTTACAGAACAAGATTATTACAGTCGGGTTGTAGGAAGAAGATAAATTTGAAATATAAGAAAAAATCGGTAGGATCGTATGAGGAGGAGCGGCTGAGGAACATAAAAGTCATTTTCATTGAATGTCCAGAAAAATTGTTAGATTGTAAATTTAATTTTAAAATTTTTAAACTGGCACAGAAATTATGGTATGATATCAAAGGGCCGAATGTGTCGAAGGGCCGAATGTGTCGAAGGGCCGAATGTCGAAGGGCCGAATGTGTTGAAGGGCCATTTTTTTTTTTTTTTTTTTTTTTACTTTTTAGAAATATATTTTTTTATATTTTTATTTAATTTATTTATTTTTTTATTTTTTTAAATATCCCTTTTCAAACAAAAAAAATGGCACTATTTAAGTCCAAACCACACAAATGTGTGGGTAAAAAATCATAGCATGTAATGGCGTTTTTGATAAAAAATTTGGGCAAGAAGAAATGTTTTTAAAAAATTACGCCAAAAATTTCGCTTGTGAGGAAGAACAACCAACACAATTGTGTATATAGTTATATTGTTTTTTTTTCGGACGGAAATAATTTTAAAAGGAATGCAGAAATGCGTAAGTTGGGTCAAAACACATACAAAAATAAATTTTTGATATGGTACTTTTAGAGTACCCACACAATTGTGTTAACGGGCAGAAAAAGGGATATACCTATTGGTGGCACATGAAAAAATTTTCCTTCACCAAAATGTACCGCTGACTGGATACGTGATGAAAAATAGTAAAATACATAAATGCATAAAAAATTCATTTCTGTTTAATAAAAAAAATTTACAAAATATTGAATAAAACAACAAATATAAAAAATTATATTTCTAAAAACCAAAAAAAAAATTCGGTCCTTCGACCCATTCGGCCCTTCGACACATTCGGCCCTTCAACATTCGGCCCTTCGACATTCGGCCCTTCGACCATTTCGGCCCTTCGACACATTCGGCCCTTCGACATTCGGTCCTTTGACATTCGGCCCTTTGACATTCGGCCCTTTGTACCCATTCCAAATTATTTATACATTTATGCCCGGTTTACATAAGACCAACATTTTTCTTCTGCAAAATGAATAAGATATAACATTGACTTTTTGCACATGACAGACAAGAAAAGCAATATATCCCAACAAAATTTTGCAGAAGAATTTTTGAGCAAAAATCACCATAAAAATGAAAATGTTGCCATAAAATATATTCGATCCGAGTATTTTTATGGCAACATTTTTAAAATTAACAAGAAAAAAAATTATTTCGTATTTATAAATGTTGAGGATTCGTTATAAAAACAGACGCCATAGATAAAAATGTAAATTTCATTTTTTAATTCATTAAAAATAAATTAATAATGATCCTATAAAAAAATTACGCCATTACTATATATGTTTATTTCTTTCTGGCATATTGAATATTTTTATATAGCGGATTCTTTCTTATTTACCTGCAAAAATTTGCAGAAGAAAACAATTTTCTCATGTAAACCGGGCATTAGTTTATATTAACTTATCGTAACTGATTCGATGTAGTTCAAAATGGCATATATGCATTAAAATTGTTCTATTTCATTATTTGCAGAGTTACAAAATCGGGTTTGCGTCTGTCACTAAAATTATAAAATCGTGACTTTATTTGTTTGGCATACAATCGCGATTGGAAGTAATCGCGATAATTTTTGTGTCTATCCACGGTATTAGGCCTATTTTTATATATTGTATCTTCCCGAAGCATTCGATTAATATTGTGTTTCCGATATATCTAATATGTATACTTACATTGTAAAAAATTATTGTAAAAAATTAGAAAAACTCAGATGAAACACATATGCTGTCTTACTTTGAGAAATTTACAACAACAATCCCATATATGTAATTCCAAATTGGAATTATTTTAAACCAACTTTTCTGCTGGTATAGAATTATTCTATTCTACCTGTAGTTTTAATGTTCACCACCAGGGCAATTGTATTGAATACTTTTATTTTTAAATGTTGGCAATAAAAATATAAAAGTGATTTTTGTTATTTTGACATCGCATTTTTCTAAACAACACGAGCAATTAGCTACGATTTGTAATAATATTCAATAATGTTCTAGCACATTACTATTTAATTGAATGTATTTAGTTGCATTTTTACGTTGTTTTCAAATTCAAAATGTAATTGTTACCAACTAATAAAAATAAATTAAAAAATATCTTTGGTTGTTACTTTGAGCACAAATTAATTCTATTCCAGAATGGTTTTAACTTATGTCAAAGTAAGACGACAATATAAACACATCAAAATAATACATACAAATAGTATCATCTCTCTACCGTATAGTAGTAGTTAACTGAAAAGAAAACGGTCTAATCAACAAAATAAAATCGTTGAAAGAAAAATAAGGGAAAAACGAAACAGCACGCATACAAAACCAAGAAAATGTTGTTTTCTGATTTTATTTTAAATTTATTTTTGTTTTTGTATTTTTCCAGATATGTTCATGGTATTGGTTCTGAAACACGAAATTCATTATTTCATTTACATAATGGAAAGGATATGGTATTAGTAACTACATGTCGTCATGGTAAAAGTTGGAGAGAATTACAAGATGCAAGATGTGATGATGATAATCGAGAATATGATCGGTAAGTTTTTTTGATACCTTGTCCCCTTTTACAATATAAAATGACTCGTATTTAGCTCCGTTTGAAATTATGCTAATAATGCGCGATACTTTTCATTATTCTAAATTGAAAAAAAATATTAAAAAGACGGGTCCCATACGAAACGACACATTTCACAACAGGATGTGCTAAAACAGGATGTTACAAAACAGGATATCACAAAACAGTACATGGTACACTACAGTATATGGTACGAAACAGGACCGATTAAAACAGTACATCACAACACAGTACATGGTACACTACAGTACATGGTACGAAACAGGACCGATTAAAACAGTACATCACAAAACAGTACATGGTACACTACAGTACATGGTACGAAACAGGACCGATTAAAACAGTACATCACAAAACAGTACATGGTACACTACAGTACATGGTACGTAACAGGACCGATTAAAACAATACATGGTACACTAAAGTACATGGCACGGAAGAGTACATCGCAAAACAGTACGTAGAGAACACCACAAAATAGTTAAGTCAATTTTACGATTTTAATAACTTAATCTTGCAGGTTTTTATTTCCAAAAAATTCTTTAAGTTTTATTTATTGTTGCAAAATAGATCAAAAATTTAAATATATATATAAATAAAATAAATGTATTATTTATATATTTATTTATAAATTTATTTAAATTTTTGATCTATTTTGCAACAATCGAGTATTAGCGATTTAAAATAATGTTAAATTAAACATTAAAACACTATATGTTAGGCGAAGTTAATTTTCTTATTGTAAGTCATATCATTTATATAAAAATGTTGACGACAAGTGAGCATTTATAATCAGGTAAAAAAAAATATTAGGGTAAAAAAACATTGTGTTATAAAGCCGATGATTTGGTTCTACTTCGCCCATTTTTTTTTTTTAGAGTATCATCCCTTACTACTGTACAATAAATCAACTGATACTTTGTATTTGTTAAGAAAAATACAACAATAGTCTTTAAAATGAATTTTTAAAACAATTTTTCACTCCCAAAAAATGTAGGTATATTTTTTTAGAGGGTCATAAAATCAAGATGTGTTCCTTATCAAATTTTTTATGATGAATACATTATCTTTGAAAGTTCCAAATAACTAATACTATATATTTACATTCCTTAAAAGCAAAATTATATTGTACATTCAAATTCAAAATACGAATTAAAAGTCTTGCACACCTCACATATGTATTTGTACTGTTTCTATTTCATATTTTTGTTATATTTCGCAACAATCGAGTAGTAGCGATTGAGATGTATGTATACAGGTGTATGTGTACAGTACATGGTACACTACAAAATAATATACTGTTAGGTGAAGGGATATTTTATTATAACGTAAAGCAACTATAATTCTATATAGTATACTGTTTAATTACTCTAGGTGAAGGCAAATCTCTACTTGATAGGATACTAATTACTAAACGTATTCAATAAAAAAATATTTAACAAATCAAGCTGAAAAAATCCTCTGAACTTCACCCAACAATGTTTTAAAAGATGAACATTTCAGATTTCGATATGATAGGATAAAAATATCCTGACTGTTCCGTACCATGTACTGTTTTGTGGTGTACTGTTTTCATCGGTCCTGTTTCGTACCATGTACTTTAGTGTACCACGTACTGTTTTGTGATGTACTGTTTTAATCGGTCCTGTTCCGTACCATGTACTTTAGTGTACCATGTACTGTTTTGTGTTGTACTGTTTTAATCGGTCCTGTTTCGTACCATGTACTTTAGTGTACCATGTACTGTTTTGTGTTGTACTGTTTTAAATGGTCCTCCTCTGTACCATGTACTTTAATGTACTTTGTACTGTTTTGTGATGTACTGTTTTAATCGGTCCTGTTTCGTACCATGTACTGTTTTGTGATGTACTGTTTTATTACATCCTGTTTTGAAATGTGCCATAGCGAGCGGCTTCGTAAAAAGACAAAAGCAAAAATGCTTACGAGGTTCTTTTTTCCTGTCGTGATTTTCTTCTGTTAGCCCCATATTATTCTTCGTATCGATGCTCTAAATTCGTTTCTGGTAGGCATTATTTAACAAGCCGTTATTGCTTTTTTGCTGCGTCCTTATATTACATACTCTTTATACATATATGCGAGTACATATACTTTTATTTACATTGAAATTAATCTTTTGATCTTAATAGAGTAAAATATGTTTCTTTTTTGAGTTTTATTGTTTCTAAATGTAAAATAATCATATATCAATTCTAAGGATTACACAAGGATAACTTAGCATTTTTTCTGTTCATCTCTCTTCAATGTGTACAATGTACATATTATACGGCACAAGTATATAATATATATATATATTTATAAGTTATGTGTTATGTGGGGAGCAATATAGAGCTTGTGTGTTGATCCAAAATGGGATTTATTTTTACATATTGGATATGGTGTATTATGTTTTGATATTCACATATAGGGGTTTTCGTTGTAAGGTTCAACCGCCTAGGTCATTTTTTGGATTTATTGTTATTTCTGTTACATTTATTTAACAAAATATTCGAGAATTAAGATTCAAATTCAGCTTGAGCTCAGTTCATTAAACTATACACGTCAAATATTTCGATTTGTTTAATCCAGATAGGGAATACTTTTTTCAACTTCCATACGTCTTGCTATCCTTTTAATCATATTTGTATATAATACGAGCTTCTACTCTCTGTAGATAGAGTTTCTACTCTCTGTACTAGAACGGTTTCGGACTCATTCACGTCATTCCTCCAGTATCAATATTAGCGAAACGGTTTGACTATCCTTCCATCTCGTTAATAAGTTGGTTTCTTTTATCTATGTAATTTTTATAATATCCTCTTCGTTGTTTGTTTATCACTTTTTTGTCTGCTAATTTATTGTTTTTAATTCGATTTTCACGAACAGTTCCAGTTCCAAAACAAGCTTTTTGTGTAAGCGCATATATTAATTTTTGCCCCTTAAAAAATTTATCGAAATAATAAGAAAATGATACATTCGGGAAACGATGAGTAATTTTAGTTGCGAAATTGAGGACCAGCGATTCTCCTAATCCTAGTGTAGGGTCGCGCTCTTGATTTCGTCCTTGATATAAATCAAATTGATTACAATCACACCAACTGCTTGCTGCCGCCCAAGCTTTATACCCAAATCTTACTGGTTAGTCACTGATAAACTGTTTGCACGGATGCTTACCAAAATATGGTATCATCGATTCATCAACAGATATGGCCATTTCTAATGGAGCGTATTTTATAAAAACATTATTCAAATGATTAATTAGCGGGCGTACTTTTATAAATCTGCCAGTTGGTTGATTAATTGTAATATTGTCCAGGAAATGAATATTTGTAAATCCATTTAGATATTAGTGCGTTATTTGTATCTTCATCGTTAGACGAATAAAGACGTCTTCTAGGTAACGGATTGTACCCCGATACAACCATAACGCCAATAAATGAGTAAAAATCATCTCAGGCTTAGTTTTAGAAGCGGCATAGTTTACGGTGTGCTGTACAATAGTAACAAATTCTCGCGGACAAAATAGTATAAAAAATTCGAGCGCGTTCGAATTTGCACTCATCGTGAAAGGGCATACTTTTGAATCATTCCATTGTTTGTGGCAATACATGAGTGACGCCAATGGCAAGCTGTCCTCATTACCTCGTTCCCAGTTAGGTGATATTCGATAATTTATTACGTTTGTTTGATACATCATTTTCAATTTCATCATCATTTGGACTAATCTAGATGTCATCTTCATCAAATCTTAATTCAACCATCGCCTGTAGCTGATTTCCGGTGAAACAGTTAGGATTACCATCTTCTTTATCTCCGGAATCCTCATCTGTTTCAATATTCCAGTCGGAATTTTCCAAATAAATATCACTTGGCAATGGAAGGTTATCTGGAATGTCTTCTAATTCATCTAGCACCTGCGCTAATGTTATTTTAGTTTTCCTACAAAAAAATAAAAAGTGTTGTTAAAAACCCAATTTTGCGTTTACGCACCACCGCTAAATTTAAAATGTTTTCAACAAAATCGAACCTTAACAAATGGGTAATAATAGTTACGGTAAACTCACCAATAATTTTTAACCGAAGAATCCAGTTTTTTGCTTAAAAATTTCATTATATGTACTTATTTTAAAACAACTCCTTTTATATGTTTGTCGGTATAACTGTAAAATATTACAATTAAATTTTAGATATTAAATTATAGGGAATTGGTGAAAAAATTTACATATAAATTGTATTTAAATAATTGTTTTCTGGCATACTAAGGTAAAAAGTTAGTGGTGTTTTTTTTTAACACAAAATAAAATTGGGAATAACTTTCCCTGGCAATTTCGCTATGGAAAAAATATTCCCAATTTACAAAAATTTACATCAAACTTTTTTCTCAGTAGGCCTGTTAAAACTGATTTATAGATAAAAGCTATGTAAAATCTTTCCCCAATTATAATGAGCAAATATGTCAATACTATTTTGAGGAGTACAATTGTCACGAAAATAGTAGTACAGCGGAATATGCTTACTAAAATACCAAAAATATGTTTTTGTCTTACTTTTATATGAAATTAAAATTACCAGAGTCCCAGACTCCTATCGGGGATCATTAACCATGAGCTTCTTGTCAAATATTTTGCAACTAATTCTTTTAAATATTGGTTTGATAAGCGATTGTGGAAACAGTTACTTCTATAGACTTTTTTTGATAATCGACAGCTATTATGGAAAACTCGTGCTTTTTTTCCTTTTCTCGAGTTTTTTTCTTTTTGTTAGTCCTGCAATCTGTTCTGGGGTCTGTTCAAGGCTCTCCCTGTTCTTTCGCGAATCGCATATTCCGTCCGTACTTTTACGCCAGTGTCAGTCACCCGAGGACGTACGGCTATAGGACCAATTTTTAAGACCATATGCACATTGCAAGCTCCATGCCAGTTTATACTATACTGACATGGAAGATGGGTCGGCCCATGAGTTTTGCACTTCGACAGGGGGTCATAGATGTGTTACATTTCACTACAGTTCGTAATCTGTTGATGAAATTTAACTTTGCATCCTGCCCGCATCGGGATTCAAACCTTGTACCTCCCGATCCAAACGTCAAAGCTTAACCACTGTGCCATTTGGTCGGTATTATTAGCTCTCAAACTTGAAAAAGTTGTGCAAGCTCGATCGGAATATACAATAACAAAATTTTATTTTTATATTACACAAAAATTTAAATAAAAACAGTTTACCCATAATTTCGAAAAAAAATTATAAAAATTAACTCGGAAAATTGCCAATAAAGAGACAGGAATTGTTTGGTATGCAAATACGAAGTGTTTGTATTAGGCCAACCTACCTAATTGTGAAGGAAAAATTGGCTCCCTGAATTAAAAAAGGCTGACTTAAGAAATGTGTTTTTATATGAAAAAATGGGACCTTTTTTAAGTCATACTTTTAATAAATTTTCTGACTTAACAAAGGCGTTTTACAAAAACAAATTTAATTTCAAAATGACACAAGAAAGGCACATTTTATGTCATTTTACAAATATATTTTTTAATTCATTTTCAAAATGAATTAAAAAAGGCATATTTTGTTTCACATTATAAACATAAAATTTACATTTGTTTTTTTTAATACACATGAAATGCATGCGTATTTTCACGTTTGAATAATTATTTGTGTATTAATTATGAATTAAAACATGCATTTTTTAATTCATTTTGAATTTTGCAATTGTTTTTTGCACATTTTCATTAATGAATGCATTAGTTGAAAATTTTGAATGGCTTTAATTTTCATATTACAGTAAAAGCCCGATTATCCGGCATCCAATTAACCGGAACACTCAGTTAACCGCAATTTTAATTTTTAGGATTCTTTTCTCTTTCATTTCATATGAAATTTTTAATTCATTTTGAAATTTGCAATTGTTTCTTGCACATTTTCACTAATGAAAACATTAGTTGAAAATTTTAAATGGCTTTAATTTTCATATTACAGAAAAAGCCCGATTATCCAATTAACCGGAACACTCAGTTAACCGGAACTTCAAATTATTATGATTTTGTTTTCTTTTTCTCTTTCTTTTCTCTTTCATATGCATTTTTAATTCATTTTGAAATTTGCAATTGTTTTTTGTATATTTTCATTGATGAATGGAAAATTTTGAATGGGATTAATTTTCATATTACAGTAAAAGCCCGATTATCCGGCATCCAATTAACCAGAACACTCAGTAAACCGGAATTTTCATTTTAGGATTTTTTTTTCTCTTTGTTTTCTCTTTCATTTCATATGAAATTTTTAATTCATTTTGAAATTTGCGATTGTTCTTTGCACATTTTCACTAATGAAAGCATTAGTTGAAAATTTGGAATGGCTTTAATTTTCAAATTACAGTAAAAGCCCGATTATCTGGCATCTAATTAACCGGAACACAGAGTTAACCGGAATTGTAAGTTTTAGGAACATGTTTTGCTTTTTCTCTTTACGTGCATTTTTTTAATTCATTTGAAATTTACAATTGTTTTTTGAATTTTTAAGTTTTTTGACATTTCCATTAATGAATGCATTAGTTGAAAATTTCGAATGGCTTTAATGTAACCCCAAAAGCCCACCTATCCGGCATCCAATTAACCGGAACACTCAGTTAACTGGAATTAAATCTTTTTGGATTTACTTTTTGCTTGTCTTCTCTTTGAGAAGGGAAATATTTTTTTTTATTATTCGGGGATTCTTAGAAAATATACTATCTGTTATTTTTTCTGTTTTATGCATTATTCTATTTGAATTGAATGTGTAAAGTTGTACCCCAACTAGGGTTAGAGAAATATTGTATTATTAAATTTAGGGTACTCGTATACATAATATGTATGTATTTATTATTTGCAATAAATTCAATTAACTCATGTATAAAAAGAATGTTTTCTGGTACATAATTTGACCGAAAAAAACGAAAATCCTAAAAAATAATGAAATCTAGCGAAATTCTTGTAAAATTTCTAGTTTTAATGAAAAATTCAGTTATCCGGAAATTTCGATTATCAGGAATGCTCTCAATTTCCAAGAATTCCGGATAACATGGCTTTTACTGTAATATACACTACAGTAAAAGCCCTGTTATCCGGAATCCTTGGGGATGAGAGCATTCCGGATAATTGAATATTTCATTAAAACTAGAAATTTTACGAGAATTTCTTTATTTTCTAGGATTCTCGTTTATTTATTTTCAAATTATGTAAAAAAACATTTTTTTTATAGATCAGTTCATTGAGTTTATTGCAAATAATAAATACATACTTATTATGTATACGAGTACACCCATACGAGTACCCAAATTTTAATAATACATATTTTCAATATTTCACTATTCATGTAATACGACTTTACACATTCAATTCAAATAGAATAATGCATAAAACAGAAAAAAGTAAAGGAAAGTATATTTTCTATGAGCACTCGAATAATAAAAAAATAATATCCCTTGTGAAAAAGAAAAAGTAAAAAAAAATTCTAAAAATTAAAGTTGCGGTTAACTGAGTGTTCCGGTTAATTGGATGCCGGATAATCGGGCTTTTACTGTAATATGACTATTAAAGTCATTTCAAATTTTCAACTAATGTTTTCATTAATGAAAATGTGCAAAAAACAATTGCAAAGATCAAAATGAATTAAAAAATGCATATGAAAGAGAAAAGAGAGAAAAAGCAAAAGAAATTCCTAAAAATTAAAGTCGCTGTTAACTGAGTGTTCCGGTTAATTGGATGTCGGATAATTGGGCTTTTACTGTAATATGACAATTAAAGCCATTTCAAATTTTCAGCTAATGTTTTCATTAATGAAAATGTGAAAAAAACAATTGCAAAGATCAAAATGAATTAAAAAATGCATATGAAAGAGAAAAGAGAGAGAAAAAGCAAAAAAAAAATCCTAAAAATGAAAATTCCGGTTAACTGAGTGTTCCGGTTAATTGGATGCCGGATAATCGGGCTGTTACTGTAATGAGAAAATTGAAGCCATTCAATTTTTTTTTTTTTTTTTTTTTTTTTTTAATACAACTACCAGGTTATTCAGTGGAGTTATTGTCCTTTGAAGAATAATCTGAGTATATGTACAGCAAAATAAATTATTATGAAAAGTAATACGAAAATAACAATATCAAAGAAAAAAACAATAATGATAAATGATAATACTAAAATTGCCTAATATTGGACTTAAAATACTTTTTAATACTATTCTTAAATTTCAAAAATGTTTCGGATATTTTTAAATTATCAGGTATTTGATTATATATAACTGGTCCTAAAAAGGTAATCGACTTTCTTCCAAATTCAGTCTAATTTTCAACTAATGTTTTCATTAATGAAAATGAGCAAACAACTATTGCAAATTTTGAGGCGCTTGTGAAAGAGAAAAAAGCAAAAAATAAATAAAATCCCGGCTAACTGAGTGTTCCGGTTAATTAAATGCCGGATAATCGGGCTTTCACTGTAATAAGAAAATTAAAGCCATTTCAAATTTTCGACTTATGCTTTCATTAATGAAATTGTGCAAAAAACAATTGCAAATTTCAAAATGAATAAAAAAATGCATATGAAAGAGAAAAAAGGAAACAAAATCATAATGATTTAAATTTCCGGTTAACTGAGTGTTCCGGTTAATTGGATAATCGGGCTTCTACTGTAATATGAAAATTAAACCCATTCAAAATTTTCAACTAATGCTTTCATTAATGAAAATGAGAAAAAACAATTGCAAGTTTCAAAATGCATATGAAGGAGGAAAAAGCAAAAAAAAATCCTAAAAATTAAAATTCCGATTAAAAAATGTATATGAAAGAAAAGAAGCAAAAAAAATCCTAAAAATTAAAATTCCGATTAAAAAATGCATATGAAAGAGAAAAAGCAAAGAAAAATTCCTAAAAATTAAAATCCGGTTAACTGAGTGTTCCGGTTAATTGGATGCCGGATAATCGGGCTTTTACTGTAATATGAAAATTAAAGCCATTTAAAATTTTCAACTAATGCTTTCCTTAATGAAAAAGTGCAAAAACAATTGCAAATTTCAAAATGAATTAAAAAATGCATATGAAAGAGAAAAGAAATAGAAAAAGCAAAAAAAAAAATCCTAAAAATGAAAATTTCGGTTATGAGTGTTCCGGTTAATTGGATGTCGGATAATCGGGCTTTTACTGTTATACATTTTTACGTTTTTTTTCGATCTTAAATACACATTTTATTTCATTTTCAAAATGACTTAAAAATACATATTTTATGTCAACACACTTCTTAAATCATTTTCAAAATGATTTTTTTAATTCAGGGAGCCGGAAAAATTGTAGACTTGTGTAGAGAATTGTGTAGAATTGTGTAAAAATTATAGACACATTGAAATTTATTTTTTAAGTTAGGTTCAAACAACAAATTTAATTTAGCAAAGAACGCCCTTAACCTTCGTCCGGCGG
The DNA here is from genome assembly GCA_932526605.1 of Nephrotoma flavescens. Classification (NCBI taxonomy): domain Eukaryota; kingdom Metazoa; phylum Arthropoda; class Insecta; order Diptera; family Tipulidae; genus Nephrotoma; species Nephrotoma flavescens. The sequence goes on along the minus strand of OW052221.1, from coordinate 178,020,953 downwards.
CATAATTTTACAACGATAAAAGTGTTTTAAAACGCTAAAATCTACTCGATTCCCTATATCTGAAGAGGCTGAGGATATTTTTCTAAACTAAGATCTGAATGGTCCAGCAAAAAAATGTAGAGATCTCACAAAACTCTACCCCTCTCCGGCTTCTACAAGAAGATTTATTAGTATTTAAAAACGTAAAAGGTACAATTGTACCTATTCCGCCTGACGAGGGTTAAAAGGCATTTGTATCCCGTCTTATATAAACAACCATTATGATAGGCGTCAAAATGAAAATTTTTATATGTTTTGATGCGGTGACTGACATTCATGATCACCATAGAAAAATACAATTTTCATTTATCAGGAACAAATTGGGCAACTATACTGGTATTGTCTTTTAACTAAGATTAAAATTATTTTTTAGGAGTCGGAGGTAGATTAAAATGTAGCACTTCCAAAATTTTTGGAATCTGAATACTATCAGAGAGAGCTTGATAAAATAGATCTCACGTACAGGTAGGAAGTAAGGCTCTTCTTTTCGAAACGACACCGGTTGTATTAAATAAGGTGTTTACACCTTGGTCAGCTGGCGCTTGTAAACGGTTAATAATTTCATCGCCAGGCATGGTTATTATGTAGTATAATATTTGATTAAAATTAAATCCTTCGCAAGTTAAAAATCATTCATAATCCCAATGGAATTCTATTTTGACTGCATAGAATTTTAAATTTAGTTCAGATCCTCAATAATATCCACACCACATGTTCAAATAGAGAATAATTTTAATATTTCACATAGACGTAACGTTAGGTTTAGTTTTTAATTTCGGTAACACACCGAAATCTTTACCATTTCATTGCTACTCGTTACAATCCAAATAATGTTTTTTTCATAAACAATTATTTTTAGCCTGCATCGTTACCATGTATGCAATATGCTTTGGTACTGAAATGTGGTTAAATGTTAACGTTTTGTTGTATTTTGCCCAATAACACTTATGTTACGTCGTTTTTATTTTATTTTTTAATCGTGCAGGATTTGGACGTGGGTGTTGTGTTTTATTAAAATTTATAATTTAGGTGGTACGCAGTGAGGAGGCAATCTATGATATAATGAAGTGTTATGAAAACCATTTGTGTCATACAAGAGATGAAACCTAATTTTAAATTGTTACATGTTCGATATTTTATATAATAGGAATATTATGTACGTAGATTGACATACATAATTTTTTCCAATTTAACATATTATACGAACATATGCTGTCAATTGCTTTTTATTTTTTTGATGGAAATATTTTATGTATGTATTTTATGGTGGTTTTGAGTATTTGGGCATATACTTAAAATGTATATAGGGTGTTATTGTAACAGAATTTTTTACACTTTGAATAAATTATAACAACGTTATTCCACTTATTTAAACATTTTTTAAACTCCACGAAACCGTATAATATTTGAGTGATAGAATTCAATCAAAATGTTTCGACGAGTAATCCAAATGCCTGTTGCTTATAGTCAGGCCATACAATTTCAATATTTATCATACAAGATAACGTACGTTGCATGCATGGTAAGATAAGTGTGGGACATTTTCATTCCAGCCAACTTTAATAATAATAATAATAATAAACTACAAGGTATAACACAAAATCAATAGTTCGGGATGTATGACATTTTTTTCTCATTCTCAGTCATGTCGGTGTTTGCCCTTGAGATATTAAGTTCCGGGAACATTTTGTTCAGTTCTGCCACTATAAAAGTAGTTTATGAACATTTAAAAATCAATTGAATGGTTGCGTTCATTCCGCAATCCAATGTTACAAAATGCTACTATTTTTGACAATTTGTCGTTCACTAGGTATTGATGATGATTTTACAATAGAGTATTTTTATGCTTTGCAAAACACGTTTTTGCAAAACAATTTTCTCTAATCTCTAACACAGTTTCGTCGTAACGACAAATAAAAATAAAAAATGAAATTATTAGTACTTAAATTAAACATTTGCTTAATAAGTGCAAAAAAAATTGATTTTATTTATTTTTATTTGTTTCCTACATACAAGTAATGGCTCTGGTAATTTATAAATAATTTTTATAAAATTAGTTCAGTAAAATTTGTGCCTTACTGGTCTTCACAAAATACCACCGACTATTGGCTGAAGGCCTCAGAAATGACCAATTATACCAAAAAAATTCTAAAAATTTTCGGCGAACAAAAAATTCAATTTCAGTGACGGTAAAGCAATGGTATCAAAAATATAAGTCCCTTCTGACCAGCGAAAAATAGTGGTGATGTACCATGAAATTTTAATTACGCCAGTAAATTTGATGATATTTTTTTAAAGGGCTGTTCTATCAGAATATTCTAACGGTGCAGTGATACCTGATAGTACCGTTATCAGGTATCACTGCACCGTTAGAATATATAACATCGAAATAACAGTTGCCGAAACGAGTATCGATTTCCGTAAAGAAAGTAGCAAGCACCGTAAGAAAAGACGGACCTTTCAAAATCAGTAAAGGAACTAGTTAAACGGCAATTACAACTTCTTAGGTCGTGCTGAAGTAGCATAAGAATTTAGTACTTAAACTAATTGATAAATTGTAAAGGAATTAGAAATTGTCCATTTTTAAGGATGCATAGCACATGGTTGCTGGTGTACACTTAGTTTTTTTAATATCTAAGTATCTTAACTTCGAAAAGCATTCAAATAGTAGAGCGAAGCTTTTCTCCATAACTTGTCTAAAATAATTGAAAAAAGATCAATTATAATCAAAAGTAAGTAACAATATTACTTACCTACATGAAGCGTGTCTGCTATTCCGGCTAATGACCGGATACCCCAAAATTCAACTGGATAAACTTTATCCAGTTGGTTGGGCTTAAATTAACTATCCACGTTTTGTGGTATATTTTTATCGAAATCTGGGTCGGCATGTTGTACCATCACTTCGAAACGAATGTCGAATGGCGGTATGTTGTATCATTTTTGAATCGCGATAAATGATTAAGTTTCATCATTTAAACCAAAAGTAATAATAAATGTAGCTGACATTTCATTCTAGAAAAAGTATTACAAGATTAAAAATCGATAAAAGTCGAAAATGATACAACTTTCACTTTCTCGATTTAACTTTTTTCAAATTACGTCTTTTTTCGATTCGAAGTGATGGTACACGTACAACATAACGCCCCTGAATTTTAAGCGATTATCATGTACCGAAGATAAGATAAGAGCTCGCAATTGTTTCTCTGTTGGTTCTTTAAATTATTTCCACCCTGTACTTAATGGGGCATTGATTAAAAAAGCTTAGCTATTTATCAAACACTTCTCCACTCAACATTTCTATTTTGACACATAGTAACAACATCCCAGCAGGAAAGTCGTTTGAAAATCATTGAAGGATCGTCGATGACTGTCAAGCATGACGATGAATTTGATGAAAAACGAGTCTTGTTTTCGTGTGTGACCATCTGCTACGATTTATAGTCGACGGGCACAGACGAATCGTTTAAGACAAGTTTATTGTGATAGTTGCATAACTGGTTGTACATTAGGGTGGTCCTTATTTGTATGGGGCGAAAAAAATGTTGAGATATCTAACGGGACACCCCTTAGAAATGTGAGGTTATGCTAAAACCTTAAAAACATTGGGTTAATCTAAGATGGTTTAGAGGTTGCGACTTCAGCGCGAAGTTCGATAAAAACGGAATTTTTTTCAATTTTTCACTTTCAAACGAACAGAAAAATTGTTTAAAATTTTTTCTCAGCCTAAATAAAAATTGAGGTGAATAGAGGAGATAATTACTATATATTGAAAATCGGTTAAGAAATAGCGAGTTTATTGCCAATTTTCGACACTAATAGAAACCCAAATAATACACGGTTTTTTTAAATCCTGGAATTTATATTCAAAATTACAAAAAATAAATAAATAAATAAAAATTAGGTATAACGAATAAACAATGAAATGTTTTATGATGTCATAACAAACCGTATGAGTCACAAGGACTTAGCATAGTTGTATTTTATGATGGCATCATCATAAAACCCAACTATGTTAAATCGTTATGGTCATTCGTCTCATTAGTTATTGTAATTAAATCCGCCTACCGCATTATTTATGACCTGATATGGTTTCATTGTATCATATAATATATAAACAAAATAAATGCAATTTAATTTCAGTTCAAATCCAAATCTCTCGAGAAAAGGACACAAATTTTTAATAATTAAATCCAGTCCGTTTAACAGTTTTATTAATATCTGTAAGAAAGTGCTACTACAGTTGACAAAATGGCAGCTAATACCATTACGGTCCTCTACAGAAATTTATCATGAGTACTGTTAAATTATTGGTGCTATTTATCTTCAAAAAAGCAAGTGTTGTCTTTTTTTACAATCACCGTACTGTAAAATTAACTATTCGTTAAGGAGAGTGAGAGCGAAACGATATCTGATAACGACATGAGCATCGAAAATATTGATTTGCCCATGTTAAGCGCAGAAGAAGCCCCTAGAGGAAGCAAATGTTTCATTACTCGTAGAATATTTTCAGCTTTTGATAAGTGGAAGCTGATCGTGCAGCAATGCATTTAATCAGTGTCGTTGCCGAAAGTCTTTGACATTCTATTGATGTACTCGTTTTGAATCGAACAACACTGAGGCGTCTTCGTGAAGCAAATAGAGTAGAAATAGCATGATGCTATGACCCTCGTTTATGTTTATAGAGGGTAGGAGAATTAGTTCGTGGTCTTTTTTGGGTAACATTGAAACAAAGAATTTTCTTATTTCAAATGAACTTTATCAAACCAAATATGTGCCATTTTGATCGATGACCATTTGCCATTTTTCTGGTAGAGCCATGATCCCATCACTGTAGAACTTCTGTGGTTTAGAGGCGAAAAATCGAGACAACTCATTTTCGCAGGTCTCTTTTGAATTTAATGTAAAACCATTAGGATGGTTCTGCATGGACCGGAACGAATGGTAGTCCGATGGTGCAAGGTTAGGACTATATGGTGGGTGCATCAAAACTTCCCAGCCGAGCTCTCTCAGTTTCTGCCGGGTCATCAATGATGTGTGTGGTCTACCGTTATCATGATGGAACACAACGCCTTTTCTACTGATCAATTCTGGAAGTTTTAGCTGAGTTGCTTGTCTAATGCGTTTATAGTTGCGGACAGTAAAGATTAGAATCAATCGTTTGGCCCAGTAGCAGCACCTCATAATGCACGTTTCTTTTCCAATCCCACCAAACACACAGCATTACCTTTCTTGGCGTCAATCCTGGCTTTGATACTTTTTGGGAAGCTTCACCTCGTTTCGTCCATGATCTTTTTCGCACAACGTTGTCGTACCTCATCCACTTTTCATTACCAGTAATCATTCGCTTTAAAAATGGCTCGATTTCGTTCCATTTCAGCAGCGTTTCGCAGATAGAAATCCGGTTCATTAAATTTTTAACTATTAATTCATGTGGTACCCAAACGTCAAGTTTTTTTTTTGGCTGCTTAAATGCCGGTCATGAAATCATTTTCTGCATGATTTCATCGACTTTTCCCGATACAATCAATGGTTACTGAGATATATGAATGTAAAGCCATCTACCGGGAAAAAGGACATGCATTAATACCCCTACACTTTACTTTCGACGTTAACATTATTTATGTGTTGGTAAACGTCAAAAAAAATCCCGAAATGTTAAGATTTTTAAAAATTGATTGCGATAAAAAAAATAAATTTTTTACTTCGAAAAGACGTGTCACAGACATTAGATCAAAATTTTTTCAGATCTCATGTATTTATTTTTTGATCTATAAAATCAAGTTTTTTTTGGAAAGCATTTACTATTATTTTCGGACTTGATTGCTACGACGGGAAAAATTTTCTGCTTCTAACAAAAATCGGTGTAGCGCATTCACGTTATTATTTCAAAAAGTTTAATGCTTGGCACTTTCGTTTATTCAAATAGTCAAGCGTGGTATCAAATAACGAGGATTCTAGAAGGCTGTTCCTTTTAATTAATTAATTTATTTACTTAAGCTTGACTTAAATTATTCAATATGGCTCGCCAAATTCCAGCACCAATTGTCAAATTAACTTTAGACTTTGGTTTATTCAAATACCCCGCAAATTAGATGTGATTTGCTTATTTCAAATATCACATCCACCCACACCCACCTAACTCCCAGCCCAACCGACCCCAATCCACCATAACTCAACCGACCCCAAACAACCGCAAACCACCACACTTAAACATTATTACCACCCCACCCACTATCCAATTCAAACCCTCAAAACCCATCTCACCCACACCACCCTATACCGCACCACCCATATCATCACCTTTTAACACCTCCATACCCAATCCCACACACACACCACCCACACAAACCATCATCCACCAAATCCCAAATTCCCATACCAAACCCAAAACGCCTCATTTGTAAATTTCCTTCTGAACTTCATGTAACTAAAACATCTAAAAAGGCTAAACAACCATTATTTTCTGTTTTACACGTACATTTGATTCGAGATGTAAAATTATTAAAAACAATTGTCTCCTGCAGACTATAGTACTAGCATGTAAGATGGGACGGCCCATGAGTTCTGCACTCCGACAGGGGGCCATAGTTGTGTTAATTTTCATCACCGATAATCTGGTTTTATTTAGATGATAAAAAATCCCTTTTGCATCCTGCCCCTATAGGGATTCGAACCCCGCAATCCCGCACCGCCCGATCCAAACGTCAAAGCTTTAACCACTAACCAACCGTTTGGTTTCTTACTAAATGATTAATATTATTTAAAGTAAACCATCTTAAAATACTTAAAAATAAATTGTCGACATTTTATTTTTCTGTTATAGAGTTCGGCCATAGTCCTTAGAAATAGGTTAGTGCGCAATTATATAATTCAGCTGCAAAGCGTCCAGCGCTAAAATAAATTTGAACACAGTGTTGAGTTTGAGTAGTACGGACGTCGATTAGATATTCGAACTCGTCTGTTAAACCGATTTCGAAAAAAGTCAACTTACTACCCAGTACCCATCCTGTTATTCCCATAAAATTGGTTTATTGTATCGGTTTGAATACTCCTGCTATGTACGAGTATATGTTTATATAGATTTAATTTCGTTAAAACTGTAAATACAACTGTATATGTGGATGACTTTCAGATAAAGCATTAAATCTGTATCTTATAAATATATAAGTTTTAAAATTAACTTACATTTCAATAAATCTTGAATAACACATCATCCCTTTCAATTACGTGTTACTTAATAATCATATCCCTATCTACTTAAATATTTATACACAAATTCTCTAAAGGGTTAGCAAAAAAAAATATAAAAACCTCACCAAATATATACAGTAGCTCTATATTATACCCAAACACAAATCCACTGCTATACATGAGATGGAAAAAATCACATCAACATAAATACGTGACCAGAAACAAATTTTCAAGATTTGAATTCTTTTTTTTTAGTTTTTCATTTAAAATACATACAACAAAAAGCACACAAAAAATAGGAAAAAAATAAAGAGATATATATTTTACTCCATTTTCATTCCGATTTCCATCCTTTCAACTTTTATCCTGTTTCAAGATCACGCGAACAAATAAAATTCAAACACACATACAAGAAGACGAAGTGAACGAAAAATTCGTTTTGATACTTAAAAATAATAACTTTGGTAAAAATTGCCAAAAAATGTACACATAATACATCGTAATAAAAAAGTACAAAAGTTAAAAACTCAAATAAAAAAAGAGAAAAAAGTTTAATAAAAAATATTCTTTCTTCTTATCTCACGATATTTATTCCTTAAATATAAAAATTCACTGTCAATATTGAACTTTTATTCCAATTTTCGTATCGCATCAGAATTCAAATTTTCAATAATTTTTTGTCAATGGTTTTTTGTACTTTAAATTTTTGTTTGGAATGAAATGTCGAACAGAATTTGATAAAATGTGGAATATGCTCCACTCTAATTTGCATTACACTTTACAGAGACAGCTAAAAATTATAATTGTGGTCTTACTTTGGTACAAGCTAAATCCATTCTGGAATAGAATTAATATTGTGCTGAAAGTAACAACCAAAGATATTTTTTAATTTATTTTTATTAGTTGGTAACAATTACATTTTGAATATGAAAACAACGTAAAAATGCAACTAAATATATTAAATTAAATAATAATGTGCTAAAACAGTATTGAATATTATTACAAATCGTAACTAATTTCTCGTCTTGTTGAGAAAAATGCGATGTTAAAATAACAAAAAATCACTTTTATATTTTTACTGCCAACATTTAAAAATAAATGTATTCAATAAAACTGTCAATAAAACTGTACAGATTAACACTACAGGTAGCATAGAATTACATATATGGGATTGTTGTTGTAAATTTCTCAAAGTAAGACTGCAAATAATATAGTATTGGAAATTATTTTTGATACAGATTTTACAATTGCTCAAACTTCTCTGTAGATTCCCAGCAATGCACTACAATGGGCAAACTATATAATAGAATATAAGCCAATTCGGGTTGTTGGGTGAGTAAAATTGGGTTAAGTTAGTCAGACATAAATATTTTGAATAACAACTAGAACATTTCATGTTGGACTGTGACTATACCAAAAGTGTCGCACTACTATTTGTATTTTACTACTGTACGCACACAAAGCATTGTTCTCTTAAACTAAATGAGTAAACACCATAATTTTCTACTGAAAAGGTGGAGAAACTACCGGAGCCCGTTTACTATGGAAACCGATTCAAAATCTAAATTCTATTAAATTTAATTGAATTTATAAAACAATTGTAAATATTCCTTAAAGTGGAAATTTTTAATATTTTTATTTTGAAAAATCGAATTTGAATATAATTCTTCCTCAGTTTCTTTACAACTAGTCGGACTGAGTAAGAATTATATTCGAAATCGGTTTTCAAAAATAAAATATTGGAATATTTACAATTGTTTTATTAATTCAATTAAGTATGTTTCTTCAATTATATGAGTACTTTATTAGCCGAATGCTTATCGTCATATGATCTGAACACCTTTGTAAAAATCAATCTAGTGTTGATTTCAATTGAACGAAAAATGTGACACTGAGGGTAAAAATGGTACTCCAAATGCTATCAAAATGTTCGATTGAAAAAAAAGATACCTCAAGAGTAATATTTTGCTGCACCCAGGGTAATTTTCTCTACTCCAGGTTTTTTGATCGAGTAACCCATTATTTGTTGTGTCATACCACACTTTTTTCTATACTTGTCAAAACAAACTATTTTCAAGCAATGTTAATTCGTTATTCATCGTAAAGTTGAAACAAATATATTGTTTTGACATTTAAAAGCGGTATAGTTCATTTCTGTTCCATTGATACAAAATGAGGGTATAAACTACTATTGTACTAATGTACTATTTGTATAGTAGGAAAATATCAATCGAAATCAACATAAGTTAACTCTGATAATTATCAGAGCAAAATTGTTTTTTTTTGTATTGTTAGCTTTGCGATCTGTTTTGAGGCTCAAGGCTCACCCTGCGGCCCTATTCCTGGGGCCCAATTTTGGTCGAAAACCGGGAATAAAATTTATGAGTTTTACCTTTGTTTCACATACGTACTAGACGTAAATATTGAATTTTTTCGCTGTATGTATCAAACAATTATATGATTTAATGTTTTAGGTCTAGTAGGTAAGTAAACCAACTGTAATTCTCATAATTTTTATTCCCATTTTTTGACCAAAATTCGGCCCCTGAATACGATACGAAAATGTATTCGATACGAAAATTCAATACGATACGAAAATACTTTGGTATTCCTGAATACGAACGTACACAATTGTTTGGTGTGTGTTCTAGCTATAAGGGAAATTTATTTTAAATGGTTTTACCTGCAATAAAATTGTACAACTTGGACACTATTTTGAGTTTTGACGTTTTGGTTTATACTTGAAATGGATGCAATAATATTATTGTTCTTCTAGGTTTTCAAAGAAGTATCACTTATGATAAGTGATTATAATATAAATTGTGAAATAAAATTGAGTTTTGTGTAAATATAATATTTTGAATTTTTGTGTGGACGACAAAATTGTTACGATCGAAAATAAAATTCAACCACCGAATAATTTCTTATGGTGTGATAGTTCCCCATTAAATTAACTACATTAAATTAATTAAATTGATTAAATTAATTAAATTAATTAAATTAATTAAATTAATTAAATTAATTAAATTAATTAAATTAATTAAATTAATTAAATTAATTAAATTAATTAAATTAATTAAATTAATTAAATTAATTAAATTAATTAAATTAATTAAATTAATTAAATTAATTAAATTAATTAAATTAATTAAATTAATTAAATTAATTAAATTAATTAAATTAATTAAATTAATTAAATTAATTAAATTAATTAAATTAATTAAATTAATTAAATTAATTAAATTAATTAAATTAATTAAATTAATTAAATTAATTAAATTAATTAAATTAATTAAATTAATTAAATTAATTAAATTAATTAAATTAATTAAATTAATTAAATTAATTAAATTAATTAAATTAATTAAATTAATTAAATTAATTAAATTAATTAAATTAATTAAATTAATTAAATTAATTAAATTAATTAAATTAATTAAATTAATTAAATTAATTAAATTAATTAAATTAATTAAATTAATTAAATTAATTAAATTAATTAAATTAATTAAATTAATTAAATTAATTAAATTAATTAAATTAATTGAAAAAACAAAAATAACAACATAAAATTTAAGATCCCTGAATCGACCCCAATATCTTTTATTTAGAACTCAATAAGATAAATATTTTCGATTTTTCTATGGAGTCGTTATTCAATATTCATCGTACAAAAATTCGTTCATAAACGTACAAAAACTGTTCGAATTCGTATTGCGGAATAGGGGAAATTTTTAAACGTATCGTACATTTTCGTATTCGTATTAAAATTATACGTATTCGTATTCAGGAATACCGATTATATGAATTCGTACATTTTCGATTCGTATTCGTATTCAGGAATAGGGGTGCTGCTCTTCCATGGTTATGCTATTTACGTCCTTACTTTACGCCTCGAGAACGTACGAGGACCGATTAAAGACCATCTGCACATTGCAAGCTCCATGCCAGCCTATACTGGCATGGAAGATGGGTTGACCTATGGGTTTTGCACATCGACAGGGGGTCATAGATGTGTAACATCTCACCACAGATCGTAATCTGTTGATGAAATTTCACTTTACATGTACACAGATATTTTTTTAAAAAAATAAAGTTAAAACTCTTTCATCTCGAACTTGTTTATGCCATTTCTTAGCCGTTTTTTTTTAAATTCGAAATGTGCCATCTAAATGGGATTTTAAAACCATTTTTTGGTAAAGCTCTGGTGTATGGCTAATAGGGATGGAAGTGGGCCACTTCTTAGTCGATTTTGTTATAACTCGCCACGGGCTATTTAGGGTTTCCAGTTCGAATATCCGAATATTGAATTATTCGAGTAGTTCGAGCGATTTCGATTATTTTAATAATTAGTAAAAATTATATTCTTGTGTTTTTTTAATAATTTATTGATATGTTTTAAAATAAAAAAAATAATGAAACCAATATTTAAAAATGTTTCTTTTATTAAAAAAAAACTATTAATTAAATAAATTAAAAACAATATGACCCACATTTAAAAGTTTTCGTTTAATTTCCTCCCCCCGCAACTCACATAGTAATTGAAACTTTTAACTCCCACGCGGTAGAGTGAATA